>LUCM01005208.1:480551-548013 GCA_008360955.1 Fasciolopsis buskii | reverse complement strand
ACCTGTGTAAAGAATCTCCGACGGTTGCCATTTTAAATCAGGAAGTTTCGACAATTCAAGATGGAGCAACACACCATCTCCCGATTTGCATGCCAGTGTTTTTCAGACGCCTTGTTGCTGATCTTACTTAGAAAAGTCGAAAATTGTTCTCCGGGTCTATCAGTTATCAGCTGTGTCTTTCATTCTACTAATTGAGTTGTCCTTCAATCTATGTGATCAACACTTATCAACATGTGAGAAATTCGCTCACAGAATTCCTTCTGAACCCATGCATCCTCTGCACAACTATCTTTCAATGTGTCGTTCACATATTTCAACGGGACCTGCTTTTCTTTCCATACCCTCTAGAATCCACTGTCCTATTTTTAGAACTCTGTGACCGGGTTTCAGCCGAGTTTCTGTGTTTTGATTATTCCTCGGTGAGTTTTCTTTTCATTTTTTTCAAGGTGATGCGTGTGAATTTTTTCACATTTATTTTTACCGTCACATTTTTAACCGAAATGCAATACTGCGTTTTGTACGCAGAAGTTTATGGAATACAGTACAGTACATAAATCCTTCTCACTTGTCATCATGGAAAGGCAGCAAAGATGAGACCCTATGTTTGAAAATTGCTTATCAGTTCTTAACCATAGAAATTGTTCTGCATGATTTCTTCCTTGACAAGTTGCAGATGTTCCTGGTGTTCTCATAATCAATCAACGTTTTGCGTAACCAGCAATTCATTACTCGGTGTGGTTACTTGCAGTACCCTACATCATTATGGTTACGCTGACTCCAGGTCTCCAAAACCCGTGATCTATCTACCGACTTAGTATCTTGCATTGCGCAAGGAAGTAAGTGCGTTTCCCTTTTACGTATCCATTTTTAATTAGCATAAATGATGCCGTCAAACATGGTTCATCCGGATACGCTGCTTTTACGCATAACTATTTTAACAAATCATTCAAACAGGGAATTAATTGTAGTGTTTTTAGAACACCTCGTCTTTTAGCCATTCATCTGTAAACAAAAATTCACTTTGTAAGCCTAACGGAATTGATCAAATCTCTGATCACGGTCGACTTTGAATGCCAGCCACAGTGTATTATCTACACAGAGTTCAGACAAAACTCATGCATTGCAGTAAATTAACGGGACAGCTCTTTTCCAATTCCGTTGTGAAAATGTAAATAGCGATGCTGTTTTCTCGCTTTCAGTAGCAATTGCCGTCCTGGTAATAAAATCAAATTTTGCCTGTTAGGTAATTTGCACGAACAAAATAGTACATTACCTTTTAATAGCTGTTCAATCAAGGGGAGACCTGATATAAATTATAAGATGCGGAGTAGATGGAACTTCATGTAGAATAGTGTTAGCAACTATTCGATGTATGTCAATTCTTCGTTAAAAGCGAATTCCAAAACTAGCCTGGGGTTGCATTAATTTACATTGAATATCGTACCAGTGAAAGTCATTTTTGCTTTGACATACTACTGTAGCTGAGAGGAAACGAAAGTTGAACGTTTTGAAGTGCTCTCATCTAAGATATGCTGTGGCCACTGGCACGGAAGATACCATGATCTTTATTCATTAGTATATTAACACAAGTAGACATGGGCGCAAGCCCAGTAGAACACGCTGGGTAATTACTGCTGCTCGATCATTATGCTTCCAACTGACTACCTGAACCTCAGAACAGAATACTGTGAGAATTCCGAATCTCCCTGATTGGGTTTCGTTGGTCCATTGCCACGTACCGGTTAGAAGACAATCGCACTTCAAGCATAATTACAACACCACCTAATTTGCTTCCTGACTTCGGACTTTTAAGAATTGAACGGACTAGTAGACACACTAGGGCTAAAATTGGACCCAAGTTTCGATTTGAATTGTGCTTCTGGCTGCAAAATAATATTAAAAATGCAGCCCGGCTGATTTATTCTTCTAGGCAGAAACATGCTTGCCCATTGGAAGGGCTTTGGAAATTACTTGAGCAAGGTAAATTTGCCACTGTCTGTGGTATGGCTTTGAAATATTAAAATGACAAGGAAACCGGTCCTTGATTTTTCACGGGAGACGATTAAACTGGAACTAGGTTTGCGTGAGCAAGGATAGACAATCAACTTAGCAACTGGAAAGCAAAAGCAAACAGACAGAATGGATTCCAACTAATTGCAAACTGAATAAATCTAAATGAAATTGCTTTGGAAACATTGTGCTTCCCTGGGTGTTTCTGTGAATGGAATGATGGTATTTCAGAGCACCAAAATAATGGAGCTTGTCGGTTCCTAAAGTAATGCGGCCAGTGTAACACTTACGCTCAGTCTCCTGTACAAAGTATTCGAGGATCACGTCGTAGTCCATTTTATTGAATTTACCTGGAGTAAATTAATACCGATAAGTGTTTTATCCTTATTGGCGAATAAAATCAGCTGACATTTAACTATCACAAAATTTCACAAAGTTTATATAAATAGTCCGGTACGTCAATAGAGCAGTTAGTCGGTATGGATCTGAAAGAAGAACCTCGAGTGAATCAACGCTGATTCGCATGTTCATGTACGATGTTGATAAAGTTTTGTTAGGAGAGTGAATTATATACTGTGAGCATTGCTATTTGGGTCATCCATTTCGTTTGCATATTTTCCAATTACCTCCAACTCGGATTAATTTCGAAGTGCAAAATTTTAAAAACGTCATGCAAATTTGCTTCTTACTGAAACCTCGAAATAATTAACCGAACTTAAAATTTACACCAAATACCTGTTTTAAGATGATAGAGTAGTGCAATACGATTTCAAGCAGGTTCAGTTATATGCATGTTATGCAGATATAATTGTATATGTGATTAAAACAACCATATTTCGCGAAGATTATCCTTTACCTTTGAAAACAAACAACGGATTGAATTACTGTTCCATCGTTAATCTATCTTATTTATCAGTCCCGTTTCCTTCTGCAAGTCCTCAATGGTGAGCTTGGTCATTTTTCCGTAGAACACATCTAGCTAACCGATCGCTCATGAAACATTTTTAGTCGATTCATTGACGCGGATAATCTGAGCAATAGAAAATTTAATTATAACTTTTGTATTGAAAGGCGAGGATGGAAATTTTGAGTTTTACCAGCAGTTGAAAAATGTTTTTGCCACAGTCTAGTTAACATAGTGTATTAGCCTTAATGTGGAATAGGAAATCAGTGACTTTTTCTCGCAGATATTATTATCGTGACGCAATTTGTGATGTATTATATTATAAAGAGTAAAAAACGCACTACAAGCAACACATTCAAAAGTCGATGGTAAAATCTAGGATCAAAACGGCGGCTTTCCAATTGCCGACAGGTGCTATACCATTTTGTGTATGGTTCCTAAGTGCAAATTACGTGAACAAACACACAACTTCTCGCAATAATCTTTGTTTTTTGCTTTAGGCATGAGCGGTTTCTGTTTTTAAGCGAGTAACTTGCAGTAACATACACAATCAAGCTTTGCATTTTGCAAACAGCTGGTCTATTACTTTTCAGAACGAATTTCATCCCTTCTGACCGATAAGTCTTCGTACTCGCACATTTAAGAATATAGTCTTTTGTCTTTAAGATTAGGCAGCGAACCATATGAGATACTTGAGAGATTTGAGAAATGTGTGTGGCTCTTTTACCAAGAGTAAGAAGAAACTTTGACAAAAAGTCACTTCGTCAACCGTGGAAGCTCGTATTAACACTTCCACTTTGTTTTGTGATCGCTTCTTTAGCTACTGTTTCGTTTTCCTCTGCAGTTTTCGAGATGGAAAGGCTAATGAGTGACGTCTAACTGGCTGAAATCAGTTTGCCAATCGACGTCCACAGAGACGGAGAAAGAAATATGGTTCACCAGGTAATTAAGCATTATATGGTGGAAAGATTCTACCTCTTCTCCTGGTACTCCCACTAAGTGGTTTTATTCCGACAGTGCTTCAGAAAAGAAATTTCTATTTAAAACAGCTATTCATCTTGATCAACCTAAGTTATCATATTATCATAAGGGTTTTGAAGTATTCAAAGAAAATCTATCCATGTGAGTAACAAGGATGTCAGTAAGATACGTTGATTTCGTTTCAGGAGAATCGTAATTAGTGGTCATGAAACAAATGCCAGTCAATTTTTTCTGACTGAGATTTCTTCATTTGAAGCAAGCCGTACAACCACTTTACTAGAGTGGGTGCGACAGTTCACATTTGTTGCGTCTCGAATGCCGTGCGATTTGCTCAAAAATCATCTTTAAAACGACATTCTGCTTAGTTACAGATCCAAGCAGATTAGTTAAAGAATCAAGCTTCTCTTCGAAGCAACGACATTTTGTTGTTTTAACTGCAAAGGTTGACTCATGCTATGGAGTATTGTATAATTCGTACCATTGCTTATGTAAAATTACTCGAAGCTCCTTAACGATAGTCAAATGGAATGAAAAGACGAAGAATTTGTGTCTCAGAGATTTTGCCGTTCGATGACTAATAATTTTACTTCCTGCATCTATCACGATTGCATCCACTATTATTAGTTTGTCCATCCTCTGAGGGTTTAAAATGAAACCCTTTCATAAGCGCTTGTTTCAACAGATCAATTGGTACTTGCTTGCGTTTCTCCGACTTGGTGAATTCAAATCGTGGCCAATTTCAGGACTTACCATCATTCTTAAATAAACGCGAAGTATAGTTCGCAACTAGAATGATAATTGCAAGTAAAATTACAGATATTTTTAAAGTTTTTTCTGAACATGTATGACACCGAGAAGTTAAGTAAATGTTCCAGACGGTGATGGCGCCAAATTTGGGTGCGGGGTTGTCATAAAATCTTTTAGGGGTATTTCTGTAGGATTAAGTTTGTGTAATCCTCCATATACGATGTTCATCAGGTGAGGATTGTTAGTTTATTCAGTGTCCATCTCTGTTTTCAATGGGACCGTCAATGTGCTAGAGCGTGAACCATGATACCTCAGCTTTTTTGGTAACTGAGAGACAAGTTTTCGAAGTTCAACCTTACTAGATTGCAGTCAGTAATTATAGTGTAGTCATCACGTACTGTGCTGCCTACATTATTTTATACTACGCGTAAGCTGTCAACACGACTCTGCAATGCTTGAAGCCATCACAAGCGAGTCGGAATTGACGTTGAAAATGGATTTTCTCTAAAAAAACGATTGGAATTAAAACAAATAACTTACTTTCGGAAACCAAATATCCAGAAGTTTGAATTGATTCAAGAGACGGGTTTTCGAATGAAAACACTGTGTACAGAAGCATAAAAGGACAATTTTGGGACTGATTATGGGGTGAACGTGTTGACGTACACTTCAAACAAAACTTTTCACCATGAATCAGTTACTGGTATAGGAAAATTTTCAGTAGAATTTAGGAAGATTATTACAACGTCACATCCGACTCGGTAGGAAAATTTCATGCTGACATATAACCAAAGAGAGTAGTTTAAATTGGTTAAGGGCCTCGCACCTCAGATGAGGGGCCTCAGTTTACCCTTTAGGCGTCTGTGGACATCTCCAGAGTAATCTAATGGGTTATGGTTTCTGCTTCATAATGTTTAGCTATAAAACCAGCATGGACAGTGATCGGGTATCATTCGTTGTTCACAAGCCACTTGGACGATAAGTTTAGTTTCCATTGTTTACCTTCATATTAGTTTGGCAATTCTCAGTGTGACTTGTCTGGCTGCTAATGTTATCAATTCTGATGAGTATTTGGTTCCGCGGTTGTCTTATATACTCATGTTTGTTGTTTTTGTTAAGTTCTTGTTCTCAAATTGTGGACTGACTGGTACTTACTGAATACTGCAATTTAAAACGTATCCATGTTTTATTACTGGCGTTCTTATTCGTTAAGATCAGTTAAATATACTCTGGCCAAAACGCATTCCCCATCTCCAAAAGAGATGTAGCACTTAAAATGCAAGTTTGAATTTGCCTTACGTGGTTTGTGTATCATGCACCACAATGCTTCATTCATCAGGATCCGGAGAAGATTCATGTATTCTGAAATAAATAGGCAAGGACAAATCGTTTTTGGAGATGGATTTTTCGGATACAGTACTAAAATAAATATCCACACAGCGCAGCTGAAATTAACTAACCACTGTAAAACGTGGGAACGGTCCAAAACTGTTGCATTCTCATGAAACTTTGTATTTACAAACCGCACGGCGTCATCCGTAGATGTTATAACGGGTCGACATTTCGGATGACAAAAAATGATCTTTCTCAAGATACTTTTCCATCCAAATGGCTGCGTTTTTCTGGCAGTCATCTGCATTGCATTTCCATCACATCCGAACATTAAAAGCAATTCATGATGACCTATTGTGAGTTCAGCTTGGCAGCCAATAGACTTTGAAAATCCCATAAGACAAGCCTTATAATGTTCCATAATTAACTGTTTTTTCTAAATGATTCATTATGCAACATTGAAATCAAGTTTGACATCGACGACTATGGATGAACCGAGCAGCTATTTCGTCCATGTTAGGAATCATGCGAGTCGAAACCCTACCTATTGGGCTAGCCAAGCCGATTCAGGACGGTCCTTTGAAAACCAACACTATGTGATGGTCGCTAACAAAGATGAAACAGTTACACTTTGCTTCCATGGTTTCCCATGGCAAGTTGGCTGTTGACACGGTATGACGAATCATTCGGGAGGATGAAATCATATTTCCTACCACCGAAATCCTTCGAGGTTTGGTCCCTTTAACGAAATGTTTGTGAAGTTCGCCGGGGACTTATCTATCAACGACTAGTGCCGTAGTTCAGGGGCGGTGGTTTGCAATCCCTATGATTTCTAACAAACGTGAAACGGCGATGTAGCGTCCTTTGGCGATGTGGTGTTCTATTAGCACATGATTGGTACACGTTAGTATCAGGAGATTAAATATTTCCATGAGACAATTCACCATGTGATATCATCACTCAACTCACCATGAATAAACCATGGAAGCACTGTACAGCTGTCTCATCTTTGTTAGGAAGCTCTGTAGCTCATATCCGAATCATTCGTGGTACTTAGGCTACCTGCAGAGAAGTCATCCATCAGTAGGGGTCGATCGCTTGAGCTAGCGGAGAGTAACCGTGCAAATCAGTCACGGATAGGTGTAACATCATGTGGTGAAGTTCAACAAACCGTTCAGAGCCTGCCCGGTAGCGTAATGGCTAAGGCGTTCGACTCGAAATCGTTCGTCCCGGGTTCGCGTCCAAGTTCAGGCGCGGTGAATATACACTGGTGATGATACCTAACAAGGATGAAATAGCTGTACAGTGCTTCCATGATTTTTTAATGATGAGTTGAGCGAAGATATCACACGGTGAATTATTTAATAATACATAATTCCAAAAAAATAAGAGCCTGCAATGAGAAACTAGTAAATAAAGACTGCCGGTAGGAAAATATTTGTAATTTAAAATGTAATATAACAGCAGGAACGGGAGAATGTGAATCATATATCGAGCAGTTTTGGGTCTTCGAAAGGTCCTTCTGGTAAGTTAATCACATGCATGAATTAATTCCGAATTTGAGTAGCTGCAAGTGAAATCTGAAAGAGTCGGGTCACATTAAATGGGCAATTTTATTTAGTTGTTTAATCTTCCTTTTGGGAAATTTTAGTTAGATATGTGTGATTATTCTGCTCACTAACATGAGGCATTAAATCTCTTCAACAGTAACCAGGCTGTCATCTAAAAATATGTAGATGCGTTTTTTGGGAAATGCAAGCCATTGCCATACATGGAAAGATGCCGAAGGATGTTCGGCTATGAATGCTAGTTAACGTAGAGATCAATCTGCCAAGCTAGTTCGTCGTGGTCTGTTCCTTGCAGATTTTCACTGATCGAGTGAGTACGTATTAAACAAAAATAATCACGCTTAATTCTTTTTCATTAATTATATCCGCACAACAAACAGAGCACTTATCAAAACAATGCGGCCATTTTGAAAGTTGCACTTTGATGAGGAAGGTGTTCATAACAGCTTTTTAATACACGGGATCGTCAAGGGGACAAAAAGCACTAATTGGAGATTCTTCTCGAATTTACCAACTGTTAAGTAAATCATCAAAACAGAGGCAGTTGGTTTCTTTCGTAAATGAAATTCTGAATTTGAATAGTGTGGGTGACGTGGAAAGACTTTGTTTTCAGCATATAAGCAGTATAAGCTAAAACGTATTTGACAATGTCACAATTACTAAATGTAGCAAATGTTAGCACTTTGTCGATTGATAGCGTGACAGTATTCGGTGCGATGATCACGTCTTCACGTTGTAGTTCAGCATATGACATTAGAAAATAAAAAAGGGATAATACAAATATTTCCAGTCATATGCCTTAAATGGAGATCACGGCTTATAAACTGTGAAAAACGCACTTAAAGAAATATTTGCTTCATATGATACGTTCGAAGAATACTCGATGGCAGCTGATCATTTATGGACTATCTCTGTATCAATCTTCAAGTAACTGAAAATTCTTTCCCCAATATCTCTGATCAGAAAACCCTTTAGTTGCAAGTTCTTGCAATGGAGCATAGCAATTAAAACAATTTACTAGTTGTAAATCCAATGAAATGATAGACATCAAAGCAAAATCCCAGGGTTGTTAGTTTTGAGCTGGAAGTACTTTCACTTCATGATTCACGGAAAAATGGTACCATTTAGTTATCTGATAGCTCGATTCGACTCCAGGTTCAACGGGAGGATAGATGCAGCAATGAAAAGCTTTCATTTCTACAATGATGTGCAAAGAAAGCACTAATCACGAAACGTAAAGGTTGCAGACCTACACATTGTTGTCACATCAACCGTACTTGGAATAACGTTAAACAGCAATAATCATATTAAGACAGCGCGAAATATATTCGTCGTACCAACCTTGCTTGCAACCATACTGAAGATTTTTAAATCGTATGAAGAAAATTTCTGTGCGTGTTTTACCCAACCAATGATACAGATCTCAGCCGCGGCAGAAAATAAGCAAAGTTTCAGATGTCTTCGGTGGATATGACCACTGTACGCACATACAACTTCGATGATTATGCTCAGTTTGTATGAAGAACTATGCCAGTTCAATGAACAACTTCTGCGACTTTACCATTCGAAGTGAATTAAATTTTCGTGAGCTGCTGTCAGAATTGTCGGAATTTCACTTCACGTTTAATGTACTCACGAACCAGTATTTGGCAAGCTGACTATGAATCCAACTTTTTCGTAATATGCATTAGTTGTAGTTGAAGAGGAGTTGACCCATGGTCAAGTGGCAAAATTAGTGGCACTTCCAGGAGAAAGCTGTGGATACAGTTCTTTGCCTGCCAGATTAATTTCGCAGCCCAATAGTATTTACTTATCTGCGGGCCTAACGGGTAAAAGCGAACGGAAGAAAGTGATCTACAAGCACGTAATTCAGCAGTCAATGAAGACTGCGAGACGATAGTAAACCATAAATAAGCGTTAGTAGTCGAACCGGTTTGCATGCTAACTACTCCCACACAGAATGAACATAAATACCCGTAAGTGTCCTTAAAACCGTCAAAGGAATCTGCTAGTTTGGTTAACTACAAAAAGGTCAAAAAACAACTGATTCACTAAATAATAATACTATAGAGCAAAATACCATCACGGTTCTGAAATCAATGCCTCAGTTAACCAGTCCTGCATCTAGACTCGAACAATCCATTTCCAGTAACTCCATCGGCAAATCCCAAGATCAACTGGCATAAAATCCCACTTTACTGAATAAAAACGCTGCTTGTTTATCGAACATTTTCTTGCCTAATTGTGCCTTTGTGACTGCCGCTTTCATTAGTCCATCTCGTTTGACTTACTTCACCTGATTTAGTTCATATCATCTTGCTGATCCTCATTGGTCAGTGCAACGCCCGATACGGTACCGTTGGTTTGTGTACCTGCATTCATGCCGTACTGCATTCAGGTCTATGTAACGATTACGAATTTTATATCATGCTTGCCTCCCAATCCAACAGAGATAACCAATTAGACAGCTCTATTAGACTCACACGTAATGTTGATAATACCGGCATTCCACTACACGTAGAATTAGAGGCAGAAATAAATATAACTGCACTCGCGGCATCTAAGTTTGATCGGCCAGTTGTCCAGAGCTTTAAAGCACTTGTTGAACAGCCGCATAAGTAGATCCACTAATAAACTGATGTTTCCATTACTTCAGACAGAATTTCTTAGTGATATATTTTAACTGAATTAAAGTATAATCAGCTGTAAACTAACATTTGTCGAAAGATGAAGTTGAAAGCTAAAACAAGCAAAGACCGTGTTGTGTATCGTCACAGAAAATCCATCGGAGTCCATACAATTTGGGTTGTGCTCCAAAGACCTTTGTATACAAAATTTCCTCATTTCAGTCGAAAACCGTGATGAAAAATAAGAATTTAGTTACACTAATCACAATGTAGAAATGAAGAAAAAGGAAACTCGTCGAGGAGTTATTTCAGCACCTAAGATACGTTGCTCAGAAAGTGGGGTGAAACACGGTTTCTGTCTGTCAAGATGGGTGCAATCTATGGAGCAGTGGAGTTCCTGTGGATATTGATATTTGAGGGTTCTTGTTGAAAGTGATAGCGGCACTTTGAAAGACCATTGTGCACAGCATATGTAGGATATGAAAATGGTTTTTGAGCAACCTTTTCAGATACTGAAAGGTGATATTCAAGTGGTTCAATGGGCAATTAGCTTAGTAGTAGGAAAAAACGACGGCTAAAAAAGGACAGGCTCCGTCGGAAAATGCTAGAGTCGATTTTGAGGGAGCCTACAAAAATAACAGAACGGTAAAACAAATCAGTATACTGAACGTTAGAGGGTGCTTTGCATCACCCTGTAATGTCAAAGCCTGCACACAGATGAAAATCTGAGGAGTCCACTTCATATTTTCAGTGATAATAACGTTAGATGTTTCAAAGAATCAAACTTGGTGAGTGTTTCTGAGTCAACGAGTGACCGCTCAGATAAGTAGGTTGGCTGAAAGAGAAGACACACTCGAAATATTCAGACGTACTGGGATTTAAACCAGCTTGTGTAGAGAAAACGCGGATCGAAAATAAGTAGTTAGAAAAACTTTGAAGTACATAATTGCCCATAAAAAGCTGGGAGAGGGCAATAACATCGACAGATGTCAGGGGGAGCTAGTCGGTAAGTCATAAATGTGCGTAGAAAAAACGACACGGCGAAAGACCAGCATTCTGAAGCACGCCTGAGTTGTTAACCAGTGGTTGTCTTTTCAGCGCCCGATGGGATGCACTGTGTATGGGTAGCAAACTAATCCAATAATCATGCTAATAAAGGCCTGGGACAACCAAATGTTTTCACTTTGTGAAGTAGAAGAGACCATGGGACCAAACCGAACGCAGAATAATAGTCTAAGAAGGTGCGACGCATTGATTTCATAGATGCGTCTGAGGGTTTAAATATGAAGAACAAGGGAAGCGACAGCATTCAAAGTGGATTTGTCAAATTTATAAAGGGACTGAAAAGGGCCATCGGAAGAGTTCATAGAGGAACGCCCGTAATTAAGCGCAGCAAGCCTTGCCGACTTAAAGCCGGAAGACGTTATGACAATAGGATGAAAGCGTTTATCTTAGGCACTGGAAAAGCTGGATTTTGGGATGGAAGTAATATTGACGATTCTCCAGCATTCAAGCATAGAAGACAAGCTTAAGGATGTGTTAATCAGAAAAGTGGGTGCATCAGTCAGGGGCACATTACGGTACTTTATAAAAGCTGAAGGAAGATAACCGTGCGGCAATTTTAGTGGTGCGGAGAAGCTTAACCATTCCCTCAGAAAAACGTGTAATCGTCATGTCACTGCCCTGTACAAATATGGTTGCTGCATAAGCAGAAGAGCAAAAATAGCTTAACTAATACTATCGGCGTCTGCAGATTATTTCACGTCTTTTTTCCGACACAACAGTCGAATGTCTTATCACAGGGATCAACTTTTGCTGGCAATCAAGAGTTGGCTGATGGGGTCATGACAACGTATTTGATTTCAGCTTTTATGAGGATGGAAACGTATCGCACACGTGAGTTATTAAGGGATTTGTAAAATTTCACCTTGTAACTCCGGTATTTCAGTACC
This sequence comes from Fasciolopsis buskii, assembly GCA_008360955.1. Taxonomy (NCBI): domain Eukaryota; kingdom Metazoa; phylum Platyhelminthes; class Trematoda; order Plagiorchiida; family Fasciolidae; genus Fasciolopsis; species Fasciolopsis buskii. The sequence continues at coordinate 535,892 of LUCM01005208.1, read as the reverse complement.
TTGGAGGCGATACGGTCATTTGAGACGCATACTGTTTTTAGGGATCAGTAAATGTCAAAGATTGGGTTGTCCGTCGCAGTGAAATGTCTGGCGTTGTCATCGAGCAAGTTTTCAAAAGAGAAAGAGGCAGATGCTCTGAAGGAGATTTTTGAGAAGTAAGGCTGTTGTATGGAAAATTGCGAAGAGAATTTGGATTTGATCTGTTTGTTTGGGCGAATGGAAGGCTGGCCTGAAGCAAATCTTGAGCCTAACAAAAGCAGTTAGTGATCACTAGTTGATCACCACTAGATAGTTTCGTGGAAAAGAAATCTGGGTGGTTGGTATTAGCTCTATCTCAAATGGAGTTCCCCGCGGTGGTATAAAAGGAGAGGTCTGTCATATCAAGCAACCAATGGTAGGGTTGATGTGGGTTTGAAATCTCTCACAATACCATCAGGCTATCTTCAGGAAATGGAACCGAAAAAAGTTGTGATATTTTATTGTGAACTGAAAGGGCTATTTATTAGCTCTTTATTATCGTTCTGTTTTGGTTGCAAAAATAATATATTAATAATCTGTAATCTGTTTATTCATGAACACGAGATCTCTGTTGTCTGTGTTTAACGCTAGTGCTTCTGATTAAGTTCACCCAGGATCTCAAAAACATACCAAACCGACCATAAGTGAACAATATTAAGACAAAAAGACTTTTGGTTGAGACATGCATGGCGCTACAAACTTACTGGAAGCAGTGAGGGTGAACGTTATTAGTGCCTTATGCGATTTCCCGTCGTCTGGTAAATGGCAGTAAAAATGAAAAATTGAATAAATGCATTTTAGTGTGATTCATTCGAAACATCGTGTACAATATCATGCCCAATATATGATCGACTATACCCCGGACTACTCCATCGGAAAATTTATCCTGTGTGCAGTTCTCCTAGTGGAATAAAAACCATAAGCGCCCAAACCATTCAAAAGCACAACCGTGATAGGGAATGTTACACCATATATTGGATGGCATGCGCTTTCCTCTTGCTGATCCGAATTCGCGGGTCAAGTTTGTTCCAACTGTGGCCTCAGTGATAGCAAAGAGTGCCCGACATTTTCAAAGGGAAATTTGATTACTGTCCCTTTAGCTCTAGTTGAATTCCTCCCACGAAGTCACGGCTTTTCAGCACAATTAAATAAATGTCTGTATAGTTAGTCTGTCTCGTGTTTGATTTTGCATGTGCGTATCTCACAAACGCTTCGATCATTAAATGGGGTGTGACACTTGTTTTTGACTGTCCATCTTGCGTATAACGGATATGGACCACTGATGAGCATTAGCAAAAAAAACTTGAGTGTGGAGCCTCCCGAGTACAAGATTCACAGACTAGTCAAATACTGTCGCTCCGGGAATGAAGTCCGATTGGTGATGTCGGGGGAAAAAGGTTTCATTACCCCGTTCCATAAGCCCTAAGCATTTGTGAGATACTCACATGCAAAAACAAACACGAGACAGACTAACTAGCGACGGTCATTTAATTCTGGTGTAAAGACCTGACTTCGTGGGAAGAATTCAACTAGGGTTATTGGGAAAGCAATCGAATTTCCCATTGAAGCTGTCGAGCACTGCTGGTTATCACTGAGGCCACAACCAGAACAAACTTGATCCAAGAATTAGGGCCATTCCGTAGTGCAGGGATTCGAACAAAATGATTACCGAAAAATATTCAGTGAGCAGAAGTGGGTCCTGTACAGCTTCCTCAATACTGTTCGTCAGTCATCATCGTTTATGTGGAAAATCTACTCTAGCTATTTGGTGTGGATGTTGGTAACTCAGTGAATTCCCAGTCGGGTTAAAGTGGAAAAATGTAGATTTGCCCGGGCGATCAGACAGTGATAGTCGGGTCAGGAATGTTCTTGCACAAAGCTTACACACACCGATGGTAAGGCTAAACAGATTCTCCTAGCAAGCCATTAAGTGAGCAGCGCATTGTAAGACTGAATGGACGGGCATATCTCTGGAAGGCCCGTTTTACTGAAACTGTCAGTCGCAAGCAACTTCTACTTGCCATTCAGGATGAATAAGGTTTTGCTCTGTAGTGATTCCATGATGAAAGTGCAATAATAAGCCTATGATGCTATCAGCAGACTAGCCACTTCTTCTGTTGCCCAAACGCGTTTCAAACCGCTAGGGAACACAGAACCGCCATGCAAACACTACTAACAGCAGTAAGCTTCGTGTGTTGATTCATTTTCAGTCACCTAGGCCCTCCAGCTTTGCCGGACCTGGTGGCATGTGCCTGTACGAATTCGTTTGTTCAGGCAGCAGGAATTCGTTTGTAGCGCCTGAAAACAAAGGACGTGGTAAATGTCAGTTTGAAAAGCGTCGCTTCCACGTTTTAGTACCTTAGTATTTTATTAACGCAGTGGTACTGCACAACGATGACTAAAGTTTACTGGAACCCTTGTTGAGTATTTGCCAGAGAAACAAACTTCACCGGATTGCATCATTGACAACGAGAATGATAGACGATGAATATGACCACCTACCGGGATTATTCAAATTGTTTTTCAATTCCGGATACACGACGGCAAACTCTGAAATCACTTTATTGAAGTAAGAAATCCAAAGGAAGGTAATAACTTATTACCAGTTTCGTGGAAATAAAGTCATATATGGTCAAAAATGAAGACAATTTTCAACTGATGCAAATTCCCGAAACAAATACCAGCTCTAAGTGACATATTTTTCGTCACCACACGGTGGCGCTATTTGGCTCACTTTTAAGTCACATGTGGGCTCAGTCCAGCACCAAAATGTGTATGTCAAGACAATTTCAGAGATTCGGTTTCATAATTGCGAAAGGCTGCCGGTGCTGTACTCACTGTTCCATCCATACTTAGCAATGGTTGGAAGTTAGCCCGTGGGATTTAAACTGGCAGCAATGAGTTAGAGCTAAAAAAATTAAAGAATTTTTGCACCACCAAAAATATTCTTGATATTCTATGGCCCTGAGAATTCCACATAGTTCCATTCTTCTTGGTTACATTTAAATCAACTTTACTAACTAATATTCGTCGAGCAAATTGAATATTCGAGATCACTTTGCGCAGAAAGTTGCAAACCGTTCAGACGGAAATATTTTCAGCAAACAATCCGCAGTCGTCGTCATTCCGAAGCAAAATGGTCAAAAATGTGAATAGGTAAGCTGATTTAACAAGGGGTAATGTGCCTGGCTGAAACCGTTTTCCCGCAGGCATGCATCAAAAACAGAAGCCGTTCACTTTAAGCTTCTGCGGAGCACACTGCGTTATTGTGTGACGTTGAGTTTGTATTTATTTTGGTGAGTTCTGCAAACTGTGTGTTCAAATACCAGCATTCCAGGATATGATATTGAGATGTAGGAACATTCCATAAAATTATGGTGGGAAGCAAAGGCTACTGATAAAAAGCTCAGTGCCCGTCGCTGCAAGGCTGGTGAATAGGACAGGACAATTTCTGTGGTTTTTGCCACCCCCTCCATTGTCTGCACTGATGTTCTTGTGTTGATGCATGTGCATGTAGGCTGCTAAGTTTTCTAGTCAAACTGAGCACCCTCATCAAACCGAATATTAATTAAAAACGACTAGCGTATTTAGAGTTTGTGGTGACTGTCCTCAATATTCAGTTGTTCGACCGCGGTTATGGATGAGCCTAATAAACAGGCAAATAGTTGCACTTGTATGTAGATGATTTTTGCATGTCGCTGGTGGATATATCAATCCCTTGACTTCAGGCTTAACTCCATCTTCCTCCTTCTTGCCTCCGTTTTATACCTGAAAAAATGAACTTTTTTTAAAGAGAAAAGCACAACTTGAGTTTGAGAAAATGACGCATTTATGCAGACAAATAACAATTCTGCTGGTTTTCAGATTTGGCGTTGCCAGTCTTAAGTCGCTTTTTTATTTTATGGGGTTTCATTTTAAGGTTGGGACAATATTACTTACAAAATTAGAATTTCTCTTACGTCTGGATGGTAAGTCTACTAGTGAGTCCCAATGGTCATTGGAGGAATGGTAATCACGGTTCAGAGAAATGCAAAATTCAAAAAGAGGACACATGGTCTTATTTGCTGGTTTTTGTTGTGCCGTCGTTGTCATTCACAAACGAACTTCCATCAATGCATCCGCCAATGACTCAAACGGGGTTCTACCCAGAGTACCGAAAACGGACATCGGGTAAGGGGCTGCACCACAAAATCGGATAGAGTTGCTCAAAGGTCATTTCGTTCTTATTTCGTTATTAAGGTTTCAGTTCTTTTCATTACTGACGTGCTGTTTTTTTTTTCATTTTGCTTTAGAAATCAGGCTTATCATTATTTTTGAATATATTTGTCAACTGTGACCATATTTCTTGTTTCGGCGGAAGGGTTCGTTTCATCTAAGACGAATCTGGAGAACAACAATCCAGTCAGTTTCTGCCGAATCTAGTCAGAGAGTCACATGTGTCATCTTAGGCGGTACTGCTCCGAGTTGAATGTATTCTGCCTTGGTCAAACTTATTTCTATTTCTGATTACCAAATGCCACAGGCCAACCACACAGAGCTGCTGTACTTCGATGTTTGAATCCGTTTCTTTAGAACAATACTAAAACTATGTAATATTGTCAGTAATGCTAATTGCCTGTCACAACAGTACACGGATGGTAATAATGACGAAACGTAGGCCAGTATTTTACGAGAGTTGAAGTCGTTATTGCCACAGGTAAATAGTGTCAGCCAATGGGGACGGTCTTCGTTGGTGCGTTTTGTAATCTAGTAAGGCAGCTTCTCCCCAGTGAAGACATCACTTGAAGCACTGGGTTCTTCGATTTGAAGGTCCTTCGGATGTGTTACTGTATAAAACCTGTTTAGGTCTTCATTCACTTTGGCTTTCAGAAAGCTTACCGGTGAAAGCCAAAATGTTAGGTAATTAGTATTTCCAGCATCACTGCTGTGTTTTTTATGAGTTCATGAGTCCAGTCAGGTGGCTTCCAACTTACCATCCTTTGCTGCTTTGTGAAGTTCAAGAGATGCGAACTGATCCTTCTCTGAAAAGCGATGCACGAAATGATTAGTAAACAACAATAGAATTTAGCATTAGGTAGTTTTCGTTGTGCTGTTTTCGTTCAAAATATTTGCGAGGGATAAAGTCGATGTAAAATGATGTTGCCAGACTAATACTGATGACTGCGGATGCTTCCTTGACCTTAACAGTTCGCATTTAGTTTTTCGACTTACATTACGGTATTGCTATCCATCACCGAAACCCTGTAATTGGGTCAGGTTCTAATTACACGAACCGATACATTAGTCATATTTTACTGTTTCCTCTTGAATTTATTAAAAATGCCGTGAAATGTGTTCCTTCCGAGCGGGCGTTAAAAGGCGACTGACGGTTGTCGTTTGGGAAGGTTAAGTGTTGATAATACTTCCCAATTTCGAATCAGATGCCTTGAAGCTGACCACTCTATTATTAATCATCACGAATTGGTTGAAAGATACAAACATACTTTGTCTTTATTTTGAAAGTTAAAGAATTTTTCCATTTTCACATTTTTATGTTCAGACGACCCCAGAAATTTCAATTACTTTTGAAAAAGGGATCAGCAAAGCGCAGTCAGCTGTCGCCTGAATGTATTTAGTCGGTCGGTGTTCCGGGGTTCATCAGAAGACTACATGAATTGCGCCTGTCCCTCAGCCTTTAGCCCATTTCGTCTCTTGTAAATTTGGCGTGTCCCCCAGCAATGTATTTTATTGCGATTCGAGACGACTGACTAATCAAATCCTTTTAGTAGATTATGCAAATAAGGCTGAAGTCAATGGATAGATTGCTTATGCCTTGGCAGTGAAAAAATGCCAATGAGATATACGCATCTAAAATAAATTGTAGTGATTGTCAAAGTGGGAAATCGAGTCAGAGAAACCGACAGACGCATGCCAGGTAGTGAAATTTGTACGGAGCCGCGATTTCATAATTCAAATAAAAGACAGTCAAAATTCAATACTAAAAATGACAACGAAAAATTATTCATATTGACGATTGCAGAAGAATTCAATTTTTGAAAACCCTGCCCCTTTAGAACTGAGATAAAAGCAGAAGAAACAATGGCTTAGTATCGAGCGACGCCTAAAATGAAATTCGCCCACAGGTGAATGATTTGCGGGAGCAATGGTTGAATCCAGCGGCACCATTCTTCCCCGACAGTAGAGCATGATTTCGAGGACAAGTAAAATATTCATGAGAAATTTAACCGCATAACAACAAAATTTCATCTATATGAATTTGGCATCTGTTGCATTCAAGACACTTCAGCACCAACTCGATAGTAAACATTTCTGTATAGAAGAAATGTGTTTTATAAGGTATTCATTTTTAGATTCCTCAGATTTATTTCCAACGAGTGATGTGTAGAGTCACCTCGCGCATGCACTAAAATCAGTTTCTAATAAGCCTTGCACTGAGCATGCAAAATTATCAGTAAATGAGTTAAGTGGACAATTCTCGTTTGCAACAGGGTGTTCGGTGAGCGTCTGTCTATTTACTAGATTCTAACTGTATTTCGTGATCGATCTTATCTGGATCATTAATTGTCTGCTATGGGGGAAATGAACCGGCTTGTGCACTGCAGGCGGGATCAGTACCAACAACCAAGGAATTTTTCAAGATTAGTGATTATCTTCTGCTAGTTTCTATGACGTGAAGACAAATGAATGCGGCCATTTGCAAGGAGCCTAATACGCTTGCTCATCCGAATGAATATGACAAACCTGCAAGATTACCCAGAGTTTTGAGTGATTCTTCGAATACCTTGACATAGGCTGTAAGTACTAAAACCCGTAAGAAAGACAATTGCAAATAGCAAACGAAAACTGATTAAGGAGAGGTTCAAATAAATAAAATTCTTACAAACAGAATTGTTCGATGCAAAGTTCGCAAATATCGAATTAAAAACATTATTAATGAAGCATTAACCTCCTTGTTTCTAATTGGAAGGTAAGTTCAAAGTTTAAAACACTTTTCCGAATAGTGAGCATTAAGTCTTCAATGTGATTTTTCAGAAATCTAACAACATCCTTGGCTGATTATCAACACGAGCAAGAAATACCAATCATGACGGACAATGAACCAAATGGGGGAATGTAGGGTGCATTGTAAGGTAGATAAAGAGATGGTAAAATAACTAAAGTTACCAGTGGGCTTCATTGCAGTTAGCAGATCAATACCTAAAAACTCTGCATAAAAACATTTTGTTGCCTGTGATTGATTATCAAATAGTTTTCCGTTCTTGAGCAACCATCCTCTCCACAAGACCATTTCATAGTTTGAAATACGTTCCTCATTTATGCTCTATTTCTCGCATCTTTACCTACAGGAACAGACCTATCCCTTATCTTTTTTGTGTGCGTGTAAACTGTAAGCTGCCAATGGATAAGCTTAAAATTCATTCCCCTGGCCACGGGCCTTACTTCAGTGCGCATTAGTATGTTACCAATTTTCCTGTCTACCAGTCAAATGTTTTGCCTGTTTAACTTGATCATTTGTTCTCATCTGGACGGAGAACATGGTACTGAATCCGCAACGATGTGCTTAGTTATCCAGAATCAATAAGACACTTTTTGCCTAATAAAGCATCGTCAACCATCGAACATTTGGAATGGAGAAGGAACGAAGATATCAAACAATGACCATTACTCAACAGAAAAATCGATTGAAGTGGCTGATATCGATCAAAACTGATTTTTCTTTTTCCCATAATATTTTACTACTGTCTCTATTTGTCCTCCGTTGTCATTATTCTCTTATCTTTTCTTTCTTTCTTAATGAATTAACAGTGTGCATCAGTTTTCAGAAAAGTAGGCCGCCACCATCATGGGGCTCCCGATTGGGGAATTCGGCCGACAGTGGGGAAATTCGAAACCGCGACCTTCAATTCCAAACGCCAAGACATTTTCCTCCTGGCTACCGTCGGCCATGGTGGAGCAGCAAAATAGTGCTCACACAAGATCCGTTTTCAGGAAACTGGGGGATCATTCGGATTACTTCACCGAAAGATTTACCCAATTCAAAATAGCCATTGGTTTTTTAATGCGAGTCACTAAACATCGGTTGAGTTGGCAATTCAAAGATTACGTGCGTCTGCAGTATCAGTCTGATTCCCTTTCGGCGGCATCCACAAACTGGATATTTATCTTCACACTGATTCAATGCAGAACACTCAAATGGCTTGGGTGCCAAGGTGCACTATGAGTAAACTGGGCATTCTTATAATTTGAAAGTTTGGCCATCGGTTATGTGATATTGACAACAAACCCTAGTTACCGCTGCTGTTGATTAAATCACGTTCACCTCGTTTAAAACCCATGGTCAGCGACAAAACACGGATATAAAATGAGCAAACTGGTTGATAAGTATGAGAGTAATTTGGGGGCGAATTCCACATGCGGTCCTATTCAGTTTGTGAAATCTCGTATTTGCACTTTCCACCTGAAAATGCTTTTTCTTTGAACACCTATGTCAAACGCCATCTTATGTGCACAATAACTGAAACCACAAGGTGGAAGTTATTGGCCTAATCCGGTGATCCGCCGAAGACAGCATCTTTCATGTACGGAATGTTACTGTGCCAGAAAAATTTAAAAAAATCAACGGTTCAACCTATGGCTATAACGACAGCTGGAAAACATGCAAACATAGCAAAACGTAGTGGGTTGCCAGAAAATTTGGAAATATTAAAATTTGTCTGATTATACAGCACAATGAACTTACAGTCCTTCAAGTTTTCCATTGCTGAGGAGTAAATATTAAGTTGTTTCACATTAATAAAGTGAAGACTAGTTACATCAACAAGTCAAAAGTCTCCTTGAGCATACTTTACCAGTGCGTGCCGGTCATCAGTCAATTAACAGCTGGCTTATGTGCTTTGCTAGAGCTAATTAATGACAATCATCTATTGCGAGAACCAGAGACGTTAGCGACCCAACAGCCTTTGACCGGCTTTTAGCCAATTAAACCAAAAGTAATCGTCCGTCAAGTGAGAAAGTCGATGAAGATAAACTAGGCCTTTTTTCTGCGAAATATACTAGATGTTGATTTCTCTCTTTAATACAGTTTCTTTGCTCGCTCATGGTTATTCCTTGCGGAAAATCGGATTATCAATGAATCGCCCATTGACGTGCTATCAGTCAGGTCTTTTTGCTCCGACGCAACAAACAAGTACTGGTTCAGATGCCCAAATGAAAAACAACTTTCGAAAAATGTGCAAAAGTAATCAACGATAATTTGCATGATACGTCATTCATTACCGCATGCATTGTCCGACTGTGCGACAGCCAAAGTACGCTGTGCGATTTCTTGTTCCGCTAGAGCTCAGAATAGAAATATCGGAAAACATTAGTTTTTTGGGACGTAACCGTTCATAACATCACGAAAACAACCAAAGCAACGCCCCATAAAGTCGTTTGCTGTATAATCCCAAAGAAGCTAGAAAGAAATGTCGGAAATCGTTGATGGTTGTTGCATCCTTAGAGTTGATTGAGCAAAAATGCATGAAACTGCGAAAGAGCAAATGAACATTGGATTATTGCTGTAAAACCTAGCGCGTGTTGTCATTTTAACATAGTTATGAAAGTCATAATCGAAATAGGTGTCAGCCACGGGCTTATATTAGACAGAATTTTTCCACGTTTCCCAGTAGGCAATCAGTTTACTTTTGAACAGCGTGGATAAAAACACTCCCACGTCTTTAACTGTTGTCATTTCAAATCAGGAAGCTTCGACTTTACAAGGTGAAATAAAGCACCATCTCGCGATTTGTATACCAGTTTGTTTTTCCAATCCTTCTTTACTGTTCTCCTGTCATTTTTCCAGGTTTTCTTAAAAGAGACTTTAAAATCCTTCGCCGGGGACTATCAATTATTAGCCGCGTGCCTGTCATACCACTTACTGCATTTTGCCGTAATCTATGTGATCAACACTTACCAGCATGTGAGAAATTTGCTCAGAAAATTCATTCAGATCCCACCTATCCTCTGCACAACGATCTTTCAAAGTGTCACTCTCATATTTCGACACGATCCAATTTTTTTACCATACCCTCTAAAATCAATATCTATAGGAACTCCACTGTCCCTTATTTAGCACGAATTTGGACAAACCCTGACCGGGTTTCAACCGAAGTCCTGAGCAGCCTGTCCTAATGTGTTATGATTATTCCTGGATGAGTTCTTTTATATTCTTTACGGGGCGATGAGTGTATTTTTTATTTTATTTATAAATTGCTTCTTCCCTTTATTTTATTTTTCACCCTAACAGTTTTTGACTGAAATGCGACATTATTTAGTGTACGCAAAAGTCTGTAAAATACATTACAATGCCGTCTTATAGTTGCCAGTAATAACTACTTTGGGTGAGACTACCATGTAATTCATCCGTTGATAAAGGGAATGACCGAAAAAGGTAGCCGTATGCTTTTCAAGTGGCAATGACTGAAAAATGTACAGAGTGAAATAAAAAACCAAAGACATTTTTCAGGTTTTTGTAGATGAAATGGATATGGTTGTATTTAAATGAATTTAACAAAACCACGTACCCGCATTAAAGCTATTGATAACATTTGAGACTATCTCCGAGTGTGGTGCTGTACAATAGCATAAGGGAAAGAGAGTGAGGCAGTTCATATTCCGATACGGTCCGATTTATTGGAGTTTTCAGCCACAAAATCGAAGGTTGCATCCTATAATCGCCTAAAATTCACCTGCTTGCGGAAAGTCAGGAACAAATATGAGCCTCTGTATTCTCAAGAAGGAAACATGAAAATGCCGCCGGCACTTGTCAAATTGAACGATGTGTACTTTTGTTTGACTTCAAGAAGGAAAATTCAAGTTAACCAGATTTTCCTGGGTAATGGTGCTGAGCGGTGGGATTTGATAATCTGGCCAATGTGTGTATACAATACTCCGCTTTAGAAGATTTAGTTCGTTCGCGCTTATTCAGTGACATTCTCTGCATACATTGACGACAATTTGGCGATTCCATCTCGGTGACCTTCATAACATGTGCTATCAAGTTGAGTAAACCGAAAAGACTGACGGGAGTGGGATACATTTACAATCGAATGAACTCAGGTGTACATTTTGCGGATCCGAACCCTGGGAGTTACTACCTCATCTGTCCTTCCGGATGCTATGCGGGGTGAAAAGTACTAAGGCCTCAAGCAAGGAGGTTAAAAATGATAGCGCGCAGTGTTGTGCAGGGGAAGGTTGCAATGCTATCCTCGGCTATCCTTGGTAGTTGCAGTCACTGAAAATGGATTAAGAGTATCGTTCCATGAAACACAAATGTGAATAATTTGATCAAGGAGTCCGCTTGCAAATTAGTTCGTTTTCAGGAGCATCTTCTAGACCACATGGCACGTCATTTTATAACGCAGTTCAGTTGGTCCAAAGCAACATCGGTTCTTTCGCGGGTGCCTGCTAGTAAACATAGAAAAGTACCAGTCTTGCATCAGAAATGGCGAGCAGGAAAGGAAATTCCGTTAAAATACAAGGCTGCTAGAGGACATGGAATGTCTCCGTCTTCTTAAAAGAACGAAAATTCAATGTTAACATTGCAGTCAACGAAACTTCGTTTGAGCAGGAGAATGTATTCATAATCGTTTGGGTGATTCGATGTTTGTACCGATCTACAAGACAGGTCCTCGAGTGAAATGCACAAGGCTTTTAGTTTGATAAGGGTCACACCCAAACCTCTAGAGGGCATCACACTTCGGTGACTACCTGGAATTTGTGAAATTTGTATATTTGAAAATAAGGCCGGTTTTCAGCCTCTTCGATCCTGTATCGATCAGAGCTTAACTGCAAGACAAATTTTAGGTTACAGGGACATTCACTGTAGACCCACTATCTCAGTCATGCTTACTCTGAAAGCAACTTTCGGCTAAGTTTGTCATGAGGTCTTGTAGCCCTGCTTCTGACTGGTAAATGTGCCGGATATATTCATTTAACTCTTTCGAACTGTTTGTGCAATCAGCCAAAGCCGAGTTTCGTGCTTACGACTGTGCTGCACCCCAGTGCACCTTTTAATTTTGCCTTAGAGGTTGTTTTGGCCTAACGGGAGATTGGTGGCATTGACCTCTGCTAGGAGTATATTGACAATCATGTGCTCCTGAGTAAACATTCAATTAAAAACCAAGTTTTTCTCTATAATCTGAATGGCAGTGCGTCAATGTTTGGGATGCTTTGCACCCTCAAACAGCAAAATGCTGTTACAGGGGTGGATTTGAAGATACCTCGATCTTGCTTTTGTATTGGAACATTCGAATGAGGCAGATCGGACTAATTAGTCAGGTAGTTGCATCCCAACTAACAGCTATCTATCAGGTGGACTTTCCGGAAGTTTACAGTTTTTTTGATTGTCATCAGTATGCAACACATGGCGTCGGTATGGCATGTGATTATCGACCAGAGATCAGCATTAGGCAGCAGCAATCAGGTCGGTCTTGTTATGCGTGCCAGAAGTATGAGCGTGGAATGGAGAATGTACGCAAAGACTCTCAGTGTTTAAGCATTGCTGTCTTCTTAGCACCGGTCGAATATGCTGGGAGAAGTTTTTCAGTAACCCAGCACTGAGGCTTAAGATACTGGCTCCAGAATTTAATCTTTAGATGAAGCAGTGAGTGTGAATATAGTAAGATTGTTGGAACACGTTTTGCGCAGGTCCAAAATAGCTGTTTACTGGTGAACTGTTGTCCGGGCAGATAGTTGTTGGAAAAAGGGTGTAGATGGTCAGCCGCAGATACCGCAAAAGGTTGGAAAACTTTAACCAGTAAAATGAATCGTGCAGATTCATTTAAACTCCTTACAATATCCCTCCGAGTGCTGGATGCAGAAAATAGGTGACGTGGAACTGTGGCGTCCTCACATTTGAAATCATTACCATTCTGTATAGATGTCCAAAGTCTTATTCTGAATTTAATCTCTTCAACTATTTTGCGTCTATTTTTGTCGTGAGCTGATAAATCAGCGCGGTTGCAACCACAATCGGAACACATTAGTATAAGGTTAACAGTTGCAGAAACCAAAGCTGAAAACAATACCAAACAAGGAAACGCAGTGTTCGAGCTTTTGAAACCATTGTGTACGCGGACTCAAAAATGCCGATTGCGCTCCGGCGAGAATTTCACATTCGAATAGTGAACTGTCAGCTTTAACGGCACTGTATTATGAATTGGGACAACAAGAACTGCTAGCGACGCAACGTGAACCCAGTGAGACGACTTCGCCGTGCATGCAGGTATTCATCTATGAATGGCATGATCATTGTGCTATCAGATTACCTCTTAGTCACCGTCCCGAAATCCTCAGTAGATCAGATTTATAATCAGAATGACATAGTAAATAAATAATATACATGAACGAAATTTTGAATCTTCCGCCTTTGTCTGTTTTTTCGGAAGTTATGCAGCGATAAACAGACTTCCCGAGAAGGAAGCGGATGTAATCAAAAGGCTCCCAAATTACGAAAGTGGATAGACTACAGCCCAGAACATTTTCGTTGGGAAATAACACTAGTAACCACTAGATCAATTTCAAAATACAGGCCATCGAATCGATAAGAAGAGCCACTCGGATAGGCGAGTTTGGTGAAGAAGTAGGTTGAAAATTAAGCAAGCTCAATATACTGCCCAATAGACATGGATATCTGGCAGAAAACCGAAATATCGTGAGAGATCATTTGATCAAACATATGTCAGTGCAAAAAGACTAAAAATGCTAAGGTTGTCGTTGTGAAAAGTAATTGTTTGCATTCCAACATAGTAATATGGTTTAAGATCATCACTATCGACCTTGTGTTAAGGTGTCTTAGAATAATATGAGTCTATCAGATGAAAAAAAAACGATTTTAGCGTCAACGTATATTTGCAACACAAATAGATTTCTGTCCACTTACCAGGATTTTCCTCTTCATGCTCACTCGTTGAAAATCTTGCAATGTTTCCTTCAGTAAGACAGACAGAAGAATAAAATTTACTATTCATCATCATCTGAGAATCGAGTCAATGATTTGTACGCAGTATGATAAAATAATAAGCACGTGTAGAGAAAAATCTTCTAACTAGTATTTGAATCCGCGAAGTATATTTTTTAAGCTTGCATTTAGGTTGGCGCTCTCAGTTTGAAGATATTCGCATAGATTACCGTAGTGGACCAGCTTCAAGGCAGTAATTCTTCTAGTGATTTTCAGGCCGTAGTTTTCCTAATCTGCGCACTGCTAAATCATCTATTCTGCATTAAGTGTCCAAGTTCTGTTAGTTTGCAGAAGCGTTGTGTCCGAATTTGATAACGGGGATTAAGCATATGCCCAAGATAAGCATGTAGATTCGTACACAATCGATTTGTGTGTGCATCGTAAGACGGGCAAAATGGGATGAAATAGGGGGAACTCAAATTCAAAACGTATTCAACCGCACGTTTTCACATGGTGGGAAATTCACTGCCAACCAGTGCAAAAAACCCATTTATCGGCTTGTGTTTTTCGCCTTATATTATACCATATTCTGTTTAGTTTTACAACCTACAGATAGATGGCTATTTGTGAATAAACTGGGCTAAGGTGCAGTGATAATGCAGCTGCCGACAGGCATGATGAACGTGGACTAAAAGGTAATCTTTATTTAAGAGAGAATTATTCTGATACAATATCTGAACCACCTGCTACTATCACTGCACTGTGGCTTCTTCCCATCAGATTATGGGATCATAGACCGTTACATACCCTAAGATTACCTTATTCTTGAAAAATGTGTAAATCAAGCTTTGAGTTCGACAGTTGTTCTGGAATATATGGGGGAACTGGGGCCCGATCTGAATGGATCCTTTGCGTATATTGTGATGTGCCAGTAGTGGGCCACCAATGGTTGCCGACAATGTGCGATTTACGCGACTACCTTGCAGATTAGGCCATCATACTGAGTTTAAGGAGTACTGTCCCTTACGAGAATCATCAAGTCAACGGATGTTCAGGTAGCATCAAGCCGAAAGCAAACTAAGGTTTGATTGCTGGCAACTGGTGACGTCGATAATAAGCTTGAAGGAACTCAAAGCAGAGTTTCTAAATCTTTATAACAACCTTTCATTTTATTTTTTATTTCCCTTTGTTTTGCTTGCCTCCTCGGTTACGGTTACGAAAATGTGCCTCAACTAAAATCTCTGGATTTATATACATATAATTTAATAAAGGGTAGAAAAAAACAAAGAATCAATCTTTTTCAGTGCATCCCAGAAGAGTTGGAAGCTGTAATATTGTGTAGCGTCTACCATTTAAAATGAAAAAAATCTTCCACTCTGGGAAACCTGTTCAGTGGAATTGGATGCATATGCTATTTTTTCCAAATAAATCACAGTCAGAATGCATTTCATGTCAATCTTGATTATTCCAAGCGTAGGAGTTAGTCAAAATTTCTGTCCTTGCATAGTGAACAGACAAATATCAGGAAAAGTGACAAACATCATTGAATAGTCCTTTTTTGCGGCAACAGTGTGCAACTTCATGATGCCGTTGGTGCCCATAGTGCACACTGGTTTGGAAGATGGGGAGATTTATTACAAAACTGTTTACTGCCAATATGCTATTCTCATCATTAGATTTTAATGTTTTACATTTGTGATTATGATGTTCAGAGAACAAGTCAACCTCTCTGAGTTTTTCTCACGTAGAAGACCGTAGTTTCAACCGGAGACTTTGATGCAAACACGGCTACTGCAAACGCCAAAGAATTCTCTTTACTCGACGTCTCCGGAGGATTCTGATCAAAATGTTTCTTAGATGCGCATTCCATAACCGGGGTTCTTTAAAATAAGGGACATAAACTAGGCTAACGTGGTAATTTTTTTTTCTAAAAATCAGCCCTCCGACTATGATGTCTGGTTTGCTTCTCAGCAGCAAATCACTGTCCGAACCTCAGGTATAGTTGTGTGCTAACTACTCCCTTGACATATGGAAACAAACACATCAGTCTTCGGTGTTTTCTAACGTTTTGATGGGATTGAGAACTTGAAAAGTGGAGGAACATGCTCAGAACTAAAACCTTCAAAAACTGATCCCAAATCAGTTATCGGTAGGAATTAAATGATTTGTGATGTTCGCAAACGACTGATGCAAAATGAAGACAGTGTGCGTAATATTTTACCGAACATAAGTGACATTCACAATCTGCACGTATTTTCTCTTATCTGTAACAACGGTGCATTTCGCATCCATGGTTGATAGTTCTCATTGATCTTTGATACACTTGCCCCTTTAAACTTCAATAGTTCACAAGTAAACAGCCCTCCTCAATGAATTCTCTGACCTACAGTCATGAGGCAATGCCTTTGTGACAAAGAGTTCCACTGTTCTTCAGAGCAATCTTTGGCTTATTTGCAAATGAAAGCTCCTGCTCTGTTCTGATCTTTATCCCAAACCCACTCAAAACTGCACAAAAGGTTTCGCATCAGGTGATCTGGAAACCCAAATGAATGTACCTTCCCTGATATTTACTGAACTGGTAAACCGTATTTGATCTGCTGAATGAGATAGCGAATATTGGAGTTCAACGACTGGTTGCAGTACCCTTTAAAACATTCTAAATCAACAGTGTATTAGATATCCCCAAAAGAGAATAAAATGAGTTCAAGAGGCCAGTGAGGAGACATTTCAGAGCCTTACTCTGTACGTTTCATGTCGTTGAAGTCTTGCACTAGGTCATTTAGAAGAACAAGTTTTCTAAGCGGGCAGCTGTTCAAGGAAACATATACCTTAGATTTGGAATTAAGGCAAACAGTATTGATGAGAAATGAATATGTAATTAGGGGAACAGGATTTCGATTTATCACCTTGTGTTTGAACGGGCATAGTTGCAGTCACCCAAGTATTAAAAACCTAAGTTAATACACAGAAGTTCAGAATATACCTGGTCTATTCGATTTAATCAGTGCCATTTTGGAGAATTTGACATATCGCAGTCAGTCCTTTGAGAATCAGAAATGTATTTACGTAGTAAATGTGCACAAAATTTATCAACCAACCAAGCTATGACTCACCAAAACCGAATAAAATTATGCAAAGATGCACTGCCTTGAGACGATACCACGGTCGGGTGGTCATTCTCACAAATGAACCTGATGCGCAGTCCTGAGATTCACTCAAGCTGCTGTATTTCTTCAATGAAGAAAATCGATCATTTCAATTTTGTTGACTGTCCGTTGGCGCTGCACGGAACAGCTCAAAGTTAGCAAAGGTGGTTATCGATCATGGTAGCTAATGTTGTCCTATGGACGGTCAGTGAGGTCGACGACGGTCGTGTGCTTTCGCGGATAGCATTTAATTCAAACACTTTGTGCAGTTTTGAAAGTTCACGCGCGGAGAAAGTGGTTAACCCACCCGTGGTTATGAGTTTGATTTCTAGCTTCGATCGTTGTATTATTCCATTTCTTGGTTTAAATAGACGATTTCAGTGCAACTCATGTTTTTCCTTTGTATCAGATGCTGTTGGATCATTTCATACTAGAACAGTCTGTGTCGTTTTTATAAGGAATTCAAAAACTGGTTTGTAGCTCAAGTTGACCTTTTAGAACCATAGGTAATCGTTAACCTTGACATTTAGGTTGGAAACGTGTCACTTGCCTTAAAGTAAGTTCTTGTTCCACTTACTTTAAACTAAAAGGGCCACTAGGTTTGCCTATGATGCAAAGTTCTGCAGTTTTGAGATTTCTCTTTCCCTGAACGCGTTGCTAAATTGTACACCCAGCTTTTGAAAACTTGCAAAACGGATCGGCTTCAATTAGCTTCCAACTTGATGCATCCCATCGTCAAACTCCGTCTGGTGAATTTTGTCTTCAAAATATTGGATTCTTCTCGCTATCGGCTAAGTTCCATCAGAAATTTGATGATTTGGGAGCGGATTTGTAAACTTTAGATCTATTGAGAGTTCTGATTCTTCTACTGTCTATTCGGTATATGCGCCGTAGTAGTCCGTTCACTTGGTCCAGTTCAGTGTACGTATTGATAACCAGTTATGGTCAAGCGGATAGGGTCGCGACACTTGGACGTGAAGATCGTGTGCTGGTGTCCTTCGACCCCTGCCTCACCGGGCAGCCACCCGTTGATAAAGACCCCCTTCATTAAAGTGATGTACGGTGTTGCTTCATCAATAATCAGTATAAAAAGGAATTAGATAATGATCAGAAGAGTTGCCGACCACTTCTATAAACTACAGAATATCTAATTGGTTTAGAAGACAAGTCCTATCCAAATTGAAAATAGATCCTTCCCGATCTCTTTGAATGAATGTTATCTATCTTGTAGCATGTTTGTGCCTAGTCGTGCGCATGCTAATCCACTTCCCGGTTTGATCGACGCAACCCTCGTCGCAACTATTAAATTTTTTGCTGTGGATTACATTTCTCCTGCTCTCTACTTTGACGTTTTATTCGGGCTTCGAAATGAGTCCTATCGTAGGTTCAGTAGATTTGTGGGCGAATGTAATGTCTTTTTGCCATTTCATAAACGCTTTCGATACATGGAAGTACTGAGTTATTGTTGGAGTTTTGAAAATTTACTTTCAAGTTATTTGCCTGACCTGTCTTGGGCATTTGGTTCTTTGAGAAATTTTGAAGTTTATTTCTGTTTTTCTTAATCTGCTGCCGTAGATGGTAAACCCATCCAAGATGTTTTGTAAAACTCCTACTTGGCTGCTGAGAAAGGTTAGTACCGGGGACATGTGAATTGGTTTTCGGTAAACTAGCTTATCTACAGTTCTTTTAATGGTTCCTCCCTGCATTATACCAAGAAGAGGTGGTTTCTTGATCTCAGCTCCATTGTTGAACTGGGGCTCATCGATGATGCTATTGATTACCGTTTGTGCTTTTCGACATTCAATTGCCTGATAATTTTCAAAGCATTACCACCGTACCTGATCCAGATTTTCTCCTGTCTTGGGTAACGCAACGATTTTAAGTAACGTGCAGCCAAACCCTTGGAATCACTCATTATATTCTAAATGGTTGGTTAGTTAATGATACTTAAAGGGACCCTGGGGTTCAGAGTTCACTTTAATGGCGCCTAGAGTTTTAACATTAAAACTTATTATCCGTCAATAATCATCAGTAACAGGGCTCAGTTCTTGTGAAAATTCCTTATTTCCAATGGCCTGTATATTTCCTGTACACATGATTTGGCTGTCTCATTTGACTATAATCTTGGATAATTTGCCGAGCTAAAAGCCTTTGCACATTCCGGCAGATCTTTTCTCTCCATGTACAGATGGCTTGATCAAAGTCTCAAAGACGGAGTGCATTGGATTACCACTACCAAGATTCATGCCATGCATAAACACATGAATATGAGCAGCATTCTGCTTGCCTTAGACGTCTTTAAATAAATTTTAAAATTCAGCTAGAAATGGTTTATTACGGACAGTTCACCTTATCTATACAGATTCCATTAGATTTATGCCGTATTTTCGCCTGTTGAAATGCTCGTCAAACAAAACTCTGAATTTTGCAGTGTTTGGGAATAGTGCTATTAGTAGACATCAAAATTTCATTTGTATAGCAAGTAAAAATAGATGGAGTTTTCAGTTACCCCTGTACATAAGACGAATAGCTTTGCTAATATAGAATCATGGAGTTCATTGCCGAAAGATAAGGCAATTAATGAAAATAAGGAACAGAAACGTAGCTGTTGTGCAGAATTCATTAAATGTTTCGTCTTTTCCACTCTATTCCAGTTTGCCGATCGTCGGTCGATTAAATTAGGCGACTGTTGCAGGTGACCGGATCCAAGTCACCGAGATGTGATCGATAAAATAGCAATGTAGCAAAAGGTTCCTCGAACAATTGATGAAAGGCGAAATTCAATCTAGCTCATATTCCATCAAATTCGGAATCAAACTCTCGTTAGATTTCTAGCAGCCTCGTATTCCGAATCATCGTTATCATATGGCAGAACACAGCATTTCAGATGGCACGGGGACCCACGGATTTTTGTTTGCTACTTTGACCATAGCTGTCCAGTGGTACGCCCTGAATGATGTTACAAATTATTGAAGGTTGATGTCTTTTGGAGTTGGTTTCCTCTGTGATCCTTATCTTTCTGGATCTGAAATTATCTGCTCACGTTTCAATGTCAGATCGGCCTACTAAATGCGCTGCGTCTCCATTTAAACCTTCATGTCAAGCTTTAAAGACTTTCACGGAAAGCTGTGTTCAGCAGCCTTCGCCAGTCTTTCAAAATTGCCCTTGCTGCTCCGATTTTATTTATTTATCCCTCATCAGTTTTCCGTAGTGTTATCCTAAAGGGTAAATGTTCTTCACGCTGGCACTTTGAGTATCTTGCGAATGATCGAACGTTGCGTAACATATGGCGATCTAGAGAATTCGATTTGATTTCCCTTCAAAGTCTTGGTTCTGTGCGATCTTGGGCACGCAAGAAAGTTTTCAGCCCGACCGAGAGTTGCTCTCAAATTTCATTCATTGGATAGAATGTATAGGTCATCCCTTTAGAAAAGATTAAAAACGCAGCTCATTCGGATTCGCAGAATAAAGTTAAACACCTTGGGACTATTATCTTGCAAGAAACCGGGTTGCACGTTTATATCCATGGAAATGATATCCCCTTTTCATGGTACAACAATGTTTGTTTGTCACAATTGATCTGAATATTCCTGCCCCATATTTCCCAAACATTTTAAAAATCCAACCCAACTCCGTTTATTTATTTGTTATTTGCTGTTCACCCACCGAAACAGTTTTTTTAGCGCACGGATTTTGTTCTCCCTGCTTGGAACGGATGAATAAAGTCCTGAAGACTTTGCTCAACATTAAATTAACAACACTTGTGTTTTCGATTCGCGTCCTTCCTATTCAAGAATTGTGATCCGCTTTGCATAATCACTTTAATTTTGTCCTATGATAGCATCTATACTTCATTGCCAGGAATATGTCAGAATAGAGCCAAATCCCAAAATCTGAAGCAACAGCTGCTGACCCATTCCTGCTCTACTGCACTTCAGAAAGTACTATCTAATCGCCTGTTAATTGACTTTCAACTTTTTGATCCTAAGCGGCTTGTGTGCAAATCTTCCATACCTGTGCTCAAGAAGGTATCTTTTTAGTGTTCACTCAGTTGACAACGGGTTCCGCATGTTGAACCTTACGACCTTTCTACCCCCTTGCCATTAGCAATTACTACAACGTTCCTCACGACCTTCAAGGAACCTGCGACGAGCCAAAATGTTTGATGTTTGACACGACTGCTTTTACAATCACCCACGGTTTACCTTCTCCATCGGAAATGTTTCCATTCGTTCCAGTTATTTCAGGCCTTCATCCATGAGCCATTAAGTTTCTATTCACTTTACCTTCTTTGCTTAATGAATTCCACATCCTCTGCAATTTCATTATCTTTATGCTTGTCATGCTGTCCCTGGCTATCTTCAAAGTTTTGAAAGCAAAATTGTAGTCATCTACAAGATAGCCCAAAAGAACCCACCTAGGGGGTCTTCTTCATTAATGACTCCTCAAAATAGCTAACAGGAATCGTGTAGAAAACTTCAATTATGAAATTCACTTCCGCTTGTACAAAACTGATACTGCTTTGTTGCTGTTAAAAATCAGACAAAATATTAAGACTTTTGGTTGAAATAGCTTTTCGACCAACTTATTTTTAGTGTCGTTTCAAGTTACCTTGACATGAAAACGATCAATGCATGATCATCTGATAAATCTTACCAAAACACTGATGCGGTTGAAAAAAGATGTTTCTATTTTGTTTCTTATTTGACTACGTTATTAGATGCACAATTAGTTTAGTATTCATATCGTGCCTGAAACGTAGACACCAACAAATTTAAGAATGACAGCAATTCCCAGCTACCAATCGATGAACGGACTGACACCACTGTAAGGTCACTCTGTGCTTTTCATTCGGTAGACGAGTGGAAATGTTTGTCCCTACAGTATCTTTGGGTTGTATAGGCATTTGATCAACCAACATAAGTTATCATTTTTGCATTTGCATCAAAAATAAGTGTTATTTTCAAGAACCGAAGCAGTGGTTGACTTTGAAGCACGAAAACGCCTATCGGGTGCCATGCGTTATGGTCAAAACGGTATACTAGTTCTCAATGCATTTGGACAGTTCTGACAACGAAGCCGGAGAAGCATTCATCAGTTGCTTGTATAGAAAAGCAAGGATTATGGGAAAAACTTTTTTATGCACGGCTGTAAGGATTAATTCTTATAAAAACCAACGGTTCGCGCAAAAAGAACAGACTCTGCTTTGTGGTAAACACATTACATCCCAAGGAGAGTTTGCTTTGTCTTATATTTCCATTCGCGTTTGTATGCACATTCAAATCACAAACTGAAGTCTACATTTAGATTGTCATACATGCTGCATGCCTTACACCGTCAATGAGATCAATGTGGTCTTTTGCGGTTAGTTGCCAAGCTGCATGCAAGCGATAACAGGGAGGCTTAGAACGAGTGTGCCTGTCTGCTCGCGTGTTTTCAGAACCGATTGCGCTTGACATTCAGATGCAATTTACAAAAATACATTTTAGCTGACAGACTGACTGAAAGTAGTACACGAATCAGCGCACCCAAATAATTGCTAACATATTTAATCCTTTGTAAATCAGTCATTTACGCCAGTTTCTCTGATCGTTGGACGAGACTCAAGCAGATCGCTGAGCACTGTAGCCTGGGTACGAAACATGTTTTTCCGTAGTTTTTTGGATTTAACAGGAACCTGAATGACAATTTCGCGGTGTCAGTCACTGTGACAATAATTTTAGTAGCCCACTGGATATTCTGTGAATAATTTAAGTCGATCGAAGAGTGCATAAGCGTTGCAGTTTCCGTCAGTTATAACAAATAATTTAGCGACTAGTTCTGTCACTGGGGGTCAGTATGCAACTTCCAGTTTTCAGGATTTTATCCACTCTTGGATGACCAGGCTGTGCAAGTGTTGCACCTGTAACTTGAGCACTTAAAATGTATGAGGAATAAGCGATCTACACTTAACATCAAGGACCGGGAAGATTATTCACAGCCTTCAATGCAGTTTTGTCATTCCGTGAACCGTAATGACCGAAAATAGTCATAAGGTTGTCACAAACGCAGTTTCATTGTTTAATTCTGGCACAATTGTTCAGAAATATCTGTTCCCTAATGTTTGGTATTTTATTAAAAATTATCTTCAGCATCCAGCGACAAATTTACACATTTGAAGGAACAATGGCTTAGCTGAAGAAACATGCAGGAACGTATATCAAAAATGAAAGGCAAACACTTTCGTTCGTGAAAATCATTGAAATTCAGGTCATATATTTTCAATGTACTTGACTCATGGGATTGCGAATGTTGGTAAATTATTCTCATCTACTATGGCGATACAGAACAAAAACAAAATACTGTAATAAGTACAAACCAAAGATAACAAATTTCGTTGCACTTGAGTTGTTTTAAGCAAAAAGTGGCCATCGAGTCCTCATTGTTTCATTTGGAATTTTTTTTCGTCTACAAAACAGAAGAGAAAGTTTCACAATCACATATGTTATTGAAATAGGCAAATTAAGAATTGCACTCACTGTGATCTGGCGAGAAAATTTCAGACAAACTGAACAACGGTTGTTTTACCGGAGCTCAATCGTAATAGATTTTGATGTGAGGCTGAATTTAAGCCGTACTAATCTTCTGATAAATTACCAACTAAATGTCCTCGTGAACAAATGATGAACGGCATATGAGCACATCTTCTGACACCCCGTTTTTGCATGCCACGAAAGCGATTCCTGCCCGAAACGATATCTTGTTTCCTCTTGGATAATTCTACCAGTTGTCAGAGTGCAAAGTGGATGCTGACAATCCTTAGGCCAAATTATTCATGATGCTAGCGAAACATCACTATCCAGCAGCTGAATCATTTCCCGGGACAAACTGTACATCTATTTTTTCTCAGCAAACCTTAGCCACAATATTCTATCTTTCTGCACTTCAGCAGAATAACCGTCATGTCTCACCTCCATCACAGGATACAAAATAAAGTTAACGAATGATGTGCTGTTCTCAGTCGTTTAGTATTACTCGAAGGCGACTAGGAAAGTCCGCTATATATTTCATGCACTTTGAAAGATGCCATTTTGATCACAAAAGCTTCAAAAGAGCATTTTTCTCAGATGGTCTTAGGTAACCATTTAGTAATTTGTCTTATTCTTGTCGCCTTACTTTTATTTCATTTTCTTTCAAACATTCTTCGATAAAGTTTTGTTCAGGAGCTTTTCAAAATAATCAGACATATCCAAATTTATAAATCTGAAATTTTTTCTAAGCAGCTCCGTTTGTTCCTGATGTGCATTTTCGATGTTCAATTTCCACACTTGTATCAGCAGTTTATCTCCTTCGCCGTTTATGGAAACTTTTAGCCACTTCAAAAGCATCATGTTCCTCCATGATTTTGCCCACTCACCGGATTTTTATTGTTTTCTAAAGACTAATATGACATTCCCGTTTTTTTTGTTTTAATTTTCTACGTAATCCAGTATACAATAAATGAGCTGACTCCCTTTTTACTCTCTCGCATTCACGCGAATTCGGAAAGCGATCGACCAGTAAGACCAGTTCTTTTTGTAACCGGTATTTTGTTCATCTTGGTATACAGCGCGCCAATGATGTGGGAATGAGTACTAGGTAGAAATTTGAGAAAATAACGAAGGCTACGGCAATTTCTTTATTCTGCGGCTTGCCTCCCCTTCAGAATTGCCAAATTAACAAATGTTATTTCCCCGTAGTCAAAGTTAAGTATGAGGTTTGAGGCTGAAGAAGCTTCACGATGAAATATTAAGCAATTTACCAAATCTTATGACGCAACTGGAGTATCTGCTCAAAGATGACACCAGCACCACTTACTGTGATTGTAACTACTTTTTAATCTGTTCCAGTAATCTAGCCAGCTCCTTGATCCAGTTCTTCCATTCTGAATACAAGGTGGTTGAAAATAATTGTGTCAGGGAGGATAGCGGACAGGTTCTAAATTTTTCTTTGTAACTACAAATTATTAATTTGGATGAATCGTTTTTAGTTCGCTATATCGCACCTAACAAATATTTGGTTTGATTACATGTATGTTGCTTTCGTTACCGTGCTTGAAAGTTGAATTCAAAGCCTTGGGAGGTTCAGAAGAAGATAAGCCCTGTTGTTGGGAATGTGACAGCAAAATTAGTCAAACACGAATCGATAAGTAAAACAGCTAAAGAAAATTCATGATGGAGTGTTGAATCGATTTTTCCTAGTTCAGACTGCGGGCTCCAGATGCTCAGAGTCAACCTGCGCAGCCCGAAGAACACTAGAGTCAAACCAGTGTGCTTTGTGCCGTAGAAACGTGTTCATTCGCTACCCATGCGCGAAGTTAACATAAGCTATTGCGGAAATTATAATCCTTTGGCATACGATTAAAAGACAAGCACAGATAAGCAGACATGTAAGATGGTTGGGATTTTACAGTCAACTGCATAGCTATCTGCTCATCTTGATTATAAGCAACGAGATAAGTGAACATGAGAGATGCGACGTTCCGCTATCAAGAAAATCCTTTGGCACATATGATTTTCTTGCTTATTGGTGACAGTTTTTGAAAATGACATCGTAATTTGCCTTCTTCATATTTGGCGTAGGACAAGCTAATCACTTTTGTCCTTGAGGGTTGCCAGTGAGAATTGCAAGCTGGTTTGCTACTCAAAGTTCATTGTTCATAAAATTTTAGGCAACTTTATTTTTGACAGCGGTTATTTGTGCATCATCATGAAGACATGTAGGCATCACTTGAAAATCTGTTGTCAAAATTCACCACCTGATCTACTTTTGGAATTTTCTTCCCAAATGGATGATCCTGAGAGTGATCATCTGGCCGTGATGCTCCACAGTTGCTCCACTGATACACGGTTTTGCAAGGTAATTCCTAAATTATTCAATGAGACTTAGTATTGTGGTCGTTGGCCGCAACCTTCGTACTTTCACAACATTTATTGGTCCATCATTTCTTCAGGTCTGGAGAGCGGACGTGTTAGAGGCTTGTGCACATAGTTATACGCAACAGCAGCAGCACTAAACAGGTAGCAATTAAAGATCACCTTAATTCAAATATCTTTGTCACGCGTGGATACGGTATGACCTGCAGACATGTACAGCTTTCCTTTGATTTATCGCCAATATCCGCTTTAGCACTCACCTTTGATGAGGACTCCAAGAACTTTTTGAATGGACTCAAGTCGACGATGTTTATCTAGAACCGATTACATCGGGTGGGTAGTTTTTGTACTGTCTCGAAGATAAACTATAATCACACGAAAGCATGCATCGATCACGTTGCAGTCTGCAGACGTGGACCAGTATGATGGGCTGCCTTTCACTAGTCTACGCGCACTATGGCTAGGGGACATATGTGCAATGTGTTTCAGTCTCGTTAGTGAACGGAAAAGTTTACTCCCCGGAATCGGCTTATGTTTAACGAAAACCTGCCCACGGCTTTATCGTTGTCGGTCTGATCAGCTGGAACAGTAAGTGAGAACCTGATATATCTCTGCCTCCATAACTGATGTCACCAGAAGCAACCACAACACCCGTTGAATGCACTCTTCGAAGCAGTTTAGGCGCATCAAAACGAATCGGCTTTTTGCTTCAGTTTAGTTGCAAGAAATTCTCGCATAGACGCATACTACGTAAAAATAACGGAGTCTTGGTCAAAAAAGATTTTCACCCACAATAGTCTCCAACTTAACTGCTTGCAAACAATTCTTGAATGACATCTAATCCACCATTTCAGGCTTCATCCTCCTTTTCAAAGTGATCTTGACTCCCCTACAACCACAGGTACTGTCAAAATGATCGGCCAGCCTGAAAAAAGCAAGGGAAGATGCCCAAGGGTTTATCTGATATATAAAAGGTTAAATGCAGGCGCACGATCTTGCATAGCCGTTACGCAGAAGTAACTTCACTCTTTCAGATTGCTTTAGTAAAGACAGATGGTCGTTCCATTTAGCGCGGTGTTCGCAACTTGGGGGAAAACATATATGTTTGCCCTTTCAACAATGTTACCTCAAAACAAATCACAAATCCTCCTTTTCGTGTTATTTTATATCACTGCAGCATCGCAATAAAGAGAGCTAGCAATCATTTTTAACTGAGTATTCTGAAAATAATTCGACAAAGAGTACCTTGCGATCATGCATGTCACAGTAGTGATATTTCTTCGGGAAACATGCCAGAGCTCTTCAACCCAAGGATCTGGCACACAGGGAAGTACGTCTTCAGCCGAACAACAAAACGTGACTTAGAAAGAATCATCTCAGGTTTGTCTCGTAATATCTTGTTATCACGGCAACATCGTTTGCTCAATTCTGGTGCCGGGATGAGCGCCCTCTGCCCGTTAATTTAGGTTGTCTTTACCAACTAGTAAGGCAAACATGGCACCGGACATTACTCTTTTAATCAAAGCTGCCTTGCTTAGACAGCCCATAGCAATCCGGTGATTCGTTATGACATCCGTAACCTTCGGGCAGAAACCCCGGTACACTATCCTTATGTCCACTATTATTAGTTTGCATCTAGTGATTTGATTCTTCAGGCCTTTACTCACTAGAGCATCTTCCCCGGGGTCTAATTAGCTGTTCATTCATAAACAGACGTTGCTCATTTGACTGATCCTTTGAAAATGAACATAATTTTGCTTCTGCCGAATGACCTGCGGGCCGCGTTTTGGGTCTTTAGTTGAACAGCTCTCATGCAAAGGGCCCTGGGCTGCAGACAGGTGCAACGAAATCCACTACATCAGTATTCGGTCTGGTTCTGAGAAGCATGGCTTCACCCATTTTGTCATTCAAGCCAATGTTCACTCAGCTAAACTGCTAATAACGAAGGCACTAAAATGTATACCTCAGAGGACATCCGCAAGATGAAAGCATTGGCATAGGTTTTGGTAGGCCCATAGGAATGAGAGATATGAGATTCTAATAGCCGAGGACGTATAATGAATGCATCTTACATTCAGACGTTCGTTTAAGAATATTTACCATTCGCAGGTTTAGCGTTTTTGGCTAACGACTATAGGTTAGTAGAAAATAAACAGGTCACCAGTTATCTAGAAATGCCTTTATTTTCGCAAAACATAAAAACATCATTTCGGTTGATCTGAACGTGACCGAGAATCCTCGTATGCGATAGCATTCTGCTGGCTGTGGTTTCGCACCTTGATTGTTACATTACCGCATGCTCTGAAGGGAATGGTTCCGTAGTTGATTGGAAAATCTGACAGACATTTACGGTACCATCATTTGCAAATATTATTACTCATCTGGTGTTAAAGTTCTTGTGCGCAGCTTGGCGTGTTGCCAATGATTTCGTTCTTGCAGATAAGTACGGCTGTGACGATGCGCTCTAATCACACTCGCATTAGGCACCCCACATCGTTCGTCATCCTTTGGAGTATCTTGTTAACCTTCTTGTTCACCTCGTGCATAAACAAAGCTAACAGATAAGGATTTTAAGGAACACGTTTTGTTCAGCCTGGTTGAATGAACCTTATGATGGTCCTTTAGCAGGAGGCATACATTCACAAGTTATGGTTCATAAAATTCATGCCTTGTAAGTCATAAACCAGAACGCATTGATAACAGCTTTATATCATCAAGTCACATATTTAGACCAATCAACCTGAGATTTCATTACGCTATCTATCTTGTTTATGTTGACACTTTATCACAGTAATTTTCTTCATCTGACATTCGCCTTTATCAAATACTGATCATTAGTCTTGGACCAAGTAGAACTCAGAGTTTTAATGAGAAGAGGAAAAATTGGCCCGCTGAGCAGCTTGTTCCCGAACCTTCTTTAGGCGACGGAAATATTGTCCCTTCATGGTCATCGATACCAAACCGTCATTTGTCGCGTGGTGGAGATACAACGAAGTTTCAGCGAGTTAACTGTCTGTCACCAATTTGTGTACACTGATCTGATTTCACCCATTTACAGGTTGAATAGTAATCCGGAAATCCTGTCTCACCATGTTTTGGCTAGAATTTCTCATAACTACTTTAAAAATTATGTCGTACTGAATTTGCCGGCAGAAACATTGACGAACCTTATCCTATGGACGCAAGTAACACAAATATCGTAACTTTCACAAAAAGTATGCTTGTGATTCAAAAACGACCCTAAAACAAATATATAATCGGCATTTAAAAATCATACAGACATTGCACGCTGAATTCAAAAAAATTGGTACCACGAATTAGTTTGTGCCTGCTTCACGACAAATGTCACAATAACAATGTGATTCTTGACTCCGCCTTATGAAATCAGACAATCTAGACCGCCTTATAATTACTACGAAAAAAAACTCTTTACCTATTACTAAAAACCGTCAAATGAGTCTGTCCTGTAGTCTTCGTGTTTTCATGTTTTCTCCCATACCATAGGAAATTCTTCACGTGTTAATTGCTTGTTCACTGCGCAAAAATCTGAAAATCCCGACAAAACATCTCCTGCCATACGCGAGTTGCTCACAAGGGCCATGGAACTTACTTTCATCAACATGAGCGATTCGATTTTGGAGAAGTTTCAGTTCGCCTCTGAGATTGGCTTAACGGAGAAACAATGAGGAATAAAAAAATGTTATATTGTCTAGCCTGATTTATCAACGAGAACAATGACCAGCAATTAAATGAGATATATTCATTCTCTATAGTGAGCCAGTTTTATTCTGTGCAGTTAACATCCCTATTAAAAGTCATAGATAGGAGTTACTCCAATGGTTTACGGTTTCCTAAGGCCCCCTAGAGGGTAGAAATATTCATATAAAATTTGTGTGGGTCGCAGATCAGGTCATAGAACGTTTCCGATCCAAATGCCAGGCCCACAGATCAGAATCTCAAGAAAATATCCATATGATCTAACATTTTTAACCGAAGGTCTGTGGCCGGGGGAAGGATTTTCATGAACATTTTTTGTATCAACGGCGCCATATCGACTTTAACCAATCTTTCGGAATTGTCCTTCATGTACGGCTTATTGGCTCCAACATTTAATTTTTTTCCTGTCTTATGGTTAAAGTATTTAATCGTGAATGTTACCTACCAGACACATGTCATTTTGACCTCTTGTACTGCCTGTGGGCTCCCGGTCACTTGGTTATTCGATAATAATAATACCTAATATTCTGCCGGATAGATGTTATCCGCATGGTGTCATATTTTGCCCTAGGCGTGCTGGTGAGCAACAAGGTGCAGATGTCACTTTATCTGGGGAATCGTTTTTGGTTCGCTATGCCACAGTTTGCACTAATTGGTTAGAAAATAATGTTATATGCCGCTCAGAAATGACACCAGCAAAAAAAGTGCATCATCATCTCTAGCATATGACTATCTGATGATTACATAGAAGTCGGCAGTGTAACGGAAGATGACTAGAAACGAACGTATATTTTCACTTATTTATTATGAATACCTCATTGCAACATTTCACAGTAGTAAGCAAACAGAGATTTTCCAAAGAAAAGGAGGAAACCAATATTCATTAGTGGAGAACTTCTGCCAATCTCATCGTCCACGGAATCACTTGTGATTCCCTGAACGATAGTTTCATTCTCCAGGAATCTGACTGCGTTAAAAGTTCCCGACAACCACATTTAAGTTGCAGTGATGATGCTTTTCTTTAGTAATGCATGGTTTTTCATGACGACAGCCTCATTGCTTAAATATGCAACACTTTTGGCGGAATTCGGCTGTTTTTGATAGTACGCGATACATAACATCAAGTTACGTATCGTTGCTTGCCCACATGGACAAACTGTTTAATGGTACGTTTCTAAATTCCCCTGAGAATTGCTTTATTTATTCGTGTAAGATGGTGTTCCTTCATGCCAATCACATTCCGCAAAACATTCCTTCGCCTTCGTCAAAAATCGCATGTCCCACCAGCGTGACCAGTCGTACTTTGCAGTCAATCTATGTGCCTGAAACAGTTCGCGTCTCAGACAACACTCATCTAAATCCCTGTTTTAAATGTGACCTTAAAAATACACTTGAAACAGTTCAAACAACATGCGCGTCCTCCTTCGGCCCAAACGAGGAATATTTGGGAACTGAACTACAAGGGAAAGCGGTAATCCGTGCATTTATCTGCCATTTTATTGCTTCGAACATTAGGAGTGGTTCTTGCCGAAATTGCTCTCGTGTGCGCACATAACACACAGGCCTAAATTTACTTTTTTTCTCTGATATTAGTGTATAAAAGTTATCGGTTGGTTATGAAAAATAATTGAGAATTTATCCGCATCGTTTCTTGGTAAATGATAGTGAAGTTCAGCTCCACCAAAATCATGTTTGGTTAGTAGCTACGTGGAAGTTCCAACAAGGTTTTCAGCACGAGCTTACTTGTCCCGCATTACGAAGGAAAGAAATTGAGCTTATAATCTAAGTTGGTGTAATTTTGATGAGGTGATAGCCCGAAGTGAGATTTAATTTCAAGGCTGTTCATCGTTCTCTTAAGAAGCAAAACACACATGCTGGTGTCGTCAGGTTGATGTGTGTGACGAGTAATTTTCAGTTGCTGTTGTGCTTTTGTTGTCTTTGCATGCGTGGTCCCCGTCTGGAGCAATCCTACGGGCTATTATTAATGAACACAGTTTTGGACTCTAACACTCCCGGCACTACCATAATGAGCTTCAGCTCTGCAATATCGCAATTCTGCCAAATGATGTGTACATTATCATTATTATTATTAGCATTATTAAATGCCATGCTGAATAAGTTAGCTGCTGTAAAATCGTAAATTTCTTACTTTGGTCATGCGCATTCACAAACTTCTCAACGTTGTTCAAACCTGGTATTAGAATTGAAAAGCGAACCAGTGTATCATTTACAGCGAAATTCTTGTGAGAAAAGTGCAGATCCTGCGCTTGGCTGTCTCGTTTTCGGAACACCAAACATCAAAGCGGTAGCAGCCAGACAGGAGTCCCAACGACGAAAGCGAAATTAAATATCTCGTCTTAGCTTTACATATCTTTTGTCATCCGAAATGCAAACCCCTGTATATGGAAGTAGGGTAAAACATCGGTCTCACTGATTTGCCATTCTGTGACTATATGCTAGGCATTTTTAGTAAGGAAACATGTTTATTCTTATTCCGTCCTGTCGATTCTGCCTCCCAGCCGTTATTATCATCCCCAGTAATTCTAATGAGAAAAACCAGGACAAGCGGACGCGGAAGTTTGTTTATTAGTCAGAATCATCTCGCATGTAGTGGACTTATGTCATGAACACTCACCGATCGATTATTCTGCTGGATAATTTGGCCTATCAATGTTAACCGATTTTCTCATGTGGTATTTTCACGCAGCTAATTAGTTGGCGCATCTAACAAGACCTCACCAAAATTGTGTTTGTTTTTGATTAGCCTAATGGATATAATCGTTCGAAATGTACCGCCGTCACAGTACTGAAGTCCACTTTTCCCGCCTGGATACAGATAAACACAAGTGCACATACTTAACTGCGCCTTGCTAGATGAAGAAACTTGTTGGGTAGTTTATGAAGTGTTTTTGAGTACAGATGAAATGTTTGATGTATCTTATTGCTCAAAGTGTGCGCCAACCAAACATTGCTAATCGAAAATCATTCCAGGAAGCAACATATGAATTCAGGTTGTTAGAATTGTCCCTATCAAGCGTCAGAGCTAGAGGGTTTGACAGCGCTTGATCAGTTTGCTGGAGCCTATCTGGATCAAATCATCGAAACTAAAGAAATTAGCGAAGATTTCAAGCTCACTTGACACAATCGTTTGAAAGTGTTCTGGAAATAGGTAAATTCACTCAGGTATTTAGTTACAAGGATCACCTTAGTTCAGAATGACATGTTGCTTAGTGCTAGTGGGATTTACGCCAAATGCCAAAAACAATAGTCGTAGATTCACAGCCGACTCACCAGTTAGAAATTTTGTATTTATAATCTTGTCTTTGGACAACTCCTTCAGTATTGTAGTAACAGCTACGTTTCAATTGTGTAAAGAAACAAGAAAGAAATGGGAATAATTAATTGGTGAAATTTATTTCAGTCAACCAAATTCAGCATTTTCTAGATGTATTTTTTTAAACAACATAATATGAAATGAAATGCCACGGCATATATTTGACGAACAAAATTGCTGACATTTAGAATGGGAACTAGTGTGGTGTACAAAAATGAATTGCTTTTTCCACTTTACACATTTGGGATCATTGTCATAAACGTAGGTTAAGGTGAAATACAATACAAAATTTTATATCACAACGACAAAAATTCTGTCCTTTGGAAGCATTTAGCCCCCAGGATAAAATCGACAACTTGTGAAACGTCGATTCGGAACCTCAGGGTTTTAACTAACCAGTTGCTCGCCCGTTTTGCCCGTGAAAAAATCCCATCACCAAAATATTTGTTCACAGCATCCGCTGGAATTCCATGAGAGTTTATTCGCCTTTTTTATCTTGATTGGATGGTTCAGGCTGTTTATGGCATCCATGTCCCATTACAGGGTGTTTTTTTCTTTTTTTTTCTTCTACGTTCCTCCCATTTTCGCCGTCGCGTAAACATATACGCAGCGCTTTTCTCGTGCAATCCCTTAGTCATCCACATTGAGTGTCAGAACTCGATCTTCAGCGGTATCTCGCTTAGTCTAAACTTTGTCATGCATTCCACTCCTTTCGCTTTCATTTACTATTGTTCTTCTGCCTCTGCTCTAATGACTACCTTTCTTTTCTTATTTCCTGTTTTCCGTTTCTGCTCTCAGTTTTTCTGCAGTTTGTCACCTAACGCCTTTCATTCGTCTGCATTAATCCCTTTAACTGTCTGTTCCATTTCGCGCTTCCGGGGAATCTCAATCGCCCGGGATTCTGATACCCGTGCCACGTCATCGTCACACCGATGGAGCGCGTCTCGTGAGCAGTAGCAATGCCATTTGTCACCGATACTTTCTGGGTTTCCCAAAGTCACTATCAAAGTGTGTTCGATTGCAACAGATTTATTAGATAGTTCCTGGAACAAATGAAATATTTACAGATTCAGAGCCAGACATGGACCTGAATATAAGCTACACATAGATATGACCTATCATCAGAAGCAACAACGTTCTCTCTGTTTGGAGATATCCAGGGTGCACCCCAATTATCTCAGTTGAAGGAATTTTGTAGTTCGAAAGTCCCCTTGATCTTTGACGTATTACTCACTAGCACCATGGTGATGGACTTGTCCAAATAAATGAATTCCTCAGTTTTACACAATAAATATCTAGTCGCGGATAATCCTCGTAGGTAGTTCCACTGTCTTTATGGATTCCGAACATGTGATAAGTTAGAAGCAGTCCTCATGTATTCTCCGAATGACATTGGTAGCTTGGCCAGTATTTCATCTTAATTGTTTTCGTTATCCTATCATTGAATGCATTACTCCTCGTTGTACGTTTTCAGAAACCCATTCTCTCCGTGACAGGTTTTGAAGGTCTGTTGTCCTGTCTCATGCTGGAGGATTGCAATTAATCTTTGGTTAGGTTAGGCATAACTCACTATACCACCGATTCTGCCTCACTGTCACAGATAGCAAACAAGATGACATCAGGAGGACCATATAATCACTAACTGTCACGCTACATTATATGCCGGAAATGTTTCACCTTCAGTTACCTCCAAGCACAACCTGGTACAGCTCATAAAAATGTCTATTCACGTTCTGGCCCTAATTCCTTTCCTCGGCCCAAACTTACAGTGTCTTTTCAAGGCGGAAAAAAGACACATGTAACAAGATGCAAACTTTTCGTTCAACCTTCTCGATCGTGAACGTAACGCTTTACAATTTGTACACAGTATCTTGTAAAGATTGCAGTGGAATGAACATGCAGTTGCCGATAAAGTGGAGTGACAGGCAAGAGAAGGTCAGGTCGGTTAATTCCAACGTAAACTAATACTCAGAATCAGCCGTTTCTGTGCGCAAGACTAGTCATTGCATACTGATAATCATAGCCTCACTGAATGACAGTAGTTTGCGGTTTGCATTGCACACTAATCCTTTGAAAGATTGGATTATATCAGCCTTATAATCTGATGCGAGTATAAATTTGGCAATCAGAGATAGGAAGATTTGCAACAGTATACAAGGTCACAGAGCGTCGAGTCATCTGTTTTGACAACCATTTCACTATGTGCTCTGACACTCGTTGAGTCAAACAGCGGTACGTTTCCCCGTGAATGGTTCATCGTGATTGTAAGTGAATTAGCAGATGACATGTGAGACATAAGGATGAGCGAGACAACTTCAGTGATTCTGGAAACTTATCCTTTGGTTATTTGTAGTAGAGGCAAAAGTGCTACTGGATACGTGTCTGGTGACAATCTACCATGTACCTCTTGTAATTGTTTCCGTTCATGGTCGAGAAAAGTAAATTATTTGGTTTCTGTTTTAACGAATTGAATGAAGGTGACTTAGTACTTTAAACGTCACGTTTTGGCGTTGTACTCTTTTATGAGGAGTTGTCGTCCTTTAACCTTCAGGAAACTAGTAGATGTAATCAGCGACTGCTTTTGATTTTTACGCATCAGCTTACTGGGAGCAAGTTTTCACCTGAAGTGCTGAAATACTTTTTAAGATTTGTTCCCCAAAAGCGCACTATTCATGCAACGCCTTTTGTTCAAATGCCTTCCTTGCCAAAGAGAATAGTGGTGACGTAGGTGACATGAATCTACTTCCACTATTCGTGAACACACAAAGACGAGCATTTTGACATAAGTGAATACAGGTGCACGTGGAATCCGACAGCCAGACACTCCAATTTCGTTCATGCACAGTAAGCAGTTTGACCGGCTTCTCGACTGATGTGTCCACCAACGATCTGGTTCTCTATTCTCCAAAGATTCTGTCTTCAGTTGCTGTGAGTTGTAGATACATGCGCTCCATCACGTTTTAAGCCGGTGGTGATCCAGGTAACCTTAGTCTCACAGTGCAACATCATTGTCTGATTATTTTTCTCGCAATTAATTTCGTATTTCTGAGTGCTGGCCACCAGGGAGGACGGTAAACATCATCAAGAATCACTATGTCCCCATTACACGTATTTCGCGTCCAGTATTTTCACTTCTGCCGATGGGAGATTGATGGGACGGTCAGTTATAGATCATCCTCATGCAACTCATACTATCCAAGATGATTTCTATTATATTCTCTTCAAGCATAATCAATGTATACTAGATGTTTCCTCCGCCCTCGTTGGTTTTATTTATAGATCTTTCATTGACGGAGGGAAACATGTGCACTGGGCTTCTCTCGACAACTAATCTGCTTTGACCGATTTCCCCTTTCCGTTTCATTTAGTAAACTGCCTTAATTTGGTTGATCCCTTATCTTTCTAAATGGCTAAATAACTATTTTTTCCAGTGGCATCAGTATTTCACACTAGAAAAGAGACAGTCGACAGTGTTATTTAGATTTGATGTGGCACAAGGTGCTGTTTTGCAAGCTTTCCTTTTACAACAGCCTAAATCAGTGACCTTCCTATTACTCATCCTATTAACCTGATGATCCCATTGTCATTTTCGTCTCTATGCTCAACCGGTCACTACTTATTCAATATAATGTCAACGTTTTTGACACCCTACATATCTTCTGTCTTCTTCTTTCTAAATCCTAGCTCCGACAAATGAATCATGTTCGTTCCCCCCACCGTCTGTTGGCAAACACGAACAGGAAATTGTAATGTCAAGTACTTTCATGTTACCCTGGAGTATAACCTTTGGTGGTCCTTGCAAAATTAAGTCCACGAACAAAAGCTGTGGGATCCTTCATTTTAAATAAGAAAACTGTGACTGTTATTACTGGATATGAAAGTGTTAGCTAGCTTCATTCTTGTGACTTCCCCGTTCTCTTAAAGTTTGAGTTTTGGGTTTCAAAATGATTAGTCAAGTTTCTCAGAGTCGTCCGCCTGCTCGTCAGTAGCATATGTAACTACCTTATTATAGGTTGTTAGAAATTCTGTCCGACGTCACCGCATGCACACTGAGACCATGGTTCCATATGTTACAGCAATTCGTTACCACTATATCTCGTACGGAATCCGAAAGACATGATGTTGGGTTCGTACTGATCTTTCGAAATCCTCTTTTTGCTACTTCGTTTTGATTATGTCGCAGTGGTGGCATTCTTACTTGTGATTTTGTTGGCCATGGTAAAGCTGGGATAGAAATGAAATATCTTCCCGCTCTTGTCATCCAAAGTTCATTGTCATCTACCCAACGCCACTCCGTTTCGATCCAGTACCAACCCATCTTACAGTGCATTGATGCAGAGATACCTAAGCATCCAAATTAAAGTTGCAATATTCTGGGAAATGGGCCTTGGATTACCTTTGCTTACTGTGAAACTCACCAGAAACTTGAGTTTGGTTACCGTATGCGCTTTGATCATCTTTTCAACAGTAGGCACAAAATACCTATAATGCTTTCTATTGTCAGCATAAGAGGTCCTTGGTCAACAAGGTTTAGGTCGACCAAGTTGATGTATTTAATAGCGCCTTTTACGATTGCCTGGCCACCAAAGAGCTACAGAACGCTAAACTTGCTTGTCCGTGTGCCGTAATTGCGTCGACCGAACAACGGATTGATTACGATCTACTTTCGTGGCTTTACATTTTCGGAAACATTTATCTCCATTTGCCGTTAGAACGGTGAAGGTTTACTGATACAATGCGACCTGACCGACTCCAATTTACTGTATGACTAACGTCAAGATATGCACAATACCTTGGTTATATTCAATGAAGGAGACACCCGAACAAACTTGACTCATCATTTCGGATCGGCTGATCGGTAACATCTACGCGCCTCACGTGAAAAAGGTCCTGTTACAAATCTTCGGTGCGGTGGTTTACATAAACTTCTAATAAGCTATAATGCGAGCAAAACTCAAGTCCGGTGCTTTCCGACCATATGGTCTTTTGTGATAAGAGTGAGATCTAAAGGGCAGTCAATTAGGCAAAACATTTACATTTTACTTCTCGAATGTACTGCTAATTTCCGTTGCAAAGTTTGTCATACTTTTGTACTATTCCATATGAATACTTATGAGGAGATTTATGGGCCGTTTGTCCATCACTGGTGATCAGCAATCTGAGCTGCAGCGTGAGGGTTTTGGATACTGTTTATCACTCTTCAGCTGATATTAATTTTTAAACGGATATGGGTGTTTACTGAACTTGTAACGACAAATGTGAAAACCAACAAATTAATGAGATAAACTCACTATTTATTAAGGAGTAGAATGCTGTCCAATTATATTTCGATAGTAAAAAATCTGGAATTAAAAACAAAACCATATGATGATTCGGAACCATTTTGCTATTCCACCATGGGCTTCAAAATTTAGTTGATCACTTTCCAGCAACAGAAGTAATTATGTAACAGTCATTTCGTAAAGCATGTTGCAACGGGACATTTTGCTTGCTCCACCAAACCTCTTGGAAAACATGCTTGTCAAGTGGTTATCACTGGTTATGAGAAATTGAAGTCACTATTGATGAATTCCTCCACGCACCTGGGGACGATTGGCTTTCAGTGCAAAAGACTTGGAGTGCTAGCCTCCATATGCGATGAAACAATGACTGGACCATCAAAACTATGAACACTTTGCGATGACCAGCCGAAAAGAGGCCAAGTCAGCTATCCAGTTCGTATGATCGGTTACAAATCAGGCAGATTTTGTGCACTTAATATCGAAGGCCAGTATATGCTTCAAGATGTGACGATCGAATTGTTTAATGCAAGACCGAACTTCCGAATTTGTCCAACTAAAAGTGAAATCAGAATGGCACCACTTACCATTGAGTTCGAAACCGTTTTTAACTACGGCTTCAAAAACTTTGAGAAAATCTATTTTTTGCAAAAGAAGTAACAAAAGTTCAGACATGTTAATGAACTGTATGGTCTCAGTCTTGCTAATTCATAAAACAACATTTCGAAAAATATTTGATCTCTTGGAATGAAAATTAAACTTTTCACCCATAGAACCATCATTATACTTGGTATATTAGTAGGGCAATTTTGTCGCAAGAATCAGCCTAGTGCAAAATATTGAAAAGAAAATGAAATTCATTTTGAGACAATGAACTTACGCCGAGTGATTGATCCTTTCTTTCTTAAGGGATCTGCTGCTCACCGGGACACAAATTTTAGAAAGCGAGGGTGATTTTGTGCGATCCAGTTTAAAAATACATGCGTAAGAAGGTCGAACAAATAGTCTGAGCCAGACACAGATGATGGTCATTTTCCAGGTCGTTTCGTTAGACCGGTCGTGTGATCATCTCCCATTGTCTCAAAGTACCAAGGAAAATCTGAGTTGATTCACCTTTCGTTATGAATGTTCCGCTTTACAGAGCTAACCAAAACACTAATAAAGAGCCATTCAGACTTCATTCAAGTACGGCGATTGATCCAACTGGCAAGCTTCCTTCCCAAAGAAATCCGATTGGTAACGAGTGTTTAAATACCAGGACCAAATGATGTAAGAAGTGCATCGAAAAATCAATGCGCCATGTAATGGATTTAATTGCGGATGATATAATATTAATAACAGAGCGTTGTTGGTAGATTTAATGTGCCAACGTTTCGACCACCGTGGGTAGTCTTTCTCAAAGCAAGTTTTGCAATCAAAGACTACCCACGGCAGTCGAAACGTTGGTACATTACTTTTGCCAACAACGTTGTGTTATGAACATTATATCATTCACAATTCATTCAAGTACCTTCAGCAATGCATTTTGTTGGCTAATCACTGGTAAACAGTTTCTGAGACAAATAGTGAAGTCTCAGAAACGTCAATGGTATTTCCCAGCTGTTCTTCTAACACCAAGGTGGAATAATTTAAAGTTCTTCTTAGTACACAAGCTTTTGCATGAACCAATAATTACCCCTTTACAGCGCTTGGTAAATGAATTCTAATTCGCACTTACATTGCGTATTAGGATATCGCATCAGCGAGGAAAATACCACCTTACTAGTATCGGCAAAACAAGACTTGAGACTAGAGTGCCAATTCACTGAATACCCAATAACACGAAAGTACACTTTATAAATCGATCAACAGATATGTGAGCATTTAACACGGCTGCGCATCCATTTCAGTTGAACCGATGCAAGATGAATAGTTTTTAAGTTGTTTTGGAGATAAGAAGACAACAAAACTTAATGTAATTTGGTGCAATAAGGTAAAAAGCGTATCATGCAAATTGCAAAGAACAGCATTGCTATACTGTGGAAATCGGTTAAGTGATTTGCGGAAAAAATTTACCCTTGCTTTCTGAGGCCCATTCGTTTGAACGTATACGGGCTAAGATAGTGGAACTGTATTTTTACCGATGACTCGTGGTGATGAGACCTTGAACCATGTGCACGTGTGGAATTCCGCAGAAAATCAGAGCGGTCTAAGGTGAAATGGAGTGCACATAACATGGTCCTTGTAGGCTTGCTGATTCATTCGGTGGCTCACCGTTTATCTAAAATTAACATGAATGTATCCGCTAGTGTAGGTCTCAAAATATATCCATTTCTGTTCCTCCATCCTACTAATAGCCTTATCCATCCAACTGAAACTGGACGTAATTCTCGCACCCGCAAAGATCATTTAGTTGGTACATCTGCATTCTGACAGATGTTCCTGAATATTCCATGTAACTTCATATGATTTATTCCAGTGATATAGTTATAAAACACAGAACATATATCGAATGAGTATATCTGTTTGTTGAATACACTGACTGAATCAGGTCTGCAAATATGAATATAACACGTCAAGCGAATCTTGCAACCCGCCTTCTGACTGCCCGATAATTTCAGCTGACAAATTGCTCTAAGATGACAGGGTTAACTGTTTAGGACCCGAAATGGGTGCGGTACTTACTATCCATTGTGGAATCAACTAGCCGAAATCTTTCCAGCGCAGTGAGGCTGATAGTTCTGTCTTGTCTTTTTTGTCTCTTTGTTTTGCGGACTAATAGTTTCTACACACGATGCTTGTCATCTCTCCGTCAACTTTAGTAAACTTAAAC
This sequence comes from Fasciolopsis buskii, assembly GCA_008360955.1. Classification (NCBI taxonomy): domain Eukaryota; kingdom Metazoa; phylum Platyhelminthes; class Trematoda; order Plagiorchiida; family Fasciolidae; genus Fasciolopsis; species Fasciolopsis buskii. The sequence continues at coordinate 494,753 of LUCM01005208.1, read as the reverse complement.
TTATTACTGGTTAATGCTTTAAGTTCTTTCATATATTCATGCTTGCTAAGAATGACTTTCTGACACCTTTGTCTGGTCCCGTGGGAAAAGCCTCACCGTTAGTTGCCCTTTCGGGACGAACTTTAATTAGAAATTGGTCTTCTGCTTCCTACCACTGAGCGGTGCCGAAGAGAGGACCGCATATCAGACTGCGTTTGAGCGTACTACACGAAATGACACAGACGATCTTTAGCTTTCAAGTCGGCCATATGGCAATTTAAAGGGGATCCCTAATTGGGTTTGACATTTATCTATGAATTCAATGCGGATTCAATTCAGTCTACAGATTATGTCTCGAATAACGAACAACAAAAATGTTTGGACATAGTGCTGAATCTCGCCGGAGTTGCGCAGTCAATGAACCAATAAAGAATAGACAAACAACTTTCAACTGAAAAAATCAGATAGTATAATAAACACCCAAAAAGGTTTCCGCTCCATCTAGACCATAACAGAAAGACTTCCAAATACTGTCTGTAACCGAACGGATCGAAGTTCATCTGAATAACATCTCCAAAGTGCCCTCAGTAGCGAACCGTAAAATCTCTAAAATCTACTTTGGCCAAGGTTGCAGATGCGGTTGTATAACCTATGACCCAGCGAGGCAGACGCGGCAATTATCAAGACACCGAATGTAGAATACCTACATGGACAGTTGATTCCAATCACAATCATTTGTTACCTTAAGATTTTTTGTGATTAGCCTAAATCAGCTGGAATAGAATAGTAACATGCCTACCCAGTTGTAAAATAACGAAACCAAACTTGTTTACTACAGTATTTTCTAATGACTTATCGAAATATCAGCAAGACCAAATTTTATCTTCATGCTGAATATCTGTATTTTTTTTATTCCGTGGTCCCACTGAGTTGACAAATCTTCGTGTTTCCAGTAATTTCCTCAGTGCACCCGGAAATCGTTGTCAATAATGATATCTTTAAGGATTATGTCGTATTCTAATTAATGGATCCCAAGGTTGAACGTGAGAAGACAAAGAAGGCTTTTTGGAATCGAACGTCTAGACCGAATCTCTACCGCTGTTACCAATGAAGGGAAGATATTAACCTGACGAACAATGCAAAGAAATACTAAATAATATGCTTCATTGCAGAATAAGTGACCACGAATAGATTGCAGTTGCAGTCAGGCCACGATTGCTTCGACTATCAAAATCTAAAAACGGTGAACTCTTGAAACACATTCTATTTACGGTAAGTTAAACGTAACAGGAACGTGCACAGCAATTGACTAGATGATTTCTACTGATGGGAGATGGACTTTTGGCTCGACGCCTAAATGATTTGGTATCATCAAATTTTCTTCATCAATCGATATTACCAGCAAAGTGACACGTTTCTGTGATATTCAACCATTGTTTGCCAAATTACCTGGACAATTGCTGGCAATGTATTTTCATATTGCATTCAACTGATGCTGTAATCTCGTCTGTCTGCAACAATGTTTCTGCTCCTTCGTTTGAAAAAATCCCACAGAACACGTTCAGAACAACAAAACGAGGCGAACAAGCTTGTTTGCAGTTATTCGTAATCATGCCAATACACAACATTAAATATGGTTGGAGATGGATCAAGGAAAGTTGTCGGTTTGCAGTCACATCAGCTCGCAACTCTAAGAATACGTGTGTCTGTGTGTATGTGAAATTGATCAGTTCTTCACACGGTTGGTCTGTAAACTACTTGTTGTATAATGATAAGTGGGCCAGGGAAGTTTAAGACTCTTGACAAATTGTTCCTGAGCCCATAGAGGGGGGTTATACAAAGGGACAGATACGGCCTCGGCTGTGTGACAGTTCTTGATTGTCTGCTCCTAACTATGTAAATGATGCGAAAATCACCCATCATGTTCACTGAGTGATTTGGCTCGACAAGGTGTGAACACACTGGGCTCAGATACAATTTGTCCAGACTCGTAAACTTCCCTGGCCCACTTATCATTATCCAACAAGTGGTTTACAGCCTGATCATGTGACAAATTGATCAATTTCACCTACACACAGACACACGTATTCTTAGAGTTGTGAGTCGATGTGACCGCCAACAGACAATTTCCCATGATCCATCTCCAACCGTATTTAATGTTGTGTATTGGCATGATTACGAATAACTGCAAACAAGCTTGTTCGCTACGTTGTTTGTAATCATTATACACTGCGTCAACTGTTTGACTTAATATCACGGGACCCCTTGCCTGACTTAAAATGTGGTGCATTATCCCGATTTGTTGCATGAGGTGTGCACAAGGTCTCTTTAATATTCGTGCTGTTTTCCAATTCATAGGTTCTCCTTGCATCGTTCTTGTCTTTCAGCCTCATAGAAATATTAGCAAGCAATCTTAACCATGCGGCGGTTCTAGGCGGTACATCTAATTAAGTGTTGCAGATAGATGAAAACAGATAATCCAGTTCCTCGCACCTATGATCTTTTCGAAGCGCCGAAACGCATCAGACAGAACAGTGAACATCTTTGTGCCAACCGAAGTCAATGAAAGTTGACTTGTTCTAAACTAAATTGGATGTGGAACCACTTATAAATGTAAGTTGGCCACACCAGAGCAAACAACAATTTAGGAACATGAAGAGTTACTGACATAGGGATGTGCTGTCTTTCTAGCAGTAAAACGGTCGAGAATAAAGAAGACAAGGCCGGCCTAACTTACTGTCGCTTTTTTCACTTATATTGCATTCGCGTTCCGTACAAGCTTTTGTGGCTGCTCGAGGTTTATACGTAAGTGAACTCTTCCTAATCGAGAAACAACAAACCCACAATAATATTTTGATTATTCACTCTTTAACATCTCCAATGCATTTTTGTGCTCACACGTTTGATTGCGTTTTCGTTAGAAACCGCAATTCGTATGTAACCTACAGTGCTACTTTTCATAGATAAATTAACTCACCAGAACATGTTGCAGGTACAATAAAAAATGTTTGCCAGATCTGTTTGAATACTGTAGAGACAGAAAAAATAGCGAAAACAAAAGATGGAAAATGTGATTTTTTCCTCAGACGTTCAGATAACGCTTGCAAAGTCACAACAAATAGGCGGCTTCTCTTGCTTCTGAACAGTTTTGCTCTAGAAGAACAACTAGTTCTGGTTAGTGCAGCTGAGAACCTTGTATGGGAGACTGGTGCGTAAATGATCAGGTGCTGTATTTTTTCTTCCTCAGGAGATACTTCTGTGTGTTGTTCTTAAGTTTCCTAGCACCATCGGATAGTAAGTTCATTGGAGATTTTTTATCTCCGGATTTGTAGTGTACGAAGCGGATTGCTCATTGTCATATTCGATTTGGTTTTTGCAAGTGTTGATGCTGGCTTATACGTCCACGGGTTTTTGCCCCACGTTGACCACTTAGCGTGATATCCGATTCAGTACAAACTTCGTCGAAAATGTCTATGTGCTCGATGGCAGTGGCGAGTTTTGTGTTGAGCACCTTTATCGTTCTGCTTGACCAAAAACCATTCTTGACGGCTAGAGGTATTGCAAAACGACAAGCGAAGAGCATTAAGAACGAATTTCCCAAGGACCGGAGCAACTCACGTTTCAGTCTATATTCTCATGAACATTATAATGGAGAAATGTAAATGGCTCAAATAAAATTAAAATATTTCGAACTCACGATTTTCCACACACCGTTGCTCAGTTTTATCAGTATCTTTCAACGGACAAGGAAGTTGGATGTCAATTGTCTCTAGAAACGTGCATTTATCTGAACCAGGAAATATTAGATCCGGCTGCTAAGAGCCCGAAATTTCTGTCGCATCCCCGGAAAAATAAAATTGTATATACTATTGTCGACAAAATTGCTTGGCAGATAGCTAAACAAGTACAAATTTAACGATTCCTATTGAAAGTTGGGGTTGAAAAGAACCGGCGATTTTTACGTTTAAACAACGTGATACCAACTACTAGCTCAACGTCCAACAACAATTTTATCTAGCAACAGTTCCTCTGCATTCCCTAGTTTCCATCAAATAATTTTTGATGCCCTGTTCACTTTATTGATGAATAATATGATACACGTTCTCTCAAATTGTGCTCACTTATTCCGTTGTGGTCGAAAGCAAACCTTCGTAAACCACTGGTACTAATCTCTCGTGATCCTTTCAAAGAAAGCAGGAAATTTTCCAAAATTTTCATGTATGTTTTTCCCGTTTTCAGAAACGTAAGGACTGCAGTGGTCTCAGAAGATAAGACTCCTCGCTACTGTCGGTCGGAAAAATGTAGTTGCCTTCCATAACAACAGTGAGCTCAATTTGATATGTTTTGGAGAACACTCCATACTATTTTTTATGTTGCCATCACTCGGAACTAAAGTAACACGATTTAATTTCTTCGGGTTAATGTTTTTAATAATCCTCGCCTCAATTACCTCTACAACCAGCGAACGAGTGCATTCACATCACGTAGCTACTTTTTGCACTCAACTTTGATGAGTTTCAAAATTCTTCAACTTCTAGAAGAGTCCCCGATGACCGCTGTCGCATCAGTACCACTATGTTTCACATCACAGACTGTTTTTCTGCTGATCCTGTATAATTCAAAAGGCTACAGATAAAAGGACTGTTCCGTCTGAATGAATACATTTAACACCAAACAACCGGGACTTCTGAGTTATTGACTGTCAACTCTTAGCTCACCCACTTGCGTTCCGAGTATCGTTCCACGGTCACTTCATCGAAAATTTAAGTGTATCCCCTACTGGAAATTCTCAGACGGTTTAGGACCGTTTAGTGGACTACAGGTACTTGGGAATTACGTTCCCGTATGCCTCAAATGTACCGATCGCCACCGAAGATTACACCCATATTGGTTATACCAATCCAGGGCAAGTTCAAGGCCATACCCTACCCCATTTCTATCCTCTCCCTGTTTCATTTCATGAGCATGTACCTTTAATGACATAGCTATTAGATACCTGAAAGCCAATCAGGGAACGTTTTATCCGTCGCATGATTATCTAACTGAATTTGTCAACTAGTCTTTCAAGCACAGCTGGTCAGTGAACCAATCATATTTATATAGCGTTTTTTATCTTTACAAGCAAGTAACGCAGTCTCAGTACTACGCTTGTCCGCCCATCCCCGTCTAAGAATAATGAGAATAATATTAACTTCGACATTTTTAAAATCAGGACCAAATGATATGAGAAGTGCATCAAAAAATCGATGCTTCATCCATTAGGTTTGATTGTGAATGATATGACGTGAATAACAGGGCGTTGTTGGTAGATGCGATGTGCAAACTTTTCGACCACCGTGGGTAGTATTTCTCAAGGCAAGTTTTACAATGCATTATCTTCTGAGCAACTCCTAAAAGCACCTCGTTCATGATATTTCGCGATCTTCACTGATCGACAACTGTCTTAGGTTTAATGTTTTCTTGGCTCTATTGCTGGCCCACAAGAAAACTATTTGTTCCTACTCTCATGCTTCTCTAGAGAGGTTGCCAGATAACAAGAATCTGGCTTGAATCTGATTGCTTATTCCTCATATGTGACTGGTCCGCTTTGATTGCATAAGTAGCGCCAATTTCTTGCCTACTCCAGCTTTCTTTGAAGCAGCCTGTGTCTTGATAATCCTGCAGTTTATTAGTCTTTGTAACAATGATCGAGTTTGCTTTTTAAATTTTAGGTACGTGACTGCAAGTTGTTTGATGGTTACCGAAATAATACACATTAGCTAAGATAGTTTGTGCGTCTTATTTCATGACTGAAACTTATTCCTACTTTGTTTCAATTTGTTTCTGTGAAATCTTGCCTGCTTCATGCTATTCGCAAAATACTTTCGAAAACGTCATGGGAGAACATTGTGAAAACAAATTTGACAAATCAACTGAGAGGTTGGGCAAATGGAGGTGGATTAAGCATTTTATGGTTTTTGGCACGCCTTATTTAGCAGCGCTGTTATGCCCAACCTTGTTATGACAATATTTTCTTTATTCCGGTCTGATCTTTGTGGGTGTACCAGTGACGGCTTGTGCTGCCAGTAAATATTCATTGTCTTAAAATGCCGGCCAATGGGTGGTCCAACAGTTAATTACACTCCCAGTGCGCACTTGCATCATGCTTCTTTTGGGAGAAAACACTGCTGAGTATATCATCTTTTTCAGCTGTTGAAATGAATAAGCACTGCACCGTGTGTGTAGTTTCACGGAACTGACAGATTTGATCTGGACTTAACCACTCGTCTCACTCCAAACGGGCAGACAGAATTTCATTGTTGGAATAATTTCGCTTTTACATAACCTGTTCTGATGGTTCATCTCGTCAGTTTGTTTCGAAAATTCACTAACGCAAAGCAATGCGGACCACTTTGTTCATCACTGCAATTTTTGTTGGGGAATATAAAACACTTACACGGCGTTCTCCACTCTTCTGAGGTGAACTTGTCCATATAAATTTTGGCCGATTCCACCATTTCTGCACGTCTCAGAAGAAAAAGCAAGCAAAATAAGTTAACCGCCTTGTTCATTTGTAGTTGAAGCAATGCATTTGTGTGTATTTATGAATAAATATATTGGACTGAAATCTACGTGACCTTCCTTCATCGGTCTGTGTACGTGTAAGCCAAAATATAACGATTTTATTGTTCAATCTCTCACAGGATTATGTTTATTACTCACGGAAGGTAAATCCTCACTCGCGCTTCTCGATAACAAAACAGTTAGCAAAGCTTTCGCAACAAATATCTGGAAGTAAACATATCACATCGGCTGACTTTATCCAAACAGATTCGTAGTAAGTTCCCTAAATTACCGCCTGTTTAATTTCAGCTTCATTGTTTGTCATCTCCGTAGGGTTCTCAACGTTTGCTGTAAAGGGCCTTGTGTGGACAGCAATTTCCTTCGTTGAGCAAAAATGCTAGGGCACGGCACCGACTTGGGTTCGCAATATTTAAAAAAAACGATGAGTCCTATGAGTTTTATGTAAGTTTTATTGTTCATCAACAAGGATTGGTTGAAACAGATGTAAGTTTGTCTAAGTTCCGGCTACCGTGATTAAAGTTTCTCAAGGCTGGTTTACAAAACAAGTGAAACTGTCGGTTTGCAAACCAGTCATGAGGAAGGTCATCCCTGAAAAACCGAAGTCATGACTGATTAACAACTATTTTGGACACTGCAAATTAGTAAACAATAAAACGCTACCTAAAACACGGTGTTCATTTGTTTTGTTTTGTCATTCAACAGCAAATCCGATCACTCGTGCATACACTTATGGGCCCGGTATTGAAACTCTATGAATTAGTTCAAATTTTAATTACAATGGATCAAATTCGATCGTGAAACACAACTTCGTGCTTCCGGTATTTTTATCTGAGCAAATTAGGCGTGCATTATTTGGTCGCCGCTCCGACAATTACATGTACAAGTCTCCATTGCTGCCTTCTTTCTCTCCGTCTTAGTACAAAAGGTCCCTATCAAGTGGCGAGTTGCTGATTATAGCCGACAAACCGGTGATTTTCATGGTAAATTACAAGGATTCGTAATATGGAAAAATACTATCTAGTCTCCGCACTACTGTTGACCATCAAACAATAATTTCCATCATTTTGTTCTTACAAATCTCTCTTACCATCTGGTCTCCGGCATGCACGCAACCATGGCCACCCAAATTATAATAAATTTCTAATTGCTGCTGTCATATCAATAGTTATTTACTCTACCTAGTAATGGATATCTACTTTCGATCAAGCTGACATCCATTTGACCGTTTAGCGTGGATTATGCGACCAGGTTATAGGTCCCGTTTACCACGAAAGTTTTGTCAAGGATGATTCTCAAACTGATTGAATGGTTGGATTTCGACACAGATTCCAATCTGAAAGCTTCGATTTTTGTCGGCATTTTGATTATCAGCTTCTTTCGTCGCAGGCCGGAGGCACAGATCCATCGAACGCCCAGATAAATAGGACGTTTATAAATTAAGTACCGAAAACATCTGTGTAATTGACAAAATTAGTGCACTCTTGTTTCCGATTGACTGAAAATGGAGATATCCAAAATGTGCACAAAAGTAACCTCATCTCCAATCTGACAACATAGACCAGGAAGCATGAAAATAAATAAGATCAGATTGCACTCTGTAACACACCTTTCATCAGCAGTTTTGCATCGACTGGGTAATTCGGAAGGAAATATTTGGAAACCGAATGTGAGAAAATTGGTGCAGTGATCTGCCCAAAAGAAATGTCTAGCAATATCAATTTGTCCAAAAGACTGTTTGGATGACCCAACACAACGGATTAAACATTTCTGCTCGGCGAACGTTTTTTCCCTAGGCTATATTGCTATATTCTGACGACATTCTTCAACATGTTTAGGGACAGCGTGATCATGGCAATAGGTTTCCTGTGTCACAGCAATTCGGTAAATAAAAAATGAAGAGAGAGACTAAAATCTGATAGCTACTACAGCCTAGCAAATTCTTGGCAACTAGTTCAGACTATCATCCGGTGTCGTCAAAGTGAAATTGGAATCCTCAGGAATCGGAATGCGGCAGGTAGTTTCTGTTGGGGACTATACCATGCTACAGTCACAAGCGCAATTAACAAATCCTGTAAGACAGCCCGACTTACGCCATATATTTTCCCACCAGTTCTTTGCTTCTCCAGCTGGTAAGTGTAAAATCGCTCGAAGATCTGACAGCAAAATCAACAGGCACAATAAGTTTTTCGTTAAATATACTAGGAAGAATCCAAGGTGGAAAAGTATATATATATATAGCTAGCACTAGTTCAAAAAAAATGTCAAGCATGCAGTGAGTTCTGACCAGTTGTTTGTATCTTCTGGAGATCACCCAACTGTGAAACAACGAATGCATATCAAAATGTTTCATGTTGGTATGAAAGATATTGTGCATATCTAATCATTATCGCCCTGATGGTCCCTTGACAGTTTTGGAAATCTAAGCACCTCAGAGAGTGCTTGCGTCCAATTTCAATAGCTGGGTTAAAATCCGAAAGCTAGCCAGCCACACCCAATCCACAATGGGAGGCAATATGCTGGATTCAGGAATGATTGAGCACCTTCTAGAAGCGCACGATCAGCTCAACTGATCACCGGCATGCAAAATACGAAGTATTCGTTGTCCATCTGGTACCATTTGGCTATGTGCAGATTAGAGACGTCATCTTGGTCAAAGGTCAAGAGATAATGGGTATATCTCTAAGTAAACTATTCTGAAGTCATTTCATGGATTTAGCCCTTACACCAGTTACTTTGCAGCCTGTTCTCCCAACCCGCTCGTTTTATTCAAACCGAACCATCATTCAGAGCATATACGGCCCTAGGTCTTTTCTTGGAGCAAGAGCTGCCGCTGATCCACCCAATCCTAGCCGCACAATTCTGAGACGCCGAACCGAAACAATATTCCACATCAATGACAATCTGCAGTCGTCATCAGACATTAAAGGCCACCAGGCTGTTTCGGCTAGCTGAAAAGTGTCTTTTGCAACTTACATAAGCGACTTACATGTCGCGCCCCATGACACCTTACCAGAACGCTGACAATATCAGTAGTCCTATAACCAGTTAAGTTGGACCTTCACCAAGTACAACAAACGACAACAATTCCTGATCTTCTGGTTTCTCTGTTCTGAATCTAAGAGACTCCAAAACACTAACAATGTCATCTTGGTCGCTGATGAAACTTGTTCGTGCTTTGTACACCATATGAAAACCAGCAAAGTGGACTACCATGGACACAGATTTTTTAATTTACTAACACTGTTCCAAATAGCAAATCGTTCCACTTCTTAACAACTTTAATTTGCAATATTAGAAAACAGATAGGATGTCGCCAAATCAAAAGCTTACTGCAAATGTGGGTACATTGTGTACTGCCGGTACGGTGAAAAAATAATCACAGTAATGCTCCCAGCCCGCAAATGAGGAGACTTTTTTACGGAAAGTATTACAGGGCCTTTAAAGGGATGCAGCTAGGTGAGACTTTTCAGGGAAGTTAACAAAGGTTTAGACTCCCGATTTGTCTCTCCAACTGGATTCCGTTTTTATTTCGTTTAGACTTTCTACACTGGTGACTTATGCATTGAAGCGTTTGAGTCCATACTCCTTTTTTCTTCTGCGAATCAGAGCAAACAGTGACGTCCCGGGTTATTGGTTATATATGTCATGCTGAAACTCCAGCAATCAAAATATGCGCCAAGGTGGTTACCATGAGCCAATCTAGACTAATCAGCCGGGATTGAGACAGTGTACAGATGTCAAACCTTTTGGAGACCACGTGAGGTAAACTTACTTCTAACGAACAGATGTGAAGAGAACACTGAAATCGATAATTCAATGCTGTCATCATCAATGAAACATTCAAAGGTGTGCTAGCGCAGATCACATAAAACAACAAGACGGTCACGAGTAGTTTTTAGGAAGATAACATTGATATGCACAGCCTCTAGTTTACTTGCAATCGTTAAATCCACTGACCAATAGCCTGCGAGATAAACCGTTTTCTTTCATTATATAAAATCAGCGCCTTTGGAAATTTTGATTACGGGTCAATTTTCCCAATGAATGTGTAATCGATTGCCATACAGTCAAGCTGCTTGGTGGTCCACAGAGCTTTGAAATTTGCGGCATCCACTAGGGAAAATTTACGAGGTGGGATAAGACTTGAGTGACGGAATGGCCCTGTTGGTTCCATAAAAACGGCAAGTGTTCGTAAAATATCCTGCATTTGCTTTATTGATAACTGTAGAAGATTATGGGAATTCAATGTTTTGCTTTTATGGCATTTCGTAAGCCTGTGCACAGTGGAAAGAACGTGTCCCGATGTGTACGACAACATCGGGTGTGAACAGGGTTATTCCTTATTGTGCCAATCATGGTAAGTAAAGCCTAATCTTTACGGCTCTTTTGAGGTAATACAGATATTAATGCAGAACAATTTTGCCCGTCAACCAAGAGTGGAAGTGATTGGAATATTTAGTGTTAAAGTGCAAATTGCAGAGTAAGTTAAGAACATCGTGCGCGAGACCGGAAAAGCATTCTAATCCTAAATTGATGTTGGTTTGAAAGTCCTTTCAATCGGTAAAATAGCACTGTAGAAGGCGAAATGTATTTGTTCTTAATTGAAGAATTTGATATTTCAATTCTTGTATTGATGTCCTTTTGTGTAAAAGACCGACAGTCATGTAAACTGGGTAACGTAATTTGGACCTACCTGCTCGTACATCTTTTTTTGCTGGAATTTGTAGATGAAAACAGAAATGAGCAAAGTTCATTTGGTAAAAATTTTCTAGGCCCTTCACCATCTTCGCACTTTTGTCTAATGGTCGGCTCAAGTAAGCATCCCATTTCTCAACTCCCTTTGGATTTTGGATGTTTTTCGTTAACTGCATCCAACTCAAGCTGTTCTCTCTATCAGCGACGAGAGTGCAAGGACTGACCGACATGTTATTTTCAATTACAATGCCAAGTTCAGCATTCCAATTTTGGAAATATTTTACCTTCAAATATTCGAACGATTTACTCGAAATTACATGGTCCGATTGGCGTATTCATTAAATTTTCTCCTCTCCTAAGCTTTCTGTCGAACCCAGTTATCGGTAAATGATAACGATCCCATAGACTTGGTGGAGAAAATTAATTCTCTGTGTTGCTACCTATCCCTCCAGTTTTATTGTCGTTTACAATTTTGTACCTTTGTGATTCTTCGTCTTCTTATTCATTTTGTCTTAACTACTGACCTTTGCAAGCCGAGCACCCTACTTAAACTTATTTTACTATGAAGGTCATTTGCCCTAGTGGTGTGGATTTCTGCATTGATCAATCGATAGCATGAAATACAAAAAGGTCAGCTGATTTTCAGGCATTCTCTCGTTGGTCACATTTGACTCCATAATGACTAGCTGCATTAAACTTGACTGTTTTTGCACATCAGTCACCTTGCGACATGAGCTTACAGTCACGGCCACTGTTCTTTAAAAACTTTGCTTTTCTTCAAAGCTATTGTATTCTCCATTCATGATTGCGCATTTACATTCAATGACGTCCATTGAAAACGTCATGTCAACTCAACCCTTTTTTGGTGAGCGAATGCCTGCCTGCATGAACTTTTCTGTATATTTAGATTTTCTCAGACCTAATGCATTTTGGAAGCATTCAGAACTACTAACGTTATATTTAGCGTAATACCTTTAGTTGGTCGGATACGTTTTACATTTCACAATGACCACGGTTATTCTGGTTAATTCAACATCCTCCCTAGGGAAAACATTGTTTTAGGATGAACTAATCATCGGGATAGTTGATAAACTTCCTTTAAATTACGTAGGTGCAATTGACGACCCCGATTGGACACCTGTTAGTTTGAGCATATTGTCTACAATTAATTTTCAACGCTAAACCCAACCGTTTTTCGCGATTCAAGTGCAAGCGCTCTGCCACGTTTTAACTGCGCAGTTATGCAAGTACGGTAAAGCGCATATGGACATTTTATACGAATTTAGAAACCAGTGGGTAACAACTGCGCCCCTTTTTCCACACTCAAAATATGTGTGACAATGAACTTCGAATCTGTATTCTAAACTTGCCCCCTCATCAACGAACACCAGGTTACTAAAGTGTGTATAGCCTTTGTAATTCTGGGCGAATCGTTCGAAATGGAAGTGGCTAACGTTTATATCCATGTCGCGGTAACAAATAAGTGAGGTTTTATCACTTGGTCATTCGTCCAAGTATGTGAAGGCAATTTCGGCTGTGTGCCTAAGCTGTCGTCTAAGTAGTCCGTCCATTCACATTTCCACGAGGGATTTCCTTTGCTTGCTGGAAATGTGGTGAAAACATGTCATGCAGCCTTACTTTCGGTGTCCAGACATTCATAGTTGTTTGCACAAAAGTGGACTCCTGCAGCCAGGATGGAAACGACCCCTTTCAAATGTTTGGAACTTAGTCGTCCACTGTGGATGTAGTTCTTACAAGCACGAGGTCATTAGGTGAGTGCACAATTTCCAGCTTCCATTATCCCACTGATAAAATACTTGTTTTTGTTCTAGTCGTAATATCAGTCCAGTCGATCACCTTACAAAGTAGGCAACATCTGGCCAACAATGTCATTGCAAAGTACTCCAATTTATATCAGTTTATCCGTTAGTCATTTTGACTCCGCTACTGGTTCCCATGTTGCGGTGCTGGGGACGGCCATGAGGATTGCTAAAATGCGGACGTTCGCCGTATTTCTTCGAAATCACGGGTTCATGAAACTCTGGGTTAACTTAATTCATTCACATTAGAGAGGCATCCTTACATCAGTTTAGTAGTAAGGCCTGAGTTGGGCAAACAAGGAAACCTGTTCCATTTCGGTTCAGGCGTTAAGATTTTCTTCATTAATGTGTAATTGGATTTTCAAATCTGTACAATGACTGGTTCGTTCCAGTTCACAAACGTCCGGCCAGGTTCAACTGGTTTGACCTACATTTGGTGCTATAAGACACCGCTTTCTGTATTGCTCATGTTTGTATATGTGAAGGTGGCATTGGTTCTTTTACGGGAAACAGACAATCGGTGACCTCATTTTTGTCCCACCCAATTTGTATTTGAACTGGTTTAGTCGTCTTTTCACACACGTAGTTTCCGTAAACATTAGATCTGTGATAGCACACGAGCAACGTAGGACTGATCTCGATTGGTCAAGGCATTAACCCATGGAAATTTATTAACGAGGTTATTCGGATCGACTTCAATTTTACTTGTTTACTGACACTGATTCAAGCTGCTTATTCTGGCCGTATCCTTAGGATCAACCAAAGTGAATTTCGTTTCACCGTGCGTCGGTACATCATCCTGACCATTTTTCGATGAATTCGTGCTGTTCCACATCCTCACTCTAACGACTACTAACCACATAAGCGAATATTTTACAGAACGAAAGGACACCGAACTCCGCAACGGCTACCCACCGATTCGAAAGAAAAAGGCTGAAAATCATCGAAAAGAATCATTGCTTTAGATTGCAAAATATAATACCCTGTATTCAAGCATCCTTTCCTTGCAACTGCTATTCTCATAAATGCAATGGGATTTTGGTGAAAATAACTGTCAATGCTGTCACAATGACTGTCACAACGAGACTACACCTTGACGTGGTGTGACGGCTTGCGTGCCTCCATGATCCAACGAGCTATACAG
>LUCM01005208.1:196160-477222 GCA_008360955.1 Fasciolopsis buskii | reverse complement strand
TTTCAGCTTTTGAAAATCAGTAGACTACGTTGGTTGGGTCGCGTGTTGCGCATGACGAACACTCGTCTACCATACCGTGCCTTATTTTGTGTTCCTCCTAAAGATATGGAAGAAGCCATGTGGAGGCCAACAGATGACGTGGCAACGTGGAATGGGAAAATGTCCAGCGAACTTAGGTAATGTAGGTGTCTCACGCCTTCGTGGTTGGGGTCCGAAAGACTGGTCGACTTGCTGGCTGGAGACACTGAAATATATAGCAGTGAAACGTGAACAGTGGTGATCGCGCTGTCATTTTCTGTCAAATCAGAATGATTGAAAACACGTGCGTTTGTACAGTTAGGCTGTGTTTCGTGTGTTGTCTGCAGGCGCATCTTGTCTGTTCCCGCCTGTGTAGGTCAACTCCCTGTTCCCCTTGGATATTCACTCTTTTGATATAAACGTGTAACCCCCTGGAAAGAAAGCTGTCAATGAGGTTTACCTTGCTGTTTAACGCTGAACGATGATGGTGATGATGATTGCAAAGTATAATACATTGTTTTCATGCATCCTTCCCTTGCGGTTGCCATTGTCATAACTGCAATGGGCTTTCGGTAAAAAATAACTGGAATAGCGCATTCCATACCTCGTCGTGTCTTCTACAGGGCCTGTGGTCCCCCTAATTAATTTAGAGTAACATGTATTGAGGAACCCTTGGCTGCTGGGGAATATTTTCCACCCATTTCAATGAATCACTGGCGAACTTGAGCAAGTGTATGTCCTCCGATTTTTTCAACCAGCCCTACAAAGGTTGCCTGTTCCTACGTCGCAAAAACCTTTTTGAACTGAAAATCGCTGTGCTCAGTTACGCTTTTTGTGCTTTCGTTAAACGATAGATACAATCTTTGCCAAAGTGTTAAGGGCTTTTGAACAAAAATAAGTATCTTTTTCTGGTGTAATTTAGCATGTTGCGCATGCAGATGGCAGGACAGGATTTTCACGAAGACAAACCCTCGGTTTCTTAGTTATTGGCGCTTCCCAGCTCGATGTACCCGAGGCCTTCCAGTCCATTTTCCCGCTACTTGTACACTCTTTTGTTCGATTCTCACTAGGACTTTATCTGAATCCGTAGGAGCCTGTGTGGACGGTAAATCAGCTTGAGAATCCCACGATCATTTTGCGACGGATTTTCATCGCGTTGCATAACGGAGGGAACATTTCCTTTTTCGAAGAAGTTTCCAGTGCGAAAAAGATATTTTTGTCATTGAAAATTCTGCAAAGATTAAGTACTTTATCGTGGAAAATTCAATTCAGACTGATGCGAGCAAAATCCACTTACACTTCAGTTCATTTGACATATACTGGAAGATTATAGGAAATCCTTGGGCGAAAGAGAAGAAGAACAATGCTAAACAGTTGACTGGTTTCTTCTTCCGGTACGTAAATGATAAAAGACTGCAGGCAGATTTATCACCCTTGCCTTCACTACTCAAGGACAATCAAAGACGAATTTAATGCCGATGACAAAAATTGTGGGTTGATCAGTTAAAAATAACCAATTTCTCTGAGTTCAAAAGGTATTGAGCAGGTTTTACTCAACCAGACGAACAGAATAAAGTATAGTGAGCCAGCTAGCCTAGAATGAATCAACAGTTGGCCCTCCCGTTTGAAAGAACAAATATTTTACGGAGTATGAAACATTTGGGAGTATTGATTTTCCTTTGAATATTCCAAATTCACTGCTGATTAGGACGATTTGCTTGTACTAGCCGTGCGTTAATACCACCGACTTTCGCCGGTTTCCCTATTTCATCATTGAATCCAATGCTCGTAGTCGTTTCAAGAACCTATCCTGGAGCTGAGCTCATTAAACGCGAGTATTTGCAATTCGAAAGACCAAAAATGTTTCACTTCTTACTTACCAGTATGCTCACGAATCTCGCTGACTCGGTCCAGACCAAGTAACTGCATCACATCATTTAAGTCTATTTGGAAGCAGAATTTGAAACAGCTTTGCTCATTTGATTGAGATCAGTAGCACTGGCCAAAATACAGTTGGCTATTGGGTGTGATTGACAAACGCTCATTTGTTGGAAGTTCGTTGCATTTCAAATTTGATATACAACTGCAATGATTGGAGAATTATTAAATTCAAATTCCACAAATTTCTCAAAATGTGGAAATCTTACTCACATGCTGATGAATCCACCATCAGGGTCAGAATCTGCATATTGCTTAACGATTCTGGCATGGAAAATAAAGAAAATTAAAATAATTTAATTGGATTTTGATTCCTCTCATTTTTTTCACCCAGAATAATAACAAGTCAGAAGACGAGTCGTTGCTAATCTACATGCTGATAACTAAACTCAGGCATCCATAGAAAAATGATTTATAGAATATTTCGAGCCGGAGAAAATATTATTCCTCGATCTTATTTCGGATCGGCGGGATCCCGATGCAGTGAGTGTCCCTTCTAGTGCCAAGTGTACTTTCTTTGGGTGATGAACGCCACAATGTCATGAGAAAAGACAATCATTCTGCACCATTTGGGGCACTACTCATTTGACGGGTATTGAAATTCAGTTTCTTTGTAGCGCACAGTATTCTGTCCGCTGAATGTAATCTCAACAGTTCAACAGCAATCTTAATTCCGATTCTGAGAGCTGACTGTCTCACTACCAGGTCTTGACCTGTGCAATTCTGTCTTCTTAGAGACGCATTCCTTCGTTGTTCGAGTATTGGAAGAACACCCACCAGCTTTGTTGGATTCTTCTGGCTCTAAATAGCATTGGACCGTTGATTCTTATGTATCTTATATATTTCATTCTAGATGAAAACAGCTATTAATATAAACAGTACATAACGAGTATATTTCTAGCTTTCATACTGGATTTGGTTGTGTAATTGAGGATGTTAGCTAATACGCTTACTAAGCGTCGGCTCATATCGGTCTCATTTCTTGCTGACCACTTTGACTTGTGACATATGTGAATTCCACGGAGCAACATTGTCCAGTGTGTGCATTGCAGGCAGTTCGAAATTGTGGCATTTTTACTCTAAGCTGGTTAGTACAACTTCACTTCGTTTTGCATGCATTCCCTCTTCAAGGTGAATAACCCTATGGCAGTTTGTGAATTCTCTTGGAACGGGCTTATCCTTTTGTGCAAATGACTGTGTGCGTTTACTGAGGTCCTTTGCAGTCTTTTGTATTCCACACTTTGTGACAAATTTGTTTTTACTTTCCACTTGCAACGTATCTGTCGATTTTCGAGTACGGGCAATTCATCTGCCCTCACTCATCCTACGATCACCATCGTGACTGGCGTAAACGGGAGCACACATTTGGTTCGATCTTTGACATTATGGTCGCTTTCTAATATCACATTTATCCAAGATAGTCAGTTTCGTGTTAATGCTGATATGTCATCCTTTTGGGAATCTACTAACAACATTCTTGGTTTGTTTCAAAACGCTAGACTAGACTGCAACACTTTGGGATAAATAGGGGCTTAATGATCTGCGGCAAAACCAAAGTGCGATAAAAGATGATGTATAAGCAGATTACTAAATACGCCATTAGAAACTAAAAACTTTAAAGAAAAACCCATAGCCCAGACTAGCTTGCGCGTTATTCAGTAGTATTTCCTTGAAACGTTTTGCAAAATGAAATGTGCCCAAGATTCTCAGCAATGATTTCGTCAAAGCTCGTAGTTAAATCTGCCAATGAGAAATAGCATAAACTCTCCGGTCCGTATTTGTTAAGAAGTGGGGACTCACGAAGTTGTTTTGAATTCTTTTCAGAAGCCAACTGCGCTGTCAGCTCTGTCACTTTGTGCAGATCTGTGAGAAACAATATTTTTAGGCCACAGATGAGCTTGCAATTGCTTCCCTTATAATAAACTTCGTGCAGGTCCCGGTTTCACAATGATTTACTCTCAGAGTAAAGATTCCTAGGTAGTTCTATTGAAGAAAAGCGTGATAAAATCTTTCAGTTAAATCTATAACACCCGACGTCATGACTTCGATTTGTTAATGATAATGAGAGTGTAAATGATTCTCGGGAAATCAGTGTGTTTACCAGTAAATGACTTGTATTTTTCCTCATTGTTTTGTGTCGTACCTCACATAGCAACATTTTAACCATGACACTCAAACTAATCTTCACTAATTTGTCGATTTGACCGTAAATTCTTTAGCAGCTGCTAAACATAGGCGCTATCAATAAATGCTAATCACCGCATTTCTTTTTCGCAACATTCACCTTCTCGTTTTGTTTCACAGTTACCTCACAATAGCTCAAAGTCGTGTCGGCAGTTTCCGCAAGTGTCACTTAATAAGCTTACAAAAATCGTAACCATATAGGTCATCCACCATAGTAGCATTCCCTGAAATTTCACAAAAGCTGGTAAAGCGCACATCCATAATTAATTTCAATGTCTTTTGACCGTAGTTTATAATGATCAAACGCTCTGCTGATGACTTCTCCGTGGGAAGCTCAGGCTTTACAAGCGACCTGTAGAGCTTGGCTGTTTGGCTAATATGAATAGTACCGACTTTGATTCGCTAATTGGATAAGTCATCATGCCTTATCAACAGTCAACCCATCAGTGAAAATCATGGTGTTTTGGACATACATTCTGGACCATGGATTCGTTAAGTATCAAATAAAATATTGATAATTAGAAACAGAATTTAAAAGACCCAAACAGTGGTTTAGTAACTAAATTTAAAATATTAGTACCAGCAGCTCAATATGCGACAATTTTTTACCCAGAGAACTCGAAGGTCAGAACGAGACGAGTGTCGATCGAAAGGTTTGTTGGACCTTACCTGCTAAGAAGTAGTTCACGGTGCTTTGTTTTCCGGCGATGTTTTTGGAATCATTCAGCACTGAATAATGGATTGGAATAAACAATAAACAAGTAAAAAGTTTCTATACAAACTGGTAGGATTTCAAACTAATCTATCACTTTGCACTCTTATTCGTAACAGATCGATTCTTTAAATAATTGATTAAAACATAATACGAAGCGTGTGCTTAACCGGGAACTCCGAATGCAATCAGAATTGATAAAAATCAAGTTGATTTTCTCATTTGAATTTAAAGAACCACTGTACCGACGGTCCTTTTTAGTCAAATTATTGTCTCTGGGAATGTAATGGGCACATTTTTTTCTTTTTTCTGAAGACATTAAAGAAAAATTCGGATTGGTAGTGAGCATTAACATCGGAATAAGGCTTGTTAATTGAGCACTTCGGAAATGCTGAGCAGCTTGTCACACGATCATGTGACTCAGGGGATTTCCTGGCGGACTGTGGGCTTCTGATTCATTCATTCTACTGCGTTTGGTGCATACAATTTGGCCACAAAAACGTGCGTACGAAGCATCGACTTCGGATTTCAACGGCATGACACAAAAATTCCTGAAAATTGCGTGTGATTTCCGGTTAACAATTTTCACAATCCACATCCCAATTTTTGTATTTATTGAAAGCCTCACAGCAGACGCCCTTGGGCAACCGATGAACAAACTGAACCAGATTTATTGAATCAATCTTTTTGGAAACAATTTTCGCAGTTGCACGAGTAGTCCTCTTTTCCATTTATGCTGATGTAGTTGTTTTTTTCGGAAAATATAACCAATAAAAATGCTTCAGGGTGAAATAATCCAAATGACGTGGTAAAATAAACCCCCGGGATTGTCGGAATAGGCATCACTCAACGACAATATTACTAATGGAACGAAACCAAAGAACTACAAACCCTCGTTTTTGTGACACAGACTGTGCTCACGGTAGATAAATTGCGCTTGCAGGTTTTGACTGAATAAACAGGATCAAATTCAGGCAGGAAAACCGAATTCAATTTTCACGTCACATTATGCTCTTAACTGGTTAGGGGTTACTGCGACGGCCAGAGCCACACTAAGCAAACAGTTAGCTACAATCAACTAATCATGCTACGTCGAACTAACCAGTTACCTATCTGCATTAAAAGGGCTAATCAGCCAAGCGGTGTCAGTCATCGGTAAATTAAAATTTGATGAAAATCCGACGGATTCATCCAACCCGATATCAGGACATTGAGCATCACATGGACAAAGGTTCTCGTACAGTAGTTAACTTATGATGATAATCATCCTACACGACACAGTTCTGAGGCTGGATGGACTAGAAAATACCGGCGCCGTTGGTTATCTTCTTCCAGTTGTTGCTTTTGCGTGAACCTGTTCCCTACGCAACTGGGTTGCTACAACCTATATCTTTGAAATCGTTCGTGAGAAATATTTGAACCGACTTACGGCGGTATCTTGTTTCATAATTCATGGCTGATCTAGAGAAAACACTAGAACAAGACAAATACGCTACAAATCACATTTACAAAATAATCTGCTGCAAAAATCCAAACCTTACGTTTTCTGTCATTCTTCAAAGTCATGGCGAGAAGTTGTCCATAGGTCTGCAGTGATGCATCATCTAACCACGCAGATAAAATTTGAAGAAACGACCAGTAATATCGGCAAGCATACGCAAAGGTAAATATATTTTTCGGTAAACTGACAAATTGTCGGTTATACTAAACCTTTTCGCCCTCCAGTCATGGGGATATTCACGGATATGGTCAGATTAGATTTCCATTTTCAATGAACTTGCAAAATTGTCGAATGGGAGTGAAATACAAGGCAGAGGATTGTGCTTTAGCTAGCTTTTTACACTGACTATCATGGTTGTATGCTCAGTGTCAAAAAACGCCTATTTGAAGATAGGCTGAAGTACATAAAATAGGGAACAGGCACTTGTAAGAATGTTTTACCATTACAAAAAGAAAACAGTCAAGTTAGTTTTGGAAGCACTCCTGATGAACCAGGTAGAAACAGTGTTATCTCTAGGGCCCGAGCTTGTTAAACGAAAGGACAGACACGTAGGTGTACTCATTTAGATACGTTAACCGTATAAGGCTGCACACCAAGACCACGGCTGAAACCCATGACGATCTATTTACTGTTGACTGCAACGCAGCTACTACACGGTTAATTGCTGCTGGGTCACTAGTTGCCCACTGGGTACGCGGGAGCTCGTCAGCTGTAGTCTGACTAAGCTGAACATAAAGACCAGACGAACGACCTGCTAAATATTGTCTTTCGGGAGGATCTGGTTCAAAAAAAGGACCAGCTGGACAAACACTTACAGTGAATTGGGCGACAAAGTTAGTCAACCAACCAACGTGGTTCCAAGTGATAACCACCAAAAAAAATTGGTCACCTGCACCAAGCACTTTTATCGATTTCTACATGTATCGAGTTTCGAATACGGGGCTTTCTAAACTGAAAGAGTCTGTTCTAATCAGCAAAATTATCCTTTTCTGATAAACGACAGCTAAACAAGTAATCAATAGGGGAAACCTCTCATCTTTCCATTGATTTAGCAAACCCTAAACTGAAAACCACGGGGAGAACTTTTGCTAACTATAGGTAATTGATTTTATAAAGCTTGAAATCAGCTGCTTCTACAGAAATGTCATGTTAACTGGTGTCTCATCTTGGCCATTGGTGCCAGGCCAAAACGTGCACTTGGTGCCATTCTTTCCAGACAAATTTGGATCCTCATGATGTCCGAACGATTGTTGCAAATCACAAATTGGCCTTCCTCCGGGAACGGTTTTTTCCAGAAATGATCGACCACATTGTTAGATCATCCTTGTCATGGTTATCGTTCTGCAGCGCTTTTGCTCGACAGGAAGTAGAGTTGCATTGTTTCCGGTTAAGTACCAGGAAATCCGAAATGATGAAGTATGCATGGGAGAATTTTCTTCGCACATTTGAACTGCACTCCATGGTTGGCTATCGGAATGCTTGTCGGAAAGTTAGTTCTACGAAAATCTATCCAGCGCATGGGCTTCCGGTTTCGCTGTCAAAGTGCAATTTCTTCCATAGTTGAATAAATTACTTTGGCTGAATATGGCGTGAAATCAAGGTTTCGGATGAATGAATATTACCATTTATTTTAGCTGCACTAATCATGGTTGCGAGAACTCCGTTCTCTAATACCATTTCGTGAATAGGCTCGTCTTTAATAATTCATAATCAGAACATTGAATTTAATGACAACAGTAAATATAAATAATGCCAAATGAAACTTAGAAAAAGGGACCTAAGCGATATGAATGAGTTGTAGGGAGAAAAGATGCACGCGTGTTATTTCGAAGTAAGTTTGGACAAAGCTAAGAGTGAGTAATCACTAAGTAACTGGCCAAACTATCCCCGGACGAGGTATTCTGTTCACATCACACGCTCGTCTGCAAGCCATTAGGGTTTAAATAACCAAGACAACATATCGAGCAAAACTTGTGAATTAGAATGTTATCATGTAATTTTATCTCAACTTCTTGACAAACTGCTGCCAAAGGTGAGGTATCAATTTGTCATAAGTGTGGATTTGACTGTTGAGAAACAGTTTCGGCAAAAGACTGCATGAATACAAAGGCCAGTGAAACAACAACGAATCTTTGTCAGTAAATGCGCATTTGGTCGAGCGATGTCTGGAGCTGCCGGTCTTCAAAGCTGTTCAAGGAAAACTAAAATAACAATTTTAGTTTAAGAACAGGCAAGAATTTCAAAGTATAAACATACATTTAATACGAAACGTACTTTCGTCTTCAGTGAAAAAGGTTCTCAATATACCATGGAATATTCTGGATTTCCGATGGTAAACTGGACAAGAAGGGAATAACGAAAGGAGAATATAAACATGATTGCCTTTTGGCGGGTCTACCAAATGCGGTCTTAACATACTCGCAAACATTGCTCATGAATCCTCTCATTCAAAGTCATTTCACAGCAAGTTGTTTTCTCTGAGCACCAACTTCTGAATGGAGCTTGGTGGCTGAAGTGAAACTAGGCTTAAAAAAGCTGACTAGTAATGAGTGTCATTGATTTTACTTTGAAATATTCCGCCATGAATTGCATACAACCGCCGGTTTGAAACATTGAATGACTTTGAATAGTCTGAATAGAACGGATACAAGGCACAGATTTCACGAAGCAAGCCATTGTTTTACTCTCCTTACACTCACACGCAGAGTCTATTAATTCGCGTTAGAATGAGAGGCGAAACAATACGAGAGAAGACAAACGCTCTCGACATACTCCGGGAAATGTTTGGCAAAAGGCGATTGGCTAGAGACAGGGCGGGCACGAATTGTGAGTCAACAGTTTTGCCCACATTAAGTTGGTTTTACTCTATTGATATATAAAGCCTTAAAAAATGGCTAACACTTGAGTTACAGTGTAGTAGAATCACTTGAGAATCTCGGTGAAGTTTAATTTGATGACCAAATGTCATAAGACGGTTCATGATAAAGGAGAAGGTTTTTTTCGTGCTCGTTTACTTTCCGGGTGAAGGATATAGTTACCTGTCTCATGATTCACTTAATCACATGCTACCTCGGGCCACCAATCAGTTATGCTCCTACACGTGAACTGAGAGCGTTTAGAATGGGTACTTTTTCAATTGTTTGTTGAGATTCAGTACCTTGGTTATTTGTTGAATGTTCATTTCAGCCCCTATTTAGGTAAACATACATTTGAGATCTGTATTTTGACTGAATAGATGATCACCTCTGACTGACAGGGTGATTATGATTCTCTTTTCTCTCATTGCATCGACTGAATTTGTTTTGCGTCGTTCACTTTTGAAACTAAGTCTGGCAGAATATCTTTTTCTTGCTGTGCCTGGTCTATGCGCAGATATTTTAGGCTCTACAGAGATGTTTTTATCAGACACGAACAAGAAAAGGAATCTTAACAGGCAATAGACAAAGGTTTATTCAGGCCAACAAACTGATTCTGACCGAGCATCTCACGTGATTCTACTACATCGCAACTCAAGTATTGGTTGTCTTCTATCGTGTTGCTTTGCTTTTCATTCTAACGTATATTACCACGCTTTCCAAGCGAGAAGATCAACGGTTGGTGATCGCATCTTATATGCTTTTTGCGTTGCTTGCAATGGAAAATAAAATGAGCATTTTGGTTGAAATGTTTAGGTAAAAGTATAACTTCATTTTAGTCATTCTTCTTACTAGTCAAGAACGATTCATGTTTCAAACCTGAGGCTGTTGAAAGAAGGCACGACAAAAAACAGAATCAGTTTATTGTCATATAAAAATGTTGGCTCTAATTTTTTCACGCATTGTGGAGAGGCTATTGCTTGGTCCTGATGGCGGATACACGAGCATGTGGTCTATGGTAACTTGATATGAAGTGATCATCGATACTAATGTGACAAATAATGGTTTAGAAGTTTGCTTGACTTATAGAACCATGAAAGTTTTTGATATCGTGTCGATAGTTACCTGCTTCCGTACATTTGTCCGTAAGGTTCGACCTCACAAGTTCCATAAAACCTAGACAGTAGAAATTTATGGTTACCTTTGATCATTCGCAGTGAAACTCATAAGGCAAAGTCGGCCGGTGAGAAGGTTTACGATATGCAAATAGTCTAAAAAGGACCACAGATATACCAGACATTGTGAGTTTAGCTGAAGGCAGCAATTATATGCTCTCGGAATGGAAGTTACATCTTCACTCTCATACGAAATTTGATCTTCTCCAGATCAAGGAACTTCAAACACGACGTTTCAAATTAACATTTATCGAAAAACGCCTCTGCACCTGCGACTGGGATCAGAAATTTCTTACCCGAGAGTCTGTGTTCTATGAATGACAAAAAGGCTGGCCATTCTGTTGTGAATCGTTCTGCAAATAAGAGAAATGATAAAAACTTATGGGCTTCCTAACGTGAATTGCATGATGCATCTCCAAGACCCGTAAACTGCAGTAAACTGCAAGAACAAGCAGATCGGGATGAAATATCCTCAACTTAGAAAAAGCCGTCCTGACAGACAAACGGAAACCAGGTAGCAGATTACGCACTTAAATACTCAATGCAATATTAGTAGATTTAAGTGAGATGTGAACATAAATACCACTGACTATATGAACTCCTTTGAAGTATCTAAATGACAGTGGAGACGATTACCTGTCCCTACACCAGTGATCAACGGATAGCAGCTCTGCAATAGTGGTCGATTAATTTGTATGTCACATTTAATTCGTGCCATTTAATTAAGACTAACACTGTGGTTAGACTCACCTTGAGCCATACCGGCAGTCACATTCGTTAGCAAGGCTTGCAATTCCAGTTTTTCGTGCTTTTCAAATAAACGTGCACATGTTCTAGCTGCAATTTCTTGCATCATTTGTATAAATCCCAAAATTAACCGTGATTTTGATGACATACACTCATCACAGGTCTCGGTATCTTAAGTCCGTCAAGTTTTCTACCAGTGAATCACGTGACATACATGATTTGGTGGATTTTCAGTTGAACTGGTTGCTGTGTTATACATATTGAATGACTCAGACGTCGAATTTCGTCGACTTCGAGGTATTTCAGGCCAAAGCACAAACCGCTCCGTAATTCAATACCAAGTGCATCCCGTCATGAATATTTCAAGGACTAGCCGATGGGTGTTCGGAAATCTCATTCAGATACTCTGGTTTCTCGACACAGCTGGCAAAACAATTATTGTTATTGAAGTCTAAGGCACGACCATACATAAGTTCTGATTCTGCAGGTATGGCCGATTCTGATCACTTGGAATTTGGTCTGTATTGGTATTAGGAGATATAATGTCTTCATGGAGTAATTCATCATGTGATATCATCATTCAGCTTACCATTAAGAAACCATGGAGGCAATGTGCATCCGCTTCATCTTTATTAAGAATCATCAGCAGTGCATATCCACCGTGCCCGATCTGGGACACGAACCGAGGACGACCGATTCCGAGTCGAACGCCTAAGCCATTGTTCTACCGCGCAGGCTGTGAACGGCTTGATGAATTTCACCACGTGATGATGTTGCACCTATCCGTCACTGATTTGCACGATCACGGACCGTTCGCGCAAAGCAATTGACCTCTGCTGATGGATGACTTCTCTGCAGGTAGCCTAAGTACGACGAAGGCCTTGATTATGACCCACAGAGCTTCCTAAGAAAGATGAGGCAGTTATACAGTGCTTCCATGGTTTATTCATGGTGAATTGAACGACGATATCACGTGGTGGATTATTTCATGAAAACATCGATCTCCTATTACTAACATATACCAAATTGCCAAGTTCTGTAGGCCATAATCAAGGCCTTCGTCGTACTTAGGCTACCTGCAGAGAAGTCATCCATCAGCAGGGGTCAATTGCTTTGCGCGAACGGTCCGTGATCGAGCACATCAGTGACGGATAGATGCAACATCATCACGTGGTAAAATTCATCAAGCCGTTCACAGTCTGTCCAGTAGAACTATGGCTAAGGCGTTCGACTCAGAATCGGTCGTCCTCGGTTCGTGTCCCAGATCGGGCACGGTGGATATGCACTGCTGATGATTCCTAACAAGGATGAAACCGCTGTACATTGCCTCTATGGTTTCTTAATGGTGAGTTGTACCAGAATATCATACGGTCAGTTATTTCGTTTGAACCTTGTAAAATATTCAAATGAAAAGATATTGCACAGAAGTCAGTGGTTCCAACGTTTTGGCCTTACAAACCCGTTTTTCGCCAAGAAAAACATTTTTCAATTGCATTTTAAAGTCTGTCCTACCCGCGTTCTGTTGGATTAATAGTATGAACAGTCAAATTACAGAGGAGAGCACGACCACAATGAACCGATAGGATATTCGACCCCGTAGGATGAACCAATCCGAAGCAGCAACCCGAAGAAGCGAAAACGACTATGTTAAAAGCATTCCCCAACAGATAAACGATAGCAACAAGCATGCGCAGAGCAACCAGAATCAAAATAGACGACTTCACCAGCAGAGAGTGACAGTTTCACTCGTTAGTCAGCGCAAGTGGGCCAAGCCAGCCAGAGCGATATCGAAAAGAACGAAAACAAGTTTGTTCCGCACACGGCCGATTCCCCCGGGGATGCTCAGCTAGTCAGAACATGGATCTCGTATGCGCGTAGTTTGGAAAATAACGATATACTTGACCGAGTTAAGTTTAGGAACTGTGGCTTGCTTCGCTCCGCAATAAACGTGTGAATTAGTCGCTTGCCTAATTGCTGCAAGATGATCAATTATGCCTTTTGAAGGACACAATAACATTACAAAGTTTTCAATTGCAAGCTTGACTTTCAGCGGTTCGTTTCGGACATTGTTCTAGACTGGTGAGTGCAATATGCCACGTTCAACGTTATTCCACCGTTTTAGTATATAAAGCTTTTCATAGTATACTTCAGAGGATATTTTACTCCGTTTACACTTGAACTCATTTTGATAGGTCTGACCACATTTCCGGCCGCTTATTTCGATCATTTTGACTGGTTTGTTAGAATGTCCTTTTAGTTTCGCACGTGCTACTTTTGACCACGAACTGTGGTGTAACTTCCTAATCTACCAACCGATTCTCCTCTTCTGTTAAGCAAATCCCAAATAAAACACACCCATCAAATTCCGTATTATTTCGAATGCCATTCGATATGATAGCAGTCAGTTTATGATTCTTAGTTGGAAACGTTTCATGTGGCGTGCATAGGTAATCAACGAGGCGACAAAGTCCTCATAATCATGTATGAAATTGTTCTTCTCTGCTGACTAGTTTTCATTCGGATGTAATTTATCGTACAGGGATCGCACGTCGTAGAGTAACGCTCGACATCTGCTTGAGTTCAACTCTGTAACTCTGAATATCCGGAACGGAAGGTAATGGTCCAGGTATAATGCACCCTTCTGCTAGTCGACAGGGTCAGGTTCCAACATTCGGCATGACAATGGCTAAGAACGCCAGTGGGCTGATGCAAAACCCTTTGGAATCTAGTACTTCCCTAGTGTAAAGGTGACCGGATAACCGGAGATTTGTGTGGTAAAGGTGTCGCGTCAAGGTAGGTGTATCAGTCATGAAGCTACTGGTTCTATAAACTATTTTCTCAGATGGAATATATAAAGATCATACTCATTTTTTACACAACAGTATTGCCAAGCCATAGTTAGTTTGACCTAGTTGATGCTCAGTCTTATGGGCAAATTTAAGTGACGTTGTCTTAGAAAAATATTACGCATTTACATATTTTGCATCAGTCGAGAATACCTGCAAATAGGGCCGCAAAATAACCGACACCTGTAAGAATGCATAAAGTAATGATAGATACGGTAAAGTTTTGTAAGGAAGCTATTCATGTGCGTTGCTTTTTGGCCAACAAAATGTCAGGGGTTTATTGACTAACCAGGTGCAACTGAACTAAACTGATTATCGTTATAAACAGGTTATAAATAGGGTTCACTTCTAAAAACCTGATGAGTCGATCGAAACAGGACAAGAATATTCTGACGTTTATTTACTTGATTCGAGGTATGCAGACACCAAAAGATTATTTAACAAGAGAAAAATGACACTGTTGATTAGAATTCCAAATTTCAAATGGCTATAACAACAGAATCGGTACGTTTGCTGAATTCCTGCACGAAATCATTCAGATTCCTCCCTGGATACCCCCATTCACAGTTTGCTCTATTCATAATTCTGCCGCCAGATCTAGCGTGGATATCGTTGCTAGCAAATTTGATTCATTTGCCATGAACCTTAATCCTTCATGTAATCGTTCTCGCCCACCGATGTTCCACCAATGTAGCGAGGACGTCCTGCTGTCGGGCAGATTTTCCCAGCGAATGCCTGCATTATTATTGCCATCCCGGCACCTAGCATGGCTAGTTTTCCCTTATGCCCACGTTTACCCTTTCTCTTCCATTGAATCTGAAGTGAGTCAACTCAGGCCAGATCCTTGTGGAGGTCTACCCATTTTGCAACGCCTACGCGGCTTACCAGACTTCTGTCACTCCCTCCATCCTAGTAACTATAATCTAAATTATAAGCTGCGGCGCCTCTGGCCTTGAGTCTTTCCGTTTTTAGTCGTATATTTATTCGCCATTTCATGTGCTCTTTTACTTACGTCTGAACAGTAGGCTTTCTTAGTTCAGAAGTCTTCCACTGTGCGCTGTTGCTTATTGTGGCCGAATACACCACCAATTCTGAGATAGTGTAAAGTGCATTATTCGATTCTCATTTCCAGCACTGTGTGTTTATAGTCTACTTTTCCTTCTCAATTTGGATAAGAGTTTCACGGTCAACGCATCAATCGACCGACTATTGCAGGTTCAGCTCAATCGATTTTAGTTTTCACACCAAATAGCCCTACAATAAGGTATTTTGGTTACGGCTGCCGCCTCACAACACCATGCACGCATAAGAAAAAAATAGAATGAAACATGGTAAACTATTTGGAATGCAATAACTTCGTGGATCATGACGACGAATCATGTTACATATTTTTATTCCGGTTTAAATCTCGCTTCCTCTATTATTAGCACCTCAAAGTACGCCATTTTCAGGAAACTGGTCGTAAAAACATGAAGCTGTCAGCTGGACCCGCTGACCGATGGTGATAGTGGCCGAACGATCAGCTTCAGAGCTTCTTGGATCTGTTACCACTGTCTCCCGGTTTCAATGCTTTTGCTGAGATTGTAATCACGTTGAAAGCCTCGACTCGATTGCTTGTGACGATTATTGTCTAAAAGCAGCTATGCAGGATGCGTGATTTTTTGTTCGTGTGAAACACCGATTTGGCTCAAACGAAAGCCACCCCGGACTAAAGATCAATCAAAGTCCACATGTGTGGACTAGAATGATAGACAACCGTCGATGGATTCGCGGCATTAATGGCCACTGACAACTTGATAAATCCAAATCCAGTGCTACGAAGGGAAAAGAGGGTACACTTTGAACCCGTGTTGACCATTGTGCCAAACGCCACTTTCTTTCCAGGAACAGTCTTTGTCGGAAACAAACTGGCTGTGACGATCACCGCCATCGCTGCTGTTGGCTAGAACATAACGTAGGCCTCTGATATACCGTCAAGGAGCCAAGTTGAGCGTCAAAATCATCACTGGCGACCATGAAATTCACTGGATTCAACATAGTAGAAATACATTCATGTGGAACTCAACTTTGGTTTCACTGGGGTTGTTATTAGTGGGTACACATAGAGGTAAGATGAGCAAAAATGATGCTTCAGTTTATCACTACCCTCACCACAGAATGATCCCACCAAATTCCATGCAAACGGCTGTTGACTGGGGTCCAGTCTAACAGTGTCCCGTAGGCCGGCATGCTTCCAGTGACCTCAGCGTCAGCCTGAATACGGGGGCTCAAAAGTGAATACGATGAGTGAAGAAAAGATTGAAGTTGTATCTGGTCAAAGAAGAGTGATTGCTGAGGTGGAATCTTCCATGCTCGTTTCGAGGACACAACATGCATCTATTTTGAAGGTCACAGCTAAGGTGGTTTGATTCCCTATCTAGTTTTTCCGGCAGCCCGTGATTGTAGCTCAGTGAAGTTAACTTTTTGGCCAAAATAGTGAGACCAAATTATTCCCTACCACTCTGCTAATGCTGCCACCAGCTAAATCTATGCAGTCGAAAATCTTTGCTTCATCTTGATTGGTCCCTATGTGATAGAAACTAAGCTTGGTCGCGTTTCCTACAGAGCATGTTAGAGACATTTCGGTGAGCGTTGCTCACTGGCTTCCAACAATAACTTGGGAGTTCATACACCACCAGGGTTCAGGTAAATCCACGCTAGATGTCACTCTGTAGATATTGGTTATAATAGACTGGTTTCCCATAATTTTGTTCCACATGATTACAAAACCAGATCCAGCTCCGCTACCGGATGTGATTTGTGGTTGGCTGGTTTACTAACAACACTCAGGTAGATCTAAATACACAAATATATTTGCTTGATACACAGTGTTACTGCGGATGGTAGACAAGCAAGTGTGCTTACTTGTCATCTCGTTTAGAAAGCATTCCATTGACTTTTTGAAATACTGCTCCTTGTCGTATTTGTCTGCAGTTGGTGAAAGTTAAATCATGTCGGTGAAAATAAGGTGTAAAACTTTTGAAACATTTGTCTTTTGAGTAAGGCAAAATTAGGTTTTTTGAAATCAATATCGGAACACCAGATAAAAGAATTGAATTTAATTGGAAATCGCTCCATATCACAAAATGAAACGTACTCAGCCAAACGGAAAGTTGTACTTTGCTTCAGCATGTTGTAATGTTTTGTCCGTGATACAAGCGGTTGATGTGACCGCAAATGTAATATACAAGTTTGAATAGACTGTTTGGCCGCAAATCATTCGTATAATGTTCCACGTTGCAGTGGGGGTCTTCAAAGCTACTTATCTGTTTCTTTTTTGTAATACACTGAAGTTTGTTGTACTGTTACCCACTGCGCATTACACGTAACGCGCACCACATTTTATTCCACCGAGAGCAGGCGATTTCCACCGTATGTTTCCAATACATCGCTGGTGAAGTGATCACATCCCAAAAGCTTTTCATTCCATGGTGTAGTTATCAGGTAGTTAAACGCGCCACGCCAACTTTCGGGTTTTACTTTCAAAGCAATTCTAGGTTATCATTAATCGAAAGGTAGCGCTATGCATTTGGGTGCAATGGACATGAGGACTAAGCAAAGAGTGCATATCATTGCCCCTCAAATCAATAGCGACCTTTATCGTGCGATTTGGAGAGCAATCGAGAAGTTAGGTGAGTTCGGGATGAGGGAATTGCTATGGCCAGCCAAACTGACATATGGCTGCGAAGGAACACTGATCTTCGGGGCTGCAAAAATACACCGGAATAAACTAATTTTGCCCAGATTTAGTTTAGATGAATAGGCATGAAATATAAAACTGAGGTCATATTTAAAACCTACACGGCGTTGTGTAATAACGTGAAGTTTCTTTTGCAACTAAAACGTCAGAGAAAAAAACCGGCGTTAGTCGTCACTTCCAAATTAATTACAATTTGGGAAGTGCTGAAATCACTGACGACAAATGTCGAATATCACTCTTGTGAATAATGCGTGAATGTTTCAAAGCATGCAAGAAAGACTTATTAGGTAACACCCTCTGCAGCTTTGTTTACCGTTGTCCACCATTTCGCAGTATCAAGTTCTGACACAAATCGAGCACTGGTCAAGAAAAATTTATCGCCGAATGAGGTTGAATTAAACCCTGCCGGTAATGCGGAATCGAGTGAAAAGTAATAGCAAAATGTGATAGATTTTTCAACAGGTGTCCATGCAAATTGTCAACAATAGCCCAAGTCATTTCGAATAAATCGAACCCTGTCCTTCGTGCAGCATGTCACGAACCAAACTAACATGATTACTGTGGTCGAGAATTCACGTTAATAGGGAATTACTTACTTTGGGAAACAGATTGGCCAATAAATTGCAGAGATTCAAATATCGGATCCTTCGTTGCAGACACTGAAAACCGTTGGTAGGTAGATGAAATAGTTTGTAAGCCTCGTCCTGAATATCTCCTCACCAAGATGATACAAAATGAAGGCTCATTTTGCAAAAAACAAGAACACAATTCCTCAAAATGTTTCGTTTTGCTACTTGTTGTTTTATGTCAGCCAACTAACCGCTGAAAGCCTGCCCGATAACACAATAGCTAAGGCGTTTGACTCAAGATCATTCATCTCGGGTTTGCGTCCCAGTTCGGGCGCGGTGGATATGCAGTGTTAACAATCACTAACGTGGAAGAAACGGCTGTACAGTCCTTTCATGATTTCTTAATGGTGAGTTGAGCAATGATATCACATGGTGAATTATTCCATTTTTGAGAATTGTCAAATTAAAGAATGGTAGCAGATAATAAAAGGATCTGTCATGCCCAGGTAAACCGTTTCGGCATCTTTATTCAAGTAAATTTACCAACAGAGACTGATCGAGTAAATTTGCAGCCGAGCATTCATGTCAACCAGTCAGGAGGAGGAGATGAAAAGTCGAAATCCAGGAGCCTACTGATTTCTTCTAAGTAAATAAAAGCACCGCTTTGACCAAACGGCTGAAACAAACGCGTGTGTTCTCTTTCCATTTAAGCTTGTCGAACTCTGTCTGGGCGTTACTCAAGGATACACTAAAACCAAAGTTGCGTAAACAGAACCAACTATCTGCCGTCTTCTCATAACCATCTGTGATCCATGGAAAATGAGGAGTGCATTCAAATTCCTGTGGTGCAGCCTAGAAAGCAAGCTCAAATTTGTACAGAAATAGCATGCGACGTCTGTATGTCTCGATCCATTTCGCCGATAATTAACCGCGTATCCTAATCTGTGGTCATTACTCTCGAGTATATCAAAGCAATCATGTGTTCAAAATTTGTACCTAGCGCGTGATACTTGATAACGCTTTGTTAGACTAGCAAACGCCATTTGGTTATTTGTCTCTTGGCATGCTATTGCAAACTCCTGTTGTTACTCTATTCTTTTCCTTTTCATATTGTTGGTGTTGCTTTTGTTGTGGTGATTATGAGTTGGAGGAGAGACTGGTTGTCAGAAACCGTGGAGATGAAGGCTATTGGGGTTTTCACAGTATATTTAATAAAACAATTCAATAGATAATTAGATTCATGTTATTTTCCTATTTTAGGCGCAACTCCAATTAAACTTGCACAGCGCAGA
This sequence comes from Fasciolopsis buskii, assembly GCA_008360955.1. Classification (NCBI taxonomy): domain Eukaryota; kingdom Metazoa; phylum Platyhelminthes; class Trematoda; order Plagiorchiida; family Fasciolidae; genus Fasciolopsis; species Fasciolopsis buskii. Next base: position 457,646 of record LUCM01005208.1, on the reverse strand, counting down.
TATACCCGGTGCATTCACTAACTGAATTCGGCCAGTAACCGAGCGTTCGGGTAGACAGAACATCTGCCCATTTGACGTACCGGGTTTTGCCTTCACAAATTTCGCTGCTGCTTCCGATAAAATATGCAGAAAATGCATGTGTACTGCAAAAAATACGAAGATCAAGACGTTTCTCTGTTTCAGAGCCGAGGAAAGTGAAACCCGAAAATCACGTACTGAATAACGTTAACATTTACGTGGAACATAAAGACGATTACTAAAAGAATAATTATATTATACTGAATCACCAGAATACAAACAGAGGGTTCTTTGAGGAGGTACTGCTAATAATGAACTAGCTCTCTTTACTGTTTGCAATTACAGACGACGAGTAGATTATTCTAACTAGAACGTTCAGATTTTTGAAAGCTGAGAAATAAGCTTTTTCAAGTCAAGTATGCAAGTGGCTCGGATCATCCCGGTGGATGGGTATTATCTATTACGCACCTGTTACAACGGACACTAGTTGAGTTAGTCGGTTTCAGAACTAATTGTGATAAGGTCAGGAACACCAATTCAGCAATCCTAGAAATCAAATATTTTCTCAATCTGAATTGGTGAGTTTCTTATTTGTTGGTGGTCGTTTGAACCATTAGGAATGATGGTAAACAACAAACCCGTGTTTTGAGCCAACAGATTTATCAGTCCACAATCTGGCAATTGGTCATAGGACTTTAATGATGGCAGAGTATCCTGGGTAAAAATTCATTTTAATACCATTAATGATCCATGCAGTACTAGTTGAACTCGAAATAATGGCGGCGGACAAGGGAAAAGTTTATCCAACTAAGCTGAGCACGCAAGCGTCAATATCACTTTGATCTCTCCTGCTCCACGACTGCTCATTCAAAGGTGCACAAACTACGACGTGGACAGAACAGGTTTTTCCTTCAGAAAAATCAGTGAGATCAGTTTCGTACCAGTGCATCTGATCCACACGATGGCTATTGAGTTAAACCCTCATTATTTATAATAGTCGGCATTTTCCTAGCTCAATTGGTGGAGGTCAGTTTATGCAGTTGGCGGAAGAAATGTGTGCATGATGCGACATAAGTATTCAGATAACGTTTGTCGAATGAATCATGAGCGACTCTTATTCATCAAAGTCAAACGTGTAAGCAAACCTGCGACAAACGGTCTCTAGGTTGTTTGGTTTTTGTAACATGCTCATTGCATTACAGTGACGTAATGCTGTGCTATATCATGGTGCTCCAAAGTTCCGGGAACCTCCCAGTGCTAGTCGGGCTATTGCGTTCGGCTCACCATCCTTTGTTCATGATTTTCGTCACATTTTGTAGTAAATAGACAGTTCTTTTTTACTTATAAGGTAACCTTTAATACGACATGGTGAGTCACTTCCATGGGACTCTGACCTCACTGAAATATGATAGATACATCTGATTGTCTGTAGAATCCCCCTGAGTAAATGAAGGGGAATACAGAAACAACTTAAGTCAGCCGGCGTCAAAGAACAATTTGGAATTAATTTTAGTAAATTATTATTTGCCATGGTATTACTTCTGATTAAGTGATAACGATTAGGAATAAACCAAACTAGTCTCCTACGGAACGTAGCTATTTCCAACTAAAAGCACATTAAATTCTCAATGCATTCAGAAAATTATATAAAAGACTTGTCTAGTTGACTGCGCCAAGAAAAGATGGATCTGAATCAGCGTGCAGAAAGCTTCTCCTGAGCAGCTCTGATGACCATATGACACATTTCTTGGAAACTCAGACAGAGATCATCACGGCTTGAGGTAACCCTAGACTGGCCGGCGGTGACCAAGCGGATAATGTCGTGACGTTTTGACTGGCTCGTAAGTTTGAGCCCTCCCACTGCCGGTCAACCTCCTTACTTGGCAGCCCTCTCTTGGCCGCGGCCCTCAACCTGAAAATGACTTACATCGTTAATTTACAAATAAAGAAGATAACAGATAAGGAAAAGTTAGACCTCAGTTCAATAAACATTTCCCTGGTTTTTACACTGGACCTCTCACCGCTATTGTCCGGAAACCAAAATAGCCATTTTTTATCTGAAAACTTAATTTATATAGTGAATCTTTGTCTACGGCTTATCATCAACATCGATCTGGCAATTGGATAGATAGCATGGCAATAATAAGAACTCCGGAAATATAAATGTATCGAAATGTTGGTCGTTACTTATAGAGCGTAAGCATTATGTTGAAATTTAGTCAGCAGGAAAAGACAGCCTGAGATCATTTCAGTTCAGAATCGCTAGCGACTGTGGATCGCATGTTTTTCCTAGCTGCTAAAAGGTGATTCTTACAACCTTCAATCTCAGTCGAACTTTTCAATGTGGTTATCATCACAGGATTCCAAAGGACGCTAGGAGCAAATTGAAGAAGCTAACTTGGGGGACATGTTTCATGATTTCGACTGGGAAAGAAAAAACTTTCAATTTATACTTGAGCTAAGTTGGTACATTTTGTGGTCAAGTGGCACGACTGGTCATTTGTTTGGCAAACTGCAGCTTCCTTCAGGTGTTCCATAGCTGCTTTGTCGATGTTTTATCACACCATGCTGTGAGCCTACTAACCATTCCAATTGCTGTCCAAGAAGAAAACGCACTGACTGATTGTCAGCGTAAGTCCAGCAGGATAACTTACGTTTAATGATTTCAGCAAAGAAATAGGCAGGATTAAGCGACATCAGTTGTCCCCCTGAATCGCAGAAATGAAATTAGGAAATGGAATATTCGCGTTAGTCAATTACATCTATATGAAATGCAAGTAAAATGCATCAGCCAATGAAAATGCGGGCCGATGCAACTGTCTATGATTTTATCTTTCGAATGCAGTCAATAATTAGAGCAGGTGAATGTTTTCTATCTGAGAATGGCACACATCATCCTGGCGCAGTCACAGCGTTGACTTCGTCCAGCAGTCATTGCTTTTCGATAACTTCCTTCTGCGGTCAACGGAGTTACATGCACGGGGAACCGAGAGATATCTATATTAATAGATGATCTATTTTTTCAGTGGTTATTAAGGGACACATTTGCCATCTCCGCCAACCTTACCACCACGCGTTCCTTCGTTGGCGCATGTTTAGCAAGCTGTGAATTTTTGTGCCACTAGCTGGCCATGCTACAGCACCGAGGAAACTAAACTAACCAAGTTTAGTTGGGGGACAAGAATTGTAATTTCACGTGATATTGTTTGATACGTGGTGATCAAGTGAATGAATAAGCTTTCTAGTTGATGCACAAGGTACCACTATACAAATGAAGAGCTATTCTTATGCAGCCTCTCGCCAAACGTTGGCGTTACACAGCCAGTCGCTTGTCGCAAAGCGATACCTCAAATCACTTCTCTTAATGCGGTCTTGAGTTGTAAATAACTACCACACAACAACTGCATTCATTGGTCCTTCCACCTGAAGCCAGAAGTGAATAATCTTATCTGCCTAAGCAGGCTACATTCTGCATATCATTTTTCTAAACCACTTCACCTTACAGATTCGTTCTTTCAAAAATTGCATGGCCATTGAACAATTCAATTTATGGCATACACTTACAGCATCCTACTCTTAATTCTTTTTATGCATACATTTGCCAGCCAGTAGAAAAACTTCTTGGCAGAAAACTTGTTTGACAGACCCTTTTCTGTTTGTAGTATTCCATGCACATTGACATCCTTCTGTAGTTCGGCATGAATCAATTGGAGTGACCATATTTTTGATTCTATTCTCGTTAGCCAGTCCGAAATGGAAAGGAGTATTTTCGGTTGACATCCTACTCCGGAAAATAACGGTAATCGTATTTACAAATACTAATGAGTCCAGATTAAACCTGACATGAGCTTCCTGCCCAAAGATTGTCTTTAAATTAATGCAAAATTACCACAAAAACAGCTCAACTATTCTAGTAGACTGAGCCATACCTTATTTCCTGACCAAACCGAAATTCAGTCAGAGTTTTTACGGATTGTTGATTTTAGAATAGGTTTCTCCAATGATTCGATGATCAAGTGTTCAGCTTCGCATGATGACTAATCTAGAGTATGATAGGCAGCCTGCATTCACTCCCGGATGCGTAACAGTGAGCCACATCATTCAGCCGTGTTCCAGGTGCATTAAGTACAAGACTCAGTTTGGTTTCTTGCAAGGGGAGTGTCTATCTACGGAAAGAGGTATCTACCAAAATAATAGGGTATTAGTAGAGATACTAATCGGCTGATGTGCTCGTTAACACTAATAACCTTTGTGAGCATTCTTTTCAGTCATCTGGTTCAGGAAACCATCCGACCAACCAAGTTTTTAATGTCTAAGTCTGAATTCTCGTGTGCTTGGTTTCTGTGCGGGTCTATGTCAAAGTTTAAGCTAATTAATACACCCGCCAGCGAAATTATGTTGTCAATAACTACATGTTTGCAGGCAACACATCAATCGGTGCAAGACCCTTTTACTTATCGAGTATATCAATCACATCTGACACCGTGAAACCTTACAAGATATGGAAAAAATCGATCGGCCTGGACAGTTACTACTCAAACCCTATCTGAACTTTTGCAAGTTAGCACATGAAAGTATTCACGTAGAAAACGCAAAGGAAATGCATCGATCGATGGAATTTGCGTGAATAAAGAAAATGTAAACACAATTCGTGCACCAAACTGAAAACGGTAATATGCGAAGAGTGGGTCGAGGAGAAACTTTTAGATTTTCAATTGCCAAAACTCACAAAAGTATTTATGGGTTTCTGATGGCTCAACTTGTCTTTTTTGCATTGTGAATGTTTCATCGCCAGCATAGGTGACACAGATAGGGCTTGCGCGTGCAACAGATCATGTTTGCTTGCATTTCTAGGTATTTTGTGAGTTTAGAAGTTCGGCCTTTCCAGTGGTTTTGTGCACGTGGCTGAACGTTTGCATTTTCTACTTGTTTTAACCAAAATGGACAAGTGATTCCAGCAAACTGACTCCTAAGGATCGGTGATCGGCAACCGAATGCCTACGCAAACCAGCAATCAGGGCTATGACCGACACAGACTTTTAAAACGAATGAAACTTTACGAGGGTTGTGAACAAATGATCGAATATAAAAGTGCTAGTTAAAACAGTTGGTACGAAACAAATTACCGAATTGTTTTCCGTTTATACTCACAGGACAGATGGCAAAATTTAACGAAAATGATCACTGTTCGTAACACGATCGAAATATGGACATTTGTTGACGGAAAAGGGAACATGGGACAATGGTGTTGTCCTACTGATCGAAGTTGCAACAGCCCTAAAACGATGGCAGTATCGTTTGATTAATACTCCCTTTGGAAGTTTTTTCGCAGTATTTCCAATGAAACGTTGGGCCAGAATTGTTTAAGACCTTCCATTAATAGGATTAGGAACAAATACTGACTCGTACTTTTACTGACAAAATGAACCGAGACCTCAAATGAAGGAATCTATCAAATAAATAGGTAGTTGTTTTGGCGCATCTAAAGAGTGAAAAACAGTTTCGTTTCACCGGGTAATTTTATTGCGAATAAATTGAATCCGGGAAAGATTCGCAGATGCATGACCGGAAAAATCGGGAAAGAAATTAAATGAAATTGGCGCTTATCAGATGAATAATAAAAGGACCAAAGGGAGAGGCGTGCAAGCTAGACCAAAAATGACTAACAACGAAGCCTCCGCGCTTGAGCAGTTGGAACACAGTCAGTCAGGGTTGCATCAAGAGCTTCTGTTGCTGTGTCAGCTACGTGTTACCATGCACATCAAATCAGGATAACGTTTATCAGATACACCATGATTTAGTGGTTGCTTACGCGCAACTGGAATTTTGCCATGTATGTTAACTAAGGCACGCTTATGGATATGAACCGGAGTATTTCAATGCAGCAGTTAGAACTCGTTGAATTGTTTCTGAACTGATATCCAAACTCTATTAAATAATTTGTATTCAAAAGCAGTTGTGTGTACCTACCAAAATTATGCAAGTTTTTCTTGAAGGGAGGATATACAGCGGCGAGATTTCTAATCACTATATTGAAGGAAGAAATGTTAAAAAAGGATGAAAGTGTTCCATTGGCTTTAACTTGGCAGTTACAGGCGAAATTCGCTTCACTAAACAGAGTAACAGATTCAGTTTGTTTGAAACAGTAATCCATGCAGTGTAACATGTGAATAAGAACGGGTGGGACAAAAATAACCGTATTTGTCAGTTTTGCGTGGTGTCATAAAATTACCAAATTAAATTGAACATAAAAACCATATGCAGAACTGTTTCTGATAATTTACGGCTTGAAAACAGTGTGAAATTAACCAGCACCAGAAACGGTTGGATAACCACAGTTCAGCTTCCCCCCTGAAGTTATCGACTGACATTCGTGGTAGCCGGTTAAGATCAGTAAAATTAAAACAGCGAATGTGAAAACAGGAAGAAAATGAAATAATAAGTCACTTGTGGCTAGCACTGAGGTCACATTTTGTGCAGGGAACATCTTTCAAACAAAAACTTTGCGTTTTACTCAAAGAACGGCTGCCACTTCAGCATATTTCAGTAAATTCTGACTGCATAGTTCTGGCACGATATTGATTTTTATTTTGTTCTCAGCTAGATGAACAAGGGGAGTGTTAATGCGTTCCATGTTTTCTCTTGATCAACCAGACCATTCTACGTCCCCTTAAAATTTTGCTGTGATTATTCTTATTTCAGTCTGTGCTTTTAATCAACGATTCACAACTGCATAAGTAGTGTTTTCTTTCAGATGATACATTGAGGATTGCAGATGGACTTAACTAGACGTTCTTTTTCGCACAACAAATGAGGCAAGATTTACAACGATTTTACTCTGACATATCTACGTCATTACATTCTAAGTTCTACTGGAATAGTATTAACACCATACGCAAAATTCTTCGGAATATTTGTGGTCAGTTTCGGACTCCATGCAATGCCGTTTGGTCCTTTTTTCATTGTACAAAACATGTTCAGAAGGTATGCTATCACTTTGGTGATCCGCATTAAAGTATGCTCGCTTTCTCATGGAATGTGTAATCTTCCGGTAGTTGGATGGTTTGAAATCTCTCCGATGAGGCTCGGCTGGCATAAACTGGTGTGCCTGTCAAATAAAAGATTCACTCACACTGGTGATATATCAGCATGCAGCAATCCAAACATCCATACATAAATTGCATTGGGTCAATCGGAAGCCGACAACTTGTGTTCCATTAATGTTTCGTTTTTGATGACGTTGTCGCTGGGGTCAAATTGTCTCTGTGAGGAGCACTAGAAAGAAAACTAATGTTGCAGAAACCTGCCTCTGGCCATTCATCATTTTATGATTCCAGGTCGCATCAAATGTTACAGCCTGTCTAGAGATCTATGGTAATCTGATTGTAAAACAATACAGACAACGTGATATTATCGTCAAAGTCTAACTTAACAAAATGCTCCCAGCGATAAGTGTAATCGGAGCGACATAATGTGTTAATTTATCAGCAACTAAATTTTAAATTTACCGTCAGCTGCTGCTTTGTGAATATGAAGAGAAGCAAACAGCTGTTTATCTGAAAAAGATAAATGCGTGGACATCAGGAGTGGGTGTCATCCATTACTGAAGTGTCATTTGTGACATTGTTTTTTCATTGAATAATTCAAAGAATAAAGGTCACATGCAGTTTTGTCACTTATGGAGCTTTCCTAAGCTCGGATAGACGGTGCGCCACTCTATCGTCAACAATGGAACGTCGTAGGATTCCCATCTTGAAAGCAACTCATAAATGGTGATTCAGCATGGTTGTTGGGTACCGCAAACCTCTCGACATTGCAGAGGATATATAGGTTATCCACTGCACTGTATTTCTGTGTAAACCATTTTAATCTGATTGGTATTCACTATTTCCTTCAAAGAATTGAAATTGTTTTAAACTGTCGGCTTAGAAAACTGGAAAATCCTGCTCCCAAGCATCCCATCAGTAAATGGCCCTTGTTAAACTATACAATCCAGTGAAACAAATAAATAGAGTTGCATTTATCCGATTTCATTTTGTAAAAATACATAGTCCTGAATGGGTTTTGGAGGCAAGACGTTTATGGCTGATATTCCTCTACGGAAGAGGTTGCATCAAAAAACTGGGGTATACCGGACGTAAAAACTTATAAATTAACCGCATATAATTTATTGTTCAAAACACACATTTGAACCAAGTGTTGTTTTGTGCAACTTAATTTTCGATGCTCTCATCTAATCAACGAACATCTTTCAAGGTAAGTAAAATACAAGTTCTATGGGAATCACCATTCTCAGCAACTTTGTTGACATAGTTCATCTACTCGAGATGGAATCTGTCTTTCGAAAATTTTGCCAGGTGCCTTCAAATCGATCCAGATGTGCGCCCCTTCTAACCCTAGCATTGTTACAGTGAGCAACCAAAAAAGAACAATGATTTGTCAACTGCCAGGAGGTTACATGAATGAAACTGAACATTTTTGCTTAGTTTCAACAAATACTTGACAAACGGCAAGCAGACGTCGGCCTACTGCTTTGTCATTAAACAAAATAACCCGAACGGATCGAGACATTTTGTCCGTGGAAAAAATTCAATTGGTAAACTGTCATTTGTGTTTGATATTTCGTTCAACCGTAACCAAAGAAACATGGTGACCAACTCCTGGGGAACATCTGGATTTAAAACATAGCTGTGGTACTTTTCCCAACGAAGGAAGTAATTACAATTGACAAACCTTCGGGATCATCGAAACTTTCCATTTTCCGCAGAAATAATTCCTCATACACTCCGAAGACTTGTAATCAAAAAAACAGTGAGAAATAAGTGAATTAATAATAAATAGCACAGTTTTTTGCATTGCAACAAAACGACCTATTTAATTACGCACTAGAGCATTTTTCGGAATTCCGGGAAAAATCTGAAAGTCTAGTGCTATTTTTTAGATCTCATCCGGATTTGGATTGTTGCAACAATGTTCTCAAACGTTAGGCATTCTTAAACTATAGCTATGACCTTAAGCTGTGACCTCCGTTTCTCGAACTGCGAACATCCGATTGGTAGAGTTTGTTTACTTCAAAATCACAATGTCGGTCTCGCGATGGTCGGGTGGACGAGGTCGTGAAGTCTGGGCTTGAGGGTTGCGGGTTCGAATCCTACCAATTTTGGTCAACTTCCCCAATTGGCAGCTCGCTGATGGCTGCTGCCTCCTTCCTGAAAAACAGTACAGATTTCTACTCTAGTAATAAAGGAAATAAACTGATAAGAGATGAAAGGGCACAACCTATTAGACATGGACCCCATTCGCGTCCTAGTTCAGTCCACCCCACCATCGTATAAGCCGTAGTTCTTTCCACTAAAAGTTTCATATTCACACGTTGACGCTGCATGTATACCTTCTTTCTGAACAGTACACAGGAGGTGCGCATCTGCAATTAATCGATACACCAGTCTACCCTGGTGCAAAATTTGAATGACTGGTAAGCCGTCTTTAAAAGACCAAGTGATTTAAGTTTCACTTCCAACCACTCACTGATACTCACGCTCGTAAGCAAATACTGAATGAGACTGAGCATATTCGAGCAATCCTGAAGTCACTTGTCCAAGACCAGTTGATCTATTTCTACCAGTTACTGTTTATTCCAGAAATAAATGTTTTAATTAGACAGTGACCAGCCAGTTTTTATATATAAATATATTTGTATAGTCATAGAGTGATTCTAAAAAAATGTATTGATCCAATGAATATTCCTTCAACAGTATAAACGACTGCGACTATTGTGCTGGGACATGGTGATATATATTTTCCAAGTGATTTAAGATGGAGGTTTAGTGACAAAGATAAAAGGAACAACTCCGTACGGGCATCCAGCCGTGTAAGTCGGTTAACATGCACATTTATGCATAGATTCGCTCACATGCACACTCGTGTGTCCATCGAATAGAAGAAAATGACTGCATGCATGTCCTCCATGTATTGTTGCCCAGTCTTCTAGCTATTAGTATATAAACTCGGACAGGAATCGAGTTGCCACCAATGGAAGACCACCAACTAAATACACAACGAAATGTCCCGTCGTTGATCGAAAAACCACCCCCCGGACCACGACGGCCACTCAGAGAACCCTGTCAACACAAAGACGTTTTTGATGCAAATGAACATTTACTTCATTTGTACGGTTTTGCCGTGAAATTGTCCAAAACGTTTGTTGCTTTCATTTCATCCAATATTTTCTATTACTCACCGCGGGCCTCCCCATTGCATACTCGTAACACCATCCGTCAGTGAGCACCTCAAAAGACAGTGAAAAGCTTAGGGCAGACGTATTTTTATCCCTCCATCGATGACGGTGCCTACTGCACTGTCTTTTACCCTATGGTCTTCCTGTTCGCACGAATTCAAATGTAAAGTTACCTCGGCGGAGAGATTAGACAAAATGACTAGAAATGCGTTCAGTTTCAGTGGTTTATTTAAAACGTGAATAGCTATGAAAGGAAAAATACAAATGCTGTCAAAACTTTACACGTCTTATATGCAATCCTGCGGTCGTATTTCGAATCACCACCCGCGAATGCTATTCCATTCAGCTCTCCCAAGTTTTCTCCGGTCCTTGTTTTTTTCTGCCAGTCCGGTTCATCCAGATTTACTACTGGATTGCGAATTAAGGCCACATTCGGACTATTTTGCTATTTCCGCAGCAAAAAAATATATTGGCGCAGCCGTTCTGTCTTGACCTTGTGAAATCTCACAGTGTACAGGTGGAAATTAACCCATTCATTACCAGGGCGTACGGTTAAAATATGCGAGAAATGACGTGCGCCACAACGCCTATCAAGGTCACTCTGGTTGATTAGGGAGAACACAACCTAACCAGCTGCACACATTTTTAGTTTTACTAAAGATGACAGTCGTTTTTTCTAGACTCTGATCCTTTTTGTCTTTAAAATAGGCAAAATTTCGTCTTTAACTTTTGTTTGAATTTAAACTCCAAAGGAATGTTTTTCTCTTTTGAAAGCCTGAGGATCGTTTGAACTGTAAACTGTACATGGTTAGGGGTGAAGTTTGAACGGGAACGTCTAAATGCGATTTTGTTTCGACCGCCGATATGCATAAGCAGTGCAAGCAAAGAACAGACACTGTGCGTTTAGTCTCGTTCTCGAGAAAACCACCGTGGGCTCAGGCAATCTAACATTCCGCTAGCGTTATTTTCACTTTCAATCTGCACGAGGACTGCATCAAGTGCAAGGAATATGCATCCATGTCTGGCTCCACAGCATCAGAAAGAAGCTTTCATCAAAGGGTATTCGCTGTTAGTTGCCGAATACCTACCTGATAAATGTGTGTCTACCTTTCATTTGTTGTCAACAGCGCAATCAATTGACCAGCGTCATCATGGATTCAAGCAATCCAAGGGCAGCCTGAGCTTTAACCGGCTCTAAATCTCGAGATAAACCTGTTTTAAGCCTATACCAGGCAGTTCCGGGTCAATATTGCGCGAGCAGGTGCGATGAGTTAACCGTGGGTTGTGTTCATAATTGCACTGATCGAAATTTAAAGTGATTCGCTAGGAGCTTATTCTTTTGATTCCGTATGTTCGAAAGAGTGATCATAAAAGTAAACATGAGCCACCGGAAGGTGACAACCGGCAAGATGACAAAACCAGTTCACTTTGTCCGCGCAGTTGTTTTTTTATTTGCGCCCGTTTCGCATGGAATGCAACTTGCTTTCGAATGGAGCCGGAACTGGTCCACCGCGTTTCTTAGCAAGATGATGTTATTTTGCCTATTCTTGCCTCACTTTTCTTATTGCCGAATTTGGTCGTGGGTATCCAGAAACAAACGGAAGTAAAATTTGTTTTCAAAGCCACTGCTAAATTTGAAAGGTGCTTGACCGATTGTTTGTGACTTGATATTCATATCCAACATCGACTGGATCGGACAAACAATTCCGTTGAAATTTCATGCCCGAGAGCAACATGATATGCAACTTGGACAAGAACAGCGGTGGCAACAGAAAGTACAATAACATAATAATAATATTATTGTACAAATATGACAATTATAGGGTTACATTAATGCTAACAAAATCCGGACTCACTCATTCTCACATCTGTCATCGTTGTTGAACAAAAATACAACAGTATTTATCGAATTCAGTAATGTTGTCCCAAGGTACACGAAGCGCATCGAAAATCAAGCATGATAGTTAGCAGTATTAACGGTACCAATTGTGCTTACCGTTGATCGTATCGGTGAAACTGTCATTCAAGGCATATTGGTGAATTTTTTGCGTCACTGCAAACGAAATGGAAGAGCAAACTAAGGAGTGGTTTGCATCACGTTAACATAAACCGACTGTTTTGATTTCCTTATTCCAGCCTCTTGGTATTCAAACCCAAACAAAACTAAATGCAGCTCATGAATGTGATTAATTTTTTCGTGAGCACTGAATAAGATATGCATTTTGTATAACAAGGAGGTGAGAGAATGTCTGCAGTAAGGACTGTTTGTATTTGAAGCCTAAATTTTCATCTACTCTGCTGTCAAATACTATATTTAATGGGGACAGTTGTTTTACGATTAAAGCAATTGCATTTCAAATGGAAAATCAACGGAGAAACTCTCCAGGCTGGCGGTGGTCAAACGGATAAGGTCGTGATGTTCGGACTCAAAGGTCGCCGATTCGAATCATCCCACCGCCAGTCAACTTCCCCACTTGGCAGCCCTCTGCTGGCCGCGGCCCCCTTCCTGGAAATTGATGTACAATGTTGTTTAATTATTAAAGGAAGTAAAAGATAAAAGATAAAAAACCTGAAGGTTCACTCATCAGCGGTGGCCCTTTGTCTCGTTGTTGACATGTTGTCGTCATCCAATCAGTTCGAAATTAAAAAACCGACGTTATTAGCTAGAAACAAAATAGAGTCTGAAGGACCACAGGTGAATGTCGTACACATACGGGCATTGAGACCGCTTAATTCAGGTGCAACTTGAATATGAAGATCTATTTATGCGTCGTTATCAAGTTGAAAAATAATGGAAAAACTTCCAGTTGCGAATTTTACATTTTTGTTTGGGGGAAGTACGGCAAAACATACCATCGGCAAATTCCTTCTGAACATCAGCAACAGCGCGCGCATTCGATTCTGAAAAGTAATGTGAAAATGGAGTTTCATGACCTATTCTGGCTATTGGAAAGCCTATTCGATTGATCAGAAGTGAACAGTGGAGATAAATGTTCAATTAATTTGGTAGGAAATTTTCAATTTCCTTCGAGTTCAGGAAAACGTACGGATTTTGCCATGTTGAATTTCAGGTGTAACTGTTCTTCAGTTTCCGAAATCTATCCCCTTTCGCGTTGATAAAACAAAACAGAAAAAGTCAATATTCCAACAGAAACTGTTAAGTGGGCCGTTTCATTCCCGTGGAAGAATCAATTTTAGTGGCATCCACTCGGTACCTTCGCACGTACGCTGTGCACTGAACCGTCAGTATGGACCAGTTTTCATGCTCGCCTAAAGTGGGCGGTACGATTAAAGGTGAACTATCAAAACGGATATTTTTAATCCCCATAGCCCTTGACGCTGGTGGGCAATCGGATATACCCATGGAATTAAACCATTTAGTCATCACTTGCCTTTGTCAACATTTGTTTCATTTTCCTTGTAGATTTTTCACGACCGGCACTGCTCATTTGGCAATAAATTAATATTTGTCTTTCAGATGTTATTCTGTATTTGATAACTGTCAAACGTATTCCTAAAATCTTTAGGCTGGTTGAACGAAAAGAAGATGAGTGAATTTCCCACATTGAATGTATAACAAAACAGGAGAAAAAGTGGAAATTTTTTTAAATCGATTTGGTACTTGGGCTGCCTGCAGGAAGATTGTTTATCAGTAGGGGTCGATTGCTTTGCGCTACTGGCCGGTGGCCGTGCAGATCAGTGACGAATAGGTGCAACATCATCACGTGGTGAAGTTCATCAAGCCGTTCACAGTCTGCCCGGTAGAACTATGGCTAAGGCGTTCGACTCAGAACCGTTCGTCCCGGGTTCGTGTCCCAGATCGGGCACGGTGGATATGCATTGCTGATGATTCCTAACAAGGATGAAACAGCTGTACTTTGCCTATATGGTTCCTTAATGGTTAGCTGAGCCAGGATATCGCATGGCAAATCATTTCATGAAACGCAACGTGAAATAAAATGTTCCACTTCACGTTATTCGTCAAAGATGTCAGCCTCTTAAGTTGAACCGTCGTTTACACTCATTGCAAACGATGGCGAATAGTCCGGATGGTGATTTCTCTTAACTATTAAGTGTCAAATCTTAAGCGTTGTTCAACAGTTAGGTTTATCTGATCTGGTAAGGAACAATTCCAAACAAAACAGTATCACAAGCAAAATTCTAAAAAGATAAGCATTAAACGGTGAAATAAATAATGGCACAGAAACTCAAGAAAAAATGCAGCCGTTACAAAGGTACCGTAGTTATTGATCCTTTGTCCTGATAAATGCCACTGATATCTAATGTCAGCGCTATTCACCTGTACCCAGTCGTGCACCAGTGGAAGCAACCATGGGATCTAAAAAAGGCTGGTTTTCAAGGGAATCACAGAAAAATGAAAGTAATCTTAGCGCCCGCTTATCATTTCACTGGAAAATGAGGAATCGCTGAGTTGGCAAAACCAGGTGACAACCTGATTGGTAGGTTTTATATGGAATCTGATAGAAGAGGTTAAATGGTATAACGCTTTCAAATCGGTTAGTTCCAATCAGAGGCTTAAGTTTAAAAGGATGTTGGTCTCGGTTACTGGAAAGTATGAAATCTTATTTGACTCACCCACTCCTGCATCATTTTCATTAATTTCTTCGGTCGTTGAAACCACTGCAATTTTACCTGGAAATAGCATGCTAAAGGTTAGACTTAACTAATATCAAGCACTTTTCCTCATTTTCCAGCCGTACAGAGTACCACTGATTATGACACACTTATTGTAAAACGGTTTTAAATCTCATCTATGCCGTCGCGGTGGTACTGATCTCGCAAAACCTAGAAGCCGTGTCCTGAATGATTCCTGGTATTTTACCCAGAACGTACTGCTTACATAGCAATCTGTTTGACCACACACAGCAGTACTAAGATGCTTACAGCATTATTGACTTGCATACCTTCACTTTCATACTGCTTAGTGATATGATCAATTGCTACTTGAGTGTGGCTATCCGGGGACCAGCTATCACTCATTCATTCTTCTTACCTCTAACTGCTATCATGATCACCTGTCCAGGGACAGAATTTTCTTATATATGATGAGCTATTCGACCTCCGTGTATGAGCAGCTGCAATCGAGTAAGTCCAATATTTTCAATAATATCATCATTCATTCATATTTGTTCCTGGACCAGGAAAATAGGGAGCGCACACGAGTTTATCCGAAAGCAGTTATCATGGATCATCTTTGAGTGTTCTCCTCTAAAGTGACTTCTATGGTTAGCAGTGTAACTTTATGAATAGCAGGTTAAAATTAACAGGTGCCACTATTTACGATGAACTGGTTCAACAAACTCGTGACACTTTGAAGTTGCATTTAGGAAAAGCAAAACCGGCGCGTGATTTGCTGTCATTTGGAATATTCATTTAGTCGCATACAGAGAGCATATTTCCAAATCCTTCTGGCGTATGGATGTCAAACAAGTTGCAAACAACGGTTTACCGATTTTGAAAATTGGACTGCTTGTAATAATTGCAGAGGTTGAGCCTAGGCATTCACGGGGGTTAAGTTTTAAAAAAACCAAAAGGCACAGCACAGAATGTTCTCGAACGCTTGCGATAAAAATCAACGCAAAGCAATGGTTTGCCAACCAGGACGTGGTTCCTTCCTAATGGGAAAATGTTTCCGTTCAAACCGCGAAAAATATGACACTGAGCATCCACTCACCGAAACTGAATAGTAACACACAGAAATATTGGGTCGCAAAAATGAATTGCGACTGGAGAAGCATCTTTGAGAATAAATAAACTGGTAGCCAGTTATCTTGCTTTTATAGGACTGTACCATTGATGCTCAGTCAAACTACCGGTACACGTTCGTTTGCTGGCCTCTAGTTATCGATCACTGAATAGATTCAAATTGGCTAGAACACCCGCAAATCAAAACTGAGCAGATTGCAGGTCGTGTATTTCAGCTTAGGTAGACGAAATGCGCCAGACTTATTGTAGAAACGTTACTGATTATGGTCTGCGGATCCAGGTCACGTTGAAACACCTATAAGTGCATTTCGTCAATAAATCTGATCATGCTCACTTGGTCACTTTTCCTTTTTGTCCTTAATTTGATGCTTCTTGTCGAAGTCATATTTTCTCCATGCCTTGGTAAAAGTTAACCCTTATATACAGAAGTAAGATATTTTGGTCTGTTTTACTGTTTAACTTCTTGCATTGTGGTCGGATAATAGGATAATGTTTCAAATGCCACTTGCTTTCCTGGGTCAGTGCGCAAACAGTTTCAAGGTAACGTATCTGTTTCATTTGGTCATATGATTAATAGAAAAATATGCTGTCCCCAAATCGCAACCATATTACATAATGATATTTAAAAATTATTATTACTGGCTACGAGCAAACTAGACAATCAGAAAGACCTGGTTTGGCACACTTTACAACAGCTGAATTCACGCGAACATGACAATTTTTCCTTATCGCGTAACTTCTATCTGTGGATTCAAATCACAGAGCCTGATGAGGTCCACTCTGAACCATTTTAAATTTTCTAAGTCAGAACATCCTATTTACTCGTACCCGGGGGTCTGACTGCTGAATACTAGTTGGATTTTGAGAACGAGTTAATAACTGACAAGTTATGACCAGAGTCACTGTAGAAAATTCAGGGTGCTTAAATGCCTTGGGCAAGTCCTTTGGTGCAATGACAGAACGACCGTTCCACACGACCTACTAGCTCAGCTGGTTGACGATGAGCTGTGCAAATGCACAGGTTTTATTCAAAAGTAAAAAACAGACGAGTGGAATTGCAAACACCAAAAACTTTATTATTTCTATGTGACTGTTTAGAACAACAGTAGTTTGAATTACTGGACTTACTACGAGAAAGCAGAGTGAACAGCCTACAATTGCCAAGGCATACGAGGGAGCAGATGAGCCAATTCGCAGAGCATACCTTCATTGCGGTATTATTTTGCGGCCGCTGAGGGTTGGTTTTTCCCTGTCCAGGAACATCTCAGTTAGATCGTGAAAAAACAAGAAACAGGCAAAATCAAGCAGAATTACTAGACCACTTTCCCAAAGTTCATAATAGTTCAAGTGTCACTGTTGTCTACGATATGAAGATTGTGATGTATTTCATTCTGACAGTGATTTAAACTTTTGCGGGCGTACTATGAACGCGCTAAATAACATCCCCATACAGTTTACTCTTACCGGGGCATAAAAAGCTCAAATGCCCACCGATTAATTCACGTGTGTGAGCAACCAAGGGTGCAGAGCCGTCAGTGGTGGAGGGGATTAATGACCTACCGTCACTAAGGTCAGATATTCCAATCCCGGATTGGTTAACCACACTGGTTGTAGTTGGCCGTTCGTTGTCGCCCGGCGTGCCGGCACACTCGGTCTAACGAGACCTTACGTGGTTCCATGCCACTCGAAGTTTCATGATTATGGTTCAATCTGTTCACCCCTCCCCCTGGTGTAGTGGACCCTGGCAGCTTTGGATCATGTTCATTCCGCCTCATTCATGCGCGAACTGTCATGAAGAAAGGCAACCATTATGGTAGAAGAATTACCAACTCGTTTGAATTTCCGTGTACAAGACAGCTACATATTACTAGACATCAAAGAATCAGCTATTGCAGAGCAATCCGTGACAAATGATCAAAATTTGTAGCAACTCGGCAGTAATAAATTCCCAATGTTGAACCAAACAGATCTTTAAGTCTCGGCGGAAAAAAATATGAGAAGCAGCTTCCCAGAATTCTAATCCCAAAATTCGGAATCACTCTGGTAATGCATATTGGTACGTCCACCAGTGAGGAGTAAGACAAACCCGTCGATGCCTAACCATCCTTCAACCCTCAAAATTCAATGCACCCGGGACCAGATGTGGATTTGCAAATGAACGTGATCCGTTGGGATTGGACGGTACAAACGTGGGGACATTGATAGGTTGAACTGCTTCACTCCGCGTCCTGATTTAAGGTTGTACAAAGCGCTTTCGCTGCCTGAAATATTGGATTGTCAATCAGGATAACTCAATTTTGCCTGAATCTTAAGCACACCAAAGCAAAACTTTGGCTGATTATAAATTAGAAAACAGTCATCAATAGTAATAGTAAAAAGAATGGACCTCATTATTTGAGGTGCCGGTAAATCAAATGTGAAACGATCACCGCAGTTAGCACATTAGCCACCTGTCTGTATAAAATGTGCTCTTTAGAGATTGCTAGACACTGATAAACCGACTGAAACCCCAGTCTGTTTTCAAGCCATCATAGTAGATGACGAAAACCAGTTATGGCTGTTTGTTCTCTGGGGAAGACTAGACATGATCCTGTTCCAGATAATCTACCTTGGCTCCAAAACAATAAACGACGAAATTCCCTCGCGTTCACAGTGGGTTGCGGTTCGCATGGGTCCAAAACAGTATTTTCAGTGATCCATTCATTTGTTATTTTCATCAACCTCAGTAAGTCCACAGATGCTCGCGGATAAGCACATGAACGAGCGGCTATGCACATTGTCCCAAAAGGCCCAAGGTCGTGTGATTGCGAAATCAACTCTGTACAAGGATCGAGAAGGAAAAAGTTGTTCAGAGTGGTTTGAACTTTATGTATAATGTAATGAGCATCACATCAAGAGTGTGAGAGTTTTTGCAAAATGTCCCGAATAAATTGAAGAAAATTTACACAAGCCGTATATTTCTGGGAAAGTGAGCCTAACAATTTTCACAGTTCATACAAGTTGCCACCCATGGTAGTGTAAGTTAGCACGTCTCTTGCAGTCAAATTGATTAAAATTATGTCTTCGAAACAGAACAACTCCGGGAAGTAATATGGTAAAATTCATCAAACATTCAGAAAAAATCAGCAGCTCTCAGCTACTAAGAATAGCTAGCTTAATGTTTTTTTTAACAAACCTGAGACATTTCTTTCTCAGGATGACAACGGCTGAACTAAATCGATCTGTAACCTCCTCGAGTAAACGTTTGATCAACGCTTAGCGACTAAACTGATCAAGTCCAAAGCATAATCAGGTGCATATTGATACGGCACTATTCATAATAAAGCATTGAGTGTACAAAGGCCAAACCTTAGCCCTGTTCCTTTCGGATCGTTGCGCTACAAACTATGACAACAAAACGTGCTAACAGCCAAGGGTATCAAATAACCCCTACGAGAAATAAACCCGAGCTCAAGGCAACAAAATGGGTCCGGTTTATGATAAATGGCAGAAACAAACTGAGGTGATGAAACAACTAGAGCTATGAATTACAAAGAGACTGTTAGTAATCGGTGAATGACGCGTGAGGTAACTTTGCACGAACACATCCGTCATGGGTTATGTGGTGTTAAAGTCTAGACAGCTTCCTCCACTTAACAAATCATGTTCATACTAGAAATGGGAGATGCTCCTCAGATTGTTGAAATGTCGTCAATTTGCTCAATCGAGAAAGCTACTAGGAATTATTTTCTTCCACAATTGAGACACATCGCGAATTGCGTGGTGTCTCAGTTACTATCAGCTAGCTAGTTCACACATGATATGATTTTTGGCCGTCATTGCTTGGTAAACTAAAACCTACCGGACGCATAATACATCATTCGGATGGGAACTGCATAGCACGTGACATAGTAGATTTCTACAATTCTAATACTACTGAGGATTTCAGACATTTTTAGCTATGTTTTCAAAACACAGATAAGGCAAAACACTGGGTTGCCTTATATCATACCTCCCGACCTACGAAACGTGGTCGACATTTTAACTTTTCTCGGCTCGTACTGCGCTTTGCAAATCAACCCAACGGAAAGAACTAAATAGACTGAAAAATTTGCTGTGTTCTTCCCGGGCAATTTTGGTAAACAACATTAGTGCGATATTTTACAGAGTGAAATACAACAACGGTAAGGTTTGAACACTTGACACAAGTTCAACTACGATCATCAACAACGGCCAACTGTTGTTTCTATCCCATAAACCATTGTTCATCTAATAGGGTGATTAGAGCACCGGTGCTCTATGAAAATGACTATATTTGAACATGTATGTGGGCAAGAAACTGTCGATTGCATAAGATTTGCTTAATCAATTATAAGTGACAGATTGATTGGCTAATAGAATCAAAGTTCCTCGCAGTCCCAATCAGTGTAAGGAAACATATTAAAGTAACAGCTCAATTGCAAGCAATAAACGGACAACCATTGGGTGAAAGTAACAAAAGAACATTGGTTTGCCTCGGTTATCTGTCAATATCTGTTCGTTTTAAATTCAGTTGATCGATGGTTTTTTACAAATCGTATATTTTTACAAGAATCTAATTAGCGTTTTCTTGTACACCGAGCATTCTTATTTAACCCAAGTAGCTGCTAGTTTGATGAACTTGGCGTGATATGTTCAACCAATAGTCCATGACCGCATGAATTTTTGCGGTCAATAAATTCCGA
Organism: Fasciolopsis buskii; assembly: GCA_008360955.1. NCBI lineage: Eukaryota > Metazoa > Platyhelminthes > Trematoda > Plagiorchiida > Fasciolidae > Fasciolopsis > Fasciolopsis buskii. The sequence continues at coordinate 436,961 of LUCM01005208.1, read as the reverse complement.
TCGATGAGACACCAGACTAGTTCAGCAGCAAATATAAGACGTTAGTCAAAGAAACAAAAGAGTAGAAAAGGTCAGAACAACAAAGAATTCGGCAGAAAATCGGTAAAACTTTCTATTCAGGACTCCTAACCAGATGATCAGTCGAATTGTTTGGACCATCGTCCTGCCTGCGATCAGTAAGTATAATGTTCATAAAAGTACTGAGTTAATAAAAAATGCAAGAATTTACTCCTACGGTTTTAGCAAATCTGTATTAGGAATTCTTGAGTTTCCATAAACTGTTGTCACCATTAGGTTGTAATCCGCGTTCGAGATCCATGCTTACGGTAACTCAGTATTACAGTCCAGCAGGTTGAATGCTGTCGGTTCGATTTCGATTTGCGCTATGGGCGTTTGAATATTTAGTGCTTGATCATATTTCCCATTCTATGTTATAGGAAAATGCCTCACTATTCTTCTCAAAATTTTTCGACTGTTAATATTCTACCCGAGTGAATACTGGCAAAGATACGAAAGTTGCACTAGAAGTGACATTTTTGTTAGTATTTAAATCTAGGCGGTTTAAATTCATGTCCCAAGATACAATGCGATCTACGTCTGACTGCAGGCTGGATTGCACCGAATGGTAGTGAACGACTGTTTCTCTTAGTGAGTTACTATATTTGGTACCTGTATTTGATCGGCGGTTACGGTTACTCCCACCAAAATTCTTACCGTTATCATTTTCGAACCTCAGCGTTAGTCTATCTCGGGGACCAGGCTGTTGGTTCGACCAGCGATCAAAAGAACTTCGGAAATCGTAAGTGCAACTCGCCTGCCTCTATCTGACGTCCACATTTGACATCTCACAACCGAGAATAAAGACCGATTTCAATTTTTGTCCATAGCATCTGATTCATGGACATTTCATGACGCAGATGTTTGATTTTTTATGCCTCTAGGAGCTGATTTTGTTTTAGCTCGCAACATACAACGACTATACAGGGGGAAATTTTATTCCAACATAAAGGGATTTTACTCGGTTAGGAAACCATTCTGAATGCAATCTGACTTTCCATAATCAGGCATAAAACCTTTTGATCCTACGCAAACCCTTTATTTTATTTGATATTTCTGACAAGACCTTGTTTCTCGTAGATACCTACCAGTGGTGGAATAGTACCTTATGTCGGTGTAAAATTCATTTTTGAACGGTTATTATATCATTTAACGTCAGCAATAAATGAACCAATGACTGAACAAGCACTAGTCAAGGCGGCTGTACGGTTGGATAATGAGAGTATACTCTCAGGCTCAGTCTTATTATGACCTTAAGGATTCGCTTTAAAAATGTTTGAAGGCTGAGCTCAATGGAAAGAGAAAACCAAAGATAAAATGAACATTTTTTTCAGCTTTCCACTCCCTTATCGACACGTGGTTCAACAGGACGAACTCAAGGCCGATCTTTTAATTTGGTCTCAGACTAAACTGGGACAAGTGGAAATCTGGATCCCGAAGCAGGATGAGAGCATGCGTAGCTTCATATCATCATTTGAAAAGGATGCAGTTGGGTGAAGAAAACGTGTCTACCTAAAACACAAATCTCCTATGCACGCACACAATCCGCCTGGCACCCTTAATTTCACGTTAATGCAGGCCATTTTCATACATACACAGTTTCAGAATTAAAAAAAGCCTTAACTTCTCACCTACCAGGATACCTAGCTTTCATCATCGTGGTTTTTACTGTATGTACACTTGTTGCTAGGGTGGCAATCCACCTTGGCTCGACGTAGAAATTAGTTCTAGTCGGAGGCCAGAATGTGACACTTCCGAAGAAATTTCAACCAATGGCGATAAGCTGGCGCTGGGGTAAGATCTACGGAATATATAACGAATTATGATTTGTGTTTAAACTGTGTACTTCAAGATAAATTATTACCGGAAATCGCAGCAGATTATTCTTACGACTTGGAAATTAATAGACTACCAAAAAACCTAAAAAACTTATAAAATATTGAAAAATAATTTCCACACAATCCCTTGCCGAAATAAAGCTCCCTTAGAAGAAGCGATGGTGTAGTGATGACACGCCTTTCATTTGAGAGGCTCGAATTCCATCCACGAAAGCTAACCTCTAATACGATGCTTCCAAATTTAAGGTCGCTCGGAAACCTGGAGTCCGACTGTGAAAGGCGAGGTTGTGCAATGGCATGGTTACGAATACTTACCACAGCCCGTCACTCTGTGTTGCCGCAAAGTTTCGGTTAGTTTTTTACAGTACCGGATTCACAGATTCGGCGAATTTGTCCATTTAAAGGGAGCTTTCGACCTAAACTGAAATTAACATTGAAATCCCCGCTGAACGTTTACATTCAATTTATTTCAAGATGTTTCCGCATTTTGAAGTTCCTCCTCAAGTGACATTCAGAGATTTTAGGGCAAAACGTAATCACTGAATAAGCGAAAAAGTAACTGCAACGCTCAATGTTGCGCATTTACTTTGGTAATAGCTACCATACCACGACAATTAGTAGAATGTCATTCACTTTCGCAGAAGATCCGGGACAGGCAACTACATGCGCACTAATAGAAGTGCGATAAGGCACTACCAAGGTCAGCTGAGAAGCCTGAAGTTTCGGTCTGCAAATTGCTCCATTCACCTTAATCAAATGCTTAGAGTAATGACTATGACTACTTCTGTGAATCGAGTAGTAGAGACAAGTGAATTCACATTTCGCTCGAGGTTAATGTTGCTTTAATAAATTCCTATTGGGGATCATTTGGGATTCATTTTCGTAATAAACCATCCCAGGATAAACCAACATGCTCTGGTTCCTAAATCACTTGCGCACTTATCAGAAGGCAAACCGTTGCAGGGAAATCCTCACTTTATTAAGCACTTGATTAATTAGTTTAACATGTCCAAATTATTTTTTTCAGAATTGAACGAAAAAACTCCAAATATCTGGGAACTTTTGACACCCGAATTAGTTGAAGGTACGTTTGGCGGTTCAGCAGTTAGATGTCCCTGAATTTACTGTGCATTTTTAAATCCATGTGTATTTCATGCGAACGAGTCCTTATATTTTTCTCATTTAGTTTAATAGATAAATCACGACTGGATCCGTACTTCTTGAGTAATGCCTAATCATGGTTCCACTATATACGCGAGTTAGTTAATCTTGTATCTAGATCCATATCGAACGCTCCCATTTATTCTAACTAGGACAACCCAAGTTGAGTCGGCTTGCAATTTACAAGAATTTATAGGGCATAAAAATCATTTATAGAATATTTTCATGAAATAATTCACCATGTGATATCATCAATCAACTCACGTAAAGAAACCATGGAAGCAATGTACAGCGGTTTCATCCTTGTTAGGAATCATCAGCAGGCATATCCACCGTGCCCGATCTGGGACACGAACCGAGGACGAACGATTCTGAGTCGAACGCCTTAGCCATAGTTCTACTGGACAGACTGTGAACGGCTTGATGAATTTTACCACGTGATGATGTTGCATCTATCCGTCACTGATGTGCTCGATCACGGACCGTTCGCGCAAAGCAATTGACCCCTGCTGATGGATGACTTCTCTGCAGGTAGCCTAAGTACGACGAAGGCCTTGATTATGGTCTACAGAACTTGGCAATTTGGTATATGTTAGTAATAGGAGATCGATGTTTTCATGAAATAATTCACCAAGTGATACCATCGCTCAACTCACCATTCCTAATAAGGATAAAACAGCTATACTCTGCTCACATGGTTTCATCTATGGTGAGTTGGGCGATGATCTCACATGGTGAATTATTTCATGAAATCACTTAATCTCCTACCAATAAAATTATAGAATATTAGCTTGCATATTTACATCTGTATGGCTACCATTCACTTCCTCACTTGTCCTGATTACGCGTTGATTGGTCTTCCTTGTTTGAGACATTGCACCTGATTTAGTTCGAATCACTTTGTTGTCATACTCGGACCCACATCCTCATCGTTTAACAAAACTTACGATATGATCTTCTCAGTTTATACATTCGCATACCTGGCCATCGGTCACTCCTTGCTGTCAACCGGCAGCTATTGTCCAACTAGGTCACGAGGTCTAGAGATGAGCTTGCCGTCCGCATCCACCGGTAACCTCACCGTAAGCGATAATGTTCACACCTGTGTATTCGTTGCGACTTGTCTGGCCCCACTCAACCATCGGCAACCAACAAGGCAGTTCTGTCAGACACAGACGCAGTCCTGGTCAAACTGGCCATTGGTCACAATTTCTTTTGGTTCATCATTATTGTAATTGGTCTAACTGTGTGACTGTTACGTAAGAGACCGACTTAATTACGTGCATGGGTAAAGACTAATTTTCCGTATCACGTCGGTTCCAGCAACTGAACTATGAGGCGAGGCACACGAATGCACTTGACAATTCCGAAAAGAGACAGTACGCGCAATTTTTCTAACAATGACATTGGTAATCCCACAGTTCACAGTGGGATTTACTTCCCCGTGAATGCAACAGTTATCAGCAGCCGTTTTGGAACTTGTCTGTCTGGCATTCGTGTATGCCGATTATGAAGTACATCGGCAAAACAGCTATTTGGTCTTCGGAATAGCTCATTACAAACGAAATAGTTTTCTTTTATTCCATCCATCTGTATCAACGAATGCCCGATTAGGTCAGAGATTCTAAGCCCGAACCAGCCAGTCACGTTCTCGATTGTAGGAAATCTGTTGCCCTTGGCTCATTAGTGCCCACTATGCACTATTTTGTGTCACTTCAACTTCCAGCGTCATGGGTGCCTGTTCTCTTCCTGCATTTCCATAAGCCTTAGAATCTGCGTGGGCACCATCCCCGCTGCATTCGTGAATTAAGCATTCATTTTAAAAGTTATGATACACACGACTGACCGGTGTGGTGTCGCATAATATGAATCACCCGCATATGGTTTTAAAAGGCCAAAGAGGAAAGTGATCCAGCGGTGAAGGTCTTCAATCAGATCTACTTTAAGGTTTTGATTACTAAAGACCAATCATCTAAGCAAATATTGGGGAAAAACATTCAGTTTGCAAAAGGATACACAATCAAACAATTTGAAGTCAGGTCGAGAATAGTGGGATGATCAAATCCTACCTTCATCAAGTACACTGTCCTTCTGCTTGAAGCAAAAGCATGAAAACGACCACAACGGAGGAGTTTTGAGATGGACACCAGTAACTCTATGCTGTGTTTCAAGGTATTTTACAAATACTTAATATCACCATGCTTTACACCTGATTGAAAACCATCGGAAATCCTCATTTCAACCGAAAGGTCGTCGAACAACAGAAACTGGAGATAATTATTTTGTGTATCGAGCAAGAGGCCATCTCCAGTGATAGCAAACGGTAACAAATTTGTTAATCGATTGGATTTAAACCTCAACTAAATTGGTGTCAAAATATCAAGTGCGCTTGAGTAACGCACACAGATATTTGTGGTTTTGGTTAACATTCATTATTCTCGTCTAATCCGATTAATTATCTCCGATTTCAGTTGACGCACTGATTTCACGCGCTGTACGTCATTCAAATGGCACAGGGGTATCTGGAGGTTCGTGCTGTAGCTTGGTTTTCTTTTGTTCCTCCTTCAAGCAATTTCATTTTTGCTGTGGATTAAAATTTATGGCCTAAAAGGACGAAATTTTTCAGATCGAATAACGCCATTTTGAACGTTTTATTTCAGTGATAGACAAATTACAATCAAGTGAGTTCTTTTTTTACAGTAAGTAGCATTATTGCAATGAGAACAACACACATTCTTAGAATTGTGAACTGATGTGACTGCAAAATGACGATTTCCCTCGAAACATCTCTAACCATATTTAGTTATGTATTGGCATGAGTACGGATAACTGAAAACAAGCTTCTTCGCCACGTTATGTTGTTCTCAATGTATTCTGCGGGATTTTCCAAACATTATCACATTAGTTTTCAAATGTAATTGAAACATTTGTTTGTGCAACAACAAGTTGTTTGAACTTTGCCGTTCTCGTCGTGATTTTCTCTTCTTGGATATGTTCCATGTACAATCATGCCGCTATTAAATTACATCAGCGATTACCGATAACGACTTAGCTCCACATGTTCAAGCCGTAGTTTTAAACCGAAATCACGGCTTGTTCTGCCTTGATCAACAATCTTGTATTGAAGACTAATCTTTGCTTTGAAGACTACTAGTACTATTTCACTGGAACCATGATTGAGGCTTTCGTGCTCGAGCTGGAGACAAAAGTAAATAACTATTTCGCGGGGAACAAATGCAAATAATGTCAATCTTTTGGAATAAGCTGACCGTATAACTAAGGTAACGATGACCAGTTCTGTTTCACAAATCAATTGGGATTGATTTAAACGATGTGCCAGCGATGTTAAACGATGAATGTAGCATTTTTGGGGAATCGCAGTACAGCTAAACATGATAAACTAATGATAGATCTGACGGAAAAGCTGCCAGAAACCAAACATCCCAGTTGATTTGTAAGTGCCGATCTGAAATTTTCCGACCGAGCGACGTGCGCGGTAGGATGAACCACTGAAAAGTCTGGATGACCAGTGCCAATGGACAAAGAACAGCCCATCATAAGCGTCTGAAAATGTGGAACTCAATATCCAATAAACCGACGAGAGATAATCATGCTACTGTGTTCATTTTAAGTTCAATAGCTGACTGCAGAGGATCCGATGGCTTCATTGTCCATTTTTAATTGTCATTTGCCCTCTCGGGTGAAATAGGAAAACTTTTTTTGTTGCTCCATTTAGTCAGATATAATTAACACGAACCGTTTTTGGAAACAGCAGAGGTTTCCAGGCATTATTCAATAGTTGTTGAATCCGTAGTGCTGACGTGTAAACAAGCGGAACACGTGTAAAAATGCTGAGTAAAAACTTTTGAGATTCTGAAAAGGTGACGACCATGTCTCCTGAGAAGACCTCATGATTCACAATCGCAGTTGATAATGTAGTAAAAGAAAAAGAGCACTGAGTTTCTGAATTGGATTCAGTGGAACGCCATTTAACGTGTGGGTTTATGCAACAGCTTGAGGGTAACACACGAAGTATACACTAACATTACATCACTCCCATGACTTTATTTAGACATGTGACAGACATGCGGATTTAAATGCTGACTACATATCTGAAATAATAACTGGTCAAATCTCCGAGATTCTGAGAATTATCATTGCAAAAACTGATATGCTATCTCAGCAAAAACGCCTACGTACTTGAGCATTCAACACATGTTCAATGAAACGCTCAATTAACTGCAACACAATTTTACATTGTTTCGTATTTTTTTCACTATCGTTAGGGTTCTTTGATTACTTTGGAAAACGCTACCAATCTGGTAGAACGGACAAGATGGGTTAGTTCAAAATTATTTAATTGCTAAATTTCTTTGCTACGGCTGCCTCTCTCGAGAACTAGGTGCTATTCTTGGCAATTTTGCCAGCTTATCGGTTTTTCTGTCCTTTTCAGGAGCCGTGACAAATTGCCCAGTTGTCAGTAGTCATCAGTGAGAGCTTTACCACGTAACAGAAAACTTTTTGAGTCGCCTAGTACTTTGCTTAGCTCTGTGCGTTACTTTGGCCTTTTGCTCCAAACAAGTGCTGTGGAGCAGCCCTAAAGCATTAGAACTGAACGGTGTATGTTTGAACGGTGGGAACGCTGACAGTAAACGACTCCTGCAGAGCGGTTTCCTTGTCGATGTGAGTCAGACTTTCATTATTTTCGGGAAATGTCCACAATCATGATTCCATTGACATGTTTTCAAACATGATTACTTAAGAGCTGGAAACCAATAAGTGGCTTGAGGAAGTGGTCTACGTTGAATGTTTAGGCATCGAAATAGGCTATTAACTCATCGTTTATAATCATAAATGATTAAAGTGCTTGAAATGCCATCGAAAAATTAATAAAATTAAGAGTCATTGTTCTTTGTAGTGATGCAAAAGATCTTGAAAACGTCTGCAACCGTTGGCAACATGCCAGCCCATAGTACCTCAACCTGGTACCATGCGAAAAAAGTCTACATATTTGGAAGTGCATAGCATCTTAACCTTTTGGTAAATTAAGCCCGCACCAATAATAGCGTTTTTCACGGGTTATAAGAGGTCTCCTTTTAACTAGAATAAATAATTTTTATAAAAGTCCTATGATCTATGCCGTGATTTCACAAAAGCGGGAACCCCTTCACACTTCTTTATGCAGACATTATCATGACTTGTATTCACTTTATAAGACGAGTGTTTACTCAGATTCGTCCAAATGTTTAGTGATGGACAATTGATTAGACAACCGAAGAATTCCGTGTCAGACGGTTCCTGTGCGCAAATCTCCGACGCACAGTCATACGGTATGGTGAAACAACTAGCTGCCGTCAACTGAATCAATGCGCAATGGTCACTCTGCAATCCCGGTAGTTTTGCTTGTTACTCTTGACTTATGGTTTACCACTTATTATTGGGTTTGCCTAATGAAAATCGGCGGATCGAGGGAAACAAAGGTTTCCGTGTTCCATATCAGGATGCAAAGCTGTTCTGGTGATGAAATTTGGAAACGTGTTTGAACATAGTGACGTCCCAGAGTAAATATATGAGGGATTCCTGATCAAAGAACTAGCTCCGGAACACATAAAAGGCCGTTCATATTGGGATTGGACAAGTGCTGAGTTTAGACCAGCAAAATTCTATTCCTTTTAGGGATGCTTTAGATTCAGTTTGGGTTACGCAGCCGACTGGAATTATGGTTGTTACAGACTGATTAGTGATAAGAAAGGCTTATTGGCACTTAGAAGATCAAATCATGCATCGGACAGTTGTTTGGGTTGGTTCATTTTTTCGGGGACTAATGAATCTGGGCAGTTTCCGGAATTTTTAAGACTGCGATAAAAAAATCCAAAATACCACGGGATTACCCTTTAAATTATTTAATGTCTCAACTTGCCAATCATGAGTCACTTACAACCAATATTCGACTAATGAATCAGGAAGCCGTGCGAAGTGAAAGCTGGGTTGCAACGGATGAGGATGTAAGTTGGGTACTTCGTTCGCGCAACGTAATATCGTTCAATAAAGCATTCAAAACTTTATCGATGATTCCTTCAAGAAGATAAAATTGGTAAAAATCGAGCTTCAGTCGCTCTTGTGCAAGACATCTTCCAGCAGGTGCACACAAATGAACTCACAGACAAGTTGTAGAAAAGTCACATTCGTTTCTTAATTTTACTGTTGCCACTGTCCATGATGAGTACTTAAGTCAAGAAGAATAATGAAGCTCAACCGAACCAACAATGGCTTATATATTCGCTTCAGTGGCACCAATGAAAACGGGAGTAATTGTGCAAATCTAATGGCAGATTTGGAAAACCTTAGTAATTTTTCGTTAACAAAATACGGTATTTTTGTTTCTGGAAACATTTGCTCACGTTGACACTAACTAACATCTTGCCTTATGTATTTGCATCTGACTAGCTAGAATTTGACATTCACGATAGCCTCATTCCTTGAAGGAGCAAGTGTCCATTTTTTTCACTGCAGTGATCGTGAGTTTTCTATGCATCAATTGTATCACGAAGGCCAATTAAGACGACCCTTTGTCCGCTGCCAATAACCAGACCCTAAAATCAAGATTCAAGATGATAGCAAGAAAACAAAGAGAGACAATTGCACGATCCTTGAACTAAGTCAATTGTGTGAACGGCTCCATCCTCCATCACGGAACTAATCACGGCATTTGGGCAGATATTCCCGGTTTTTTTATCAAGCTGTAGAATTGCTCGGATTTCTGCTGATTAACGAAGGAGGTGGTGTGCAGTTGAAACTTTGGGACAAGGCATTTAGGTTTAGTCGATTCCATTTTCACCTGAAATTCGTTAACAACTACTCGTAAGGTAGAACATATTTAACTTGTTCGATGGTAGATCAGGGCAAAATTATGGAGACACTCACAACATTACGTTGCTACAATTGTGTTCATGTGCACTAGTTGCCTATCAGCATGGTAAAAATTGATAGAAAGAACATTTTACTTGACTATTGTTTACCTCAGCAACGATTTTATTAGACATGTTCTTGTCCAGGAAAAATGGCCCAGCGCTCAAACGGTGTTTTGTAAGAAGCCTAAACAAACTGCCGACACTCGACATTTCCAAGGTACCTCGATAGGCTACCAAAGAAATCGAAAGTCCAAAGTGGTTTACCTGTAGTGTCTTTTCATTTACATAATTTTAGATATTCAATTGCTCGCTACACTTGGAATACACAGAGCAGTTCTCCATGGTAAGATAATCTTCCACAGAATGGTACTAGGAACTTGTTTATGGTGAAAAACTTAGAAAGGGAATTGTTGACTACCCGTTGCATCCAAAGCATCCTTGTTGCTATTGATAGTCTTTCTGCCAATCTGGCTTGTTTATCGTCTGGACTGTTTGCATTCTTTCGTACCGTTACCATAACTAAAGTTGTAACAACCTCTGGAAGTTTGATTTCACAGATCTCATGAAAACGTTGTGCGGTAACTTTTCGGCACTTGGACAAAGTTGTTGATTGTTGTCCTTTATTAATCGGGTTTCCTTAAACTAGAAATGAAAGACAAAACCACTTTAATGTGGCATAATATCCAGGGATTCCATGCAACGGAAATCAGATCGTCAAGATGGGCTTTTGAATGCACAGGTAGTAACGACAGGGTATTCATATGCCACGAGCAACGTTTCAGGTGATAGTCACCATGGTTATGGGTAAACCTTTAACGGTTCTCGCGAGTCCTTCCAGGTAAACCTGTTGTGATTGCCCTGTTTTGGGGTGTGCCAGTTACGCGCAAAGAACTCGTTCACGGAAAGGAAAAAATATGCTACAAAGTGCGGTTACTGAAAGTGGAATGAATTAAAAAATATCTATGACAACAACGATTGAACATTTTAGGAATTGCAGGGACAAGTTCAAATCAAGGTGGATGTAAGCATTTTAAACAGGCTACACAATATGCGATTTGTAAGAAACATAAGAAAAGCGTTCGAGGCAGCTAGATGAAGCGAAATTACTTCATTTCCGTCTAGAAAACCAGAAAAGTAGGTAGGGAGTCACAAAGATGTGCACAACTCCGAAAAAGAAGGCAAACAAAAAATGAAAAGCGATTGATTTTCCCAACTGCATTCGATATTATTTTGAAACACTTCCTAGACGAAGAATTTTCGCGGCTGATCCTCCACTCAGTAGGCAAATGTAACCGAACGGTCACTTCCACGGTGAACCTTCTCGGTTCCAATCTTCCCACAGCCAGTCATTTATTGCTTGGACAACAGCTCATTGACCGCAATTTCCTTCCTAAAATGCTTCCTAAAATACATAAAAAGTTAATCTGAAAAATCGCGACCTTTTATTCTAATAATTTTGTGTATCATGTTATCATGAATCACCCAATGCCGGTTTGTCTGAAGAGCGCAATGGAGTTCTACTTGAGTAAGGTACCCTTTAGAGCAGCAAATCGAACACAGGGCTCTTTCTTATGTCACTGGATCAAAATACATGAAGAATAATTTCAAGGATTACACAGACGAAATAAAATATGGTTGGTACAGAGATCGGTCGTGTTCCGTGCATAACCCGACGACGCATAAATACGCCGTATCAATTAATTTCTGATCTAGGGTTTGCTTTCCGATAGAGCTTGGGGCAGAGGAATTGAAGAGCGGCCAAAATTAGTTTTTGAGGGTAGACCGCAAAGGCGGATCACTACCGAGTCCCAGCGCTTAAGGCATAACACTACCAACCTAAACTGCTGATCCCGAACCCACGCAGGATACGAAAAGTCTGCATCAAATGCGCGGTTTGGTTAGTAGCTGCTAAGTATTAAACGATTGCGTTGTTGAGTAACCCAGTTTTTCCATTGTTCACGCATGCTGGGTGGTGCCCACGGATGCGTTCATCCAAGCGCCTGATTGTGTAGCTAATGTATACTGAATTAGTAAGCGCAAAACGAGATCGTAGGAACACTAACTTTGTTTTCCAGCAGTAGTGACACTAATGTGTATGGTTTGAACAGCCTTCGAAGCAGATCTACGTAAAATGCTTCACCCATAATGCAGATATTCTTTGTAAGATTTCCCCAAGCGTGTACCGGCTTGCCTTTCACCCAGAATGTTAGGAAGTTCGTCTTCTTTTTGTATTACTTTGTAATTAGCTGACCTCGCTAGTCAGTTTCCATGAGCAAGTTTTCCAGTGTTTCCAGTTTTGCTTCAATAGTGCCATTCGTGAGTATCGGTTTGCTCTGTCTGTGATGTAGCTAATTAAATCCCCTTTTTCACGAAGAGGTTGAAAATATATAAATAGATGCGTTGTACACTTCGGGCGGTCTTTTGTCTGTTGATTGCCCATCTGACCCGTATTCCGGACGAGCTTGCTTGCCAACATGCCCTCTTTCGATACTCTCAGTGGAAACGTTCCTCCCGTAAACCGTCAATCCGAGAAGTCTTTAAAGGCCAAATTTCTCGCTGCATTGACGAGTTATTGATAACGTGTTCGACTTACTGGTGGAGTGAAGGTAAACCCGGAAGTCAACTCATGGAGCAACTGGTATTATCAGTTTTTGATGGAAGAGCAACATTTTGTCGACGTGTTTTCGTGGAGACTTACGTGTCGCATTCAGCTCGCTTCTTCAGCCAAGGCACTCTTATCTCCTAAAGTCTTATTAATGATATTGCATAAAAAACTTCTCTCGCCTTTGTTGGTTTGAAATTATCCAAAAGTTGCATTCTTGCAGCACAAGATGACCACTGTTTATGGCTTTCCACTGTAAGCAAAGGTTGCTTACTCTCCTGAAATACTAACCTAACTCTATAGCCTCTCCACAAAAACTCTCAAAAGCCGGGAGGAATTTTGTGATTTTTCAAATACACTGATTAATCGAAATTTTCGAATGCAGAGAAACAAAGGACGAACTGGAGGCAGTTCGGTGACTGAACTGTCTAAGTTGATACCAGTGTATTTAGAAACCAGAGAAAATTTATGTCTCTCCATAAACGTTTTGTGTTTTTGGAGCACGAAAATCATTTCATCTACTATTTGCTTTCCCCATTCGCACAAAAATCGAGAAATGTACCATACGTCAATATTGAAATTGTTACCTATCCCCCAGTTCAACAAAATATCAGCAAGAAACAATCGTCTTCACGCAATCACCGGAATTTTCGTGTTATGTTTCTGAAGTGATTATTGTGCTTCGGTTGAACACGTGGATATTACAATAATTGAAGTGTCCGATAACTTCATAGGAAGATGCAGGAAGTATTTCAGAACTAGTCAAATCACAATAACTCATAGAATAACGTTGCTGTTTGTCTTCAATTTGGCCATATGTGTACTTGAAATGTTAAACGCTGCTTAATGAAATCAACAGCGCGTAATATGCAAAACATACATGTTTTTATTGATTTTCATAACATCTCGCTGATTCTATTCCATTCTCTTCAGTCATTTCCAACCTTACACAAGTGACGAGCAAATTGGATCGCGAAATGCACAGAACTCGTGAGTTGACTAGTTACGGTCTTATTCAACCGGTCAATGACAAAAGCATTACTTAAAATAAGTTCAGTCAAACTGACCGCGTGGAGGAACCGGCATGGTCCACAGATCAAATTTTGTACTTCCTATTGGTTCAGCGGATACCGCGACACTAAATTGGTGAAATTCTGCAGATTCCCAAATAGTAATATTAGCTTATTGGAGTTCAAATCAGAAAATTGACGACAGACTAGAGATACTCACAATGCGCTAGGAAGCAGTTTCTTGAATAACACAACACAATTATTTTTATGCTATTGCGTATCACAAGTCAGTCGCGGTTGATTGGAGTCTGAAATTGTTCACTTAACGGTTATGTGAAATTCTCACGATGTGAACGCCTTCGCATTTGAATATTTTTATCGCTAGCATATGAACAGAAAAACTGCGTTACGGTTTTTGATGACTGATATACAGGGATGCTGAAAGATTTCGAGCTTTTATTCATTGTCAGCCTATAAGTTGCAATATACTGCTCGGAAGACTATGTTTTCTCCACCTTGAATAATTAGATTTATCCTGTCTCGGTCGTGTAGTAAGATTTCGAATCCCTCGTAGAACACTTATGCATGTTTTCTTCTGGCACTAACACCTCGTCCGTGATCATAAAAACCGAGAGCCCTTCGTTTAAGCCATCACACGGTGCTATCCTTTGGTGCAAATCTCGACATGCTCCGCACGAATAATGCTTACCTTGAACTTTTATGCTTTCATTCAACGCCCACAGTGTATTATTAATGAACTCTGTTTTACGGAACTACATCTGGCAACAATTCTGAACTAATCGTCAAGCGTACAGTTGACCGGTGAAATGAATGAATTGTCCGCAAATTCTAGGGAAACAAAGGCTCAGAAATATTCCACGGAGCATTGTATGCAAAGGTGTCTGAATGACGGTCAAAGCAGTTTACCATGCATCGTCCAGGTTAATACACAGTGTTATACACAATTGTCCGTGTCTGATTTCCTCCTTGGCTGATTTTGCATGGTCGCAGCCTCTCTTCGGAAAAATCCTTTATTTTTGCTCTTCTTTGTTCCATTGATTCCACTCGGTAACACACAATACCCAGATGGTCAGATTACGATTACACGTTGCCACAATACTGTACAGCAGTACTTAATAAGAAACCCAACTAAAACCCAGTTTTTATGTCCTTTTCTCAAACAAACAATTTCATAATGTCATTCGTCCAAATGTAAATCAACTTCTAATCTGACTCTTAAAATCCCTCGGTGAACAGTGAAAAATCCGTCCTTTCTTAATACATCTCTCATCATTGAGAAAATTCTAAACGGTAAGTGGCGTTTGACTATTGAGGAATAAATGTTCTATAAATCAAAGCTGAATATATTGCAAGTGTCTGTTTGTTTTAACTCGATTGCATTTGTTTGGTTTAAACAGGCTGTGTAGTCATTTGCAAAATGTCAAATTCAAAAAAATCATAATGGCACGGGTGATTCATATGTAGAAGTAAACGGAGAAGACAGCACTCATTGTGAATGAATTATTCCCAACCTCATTCAGCCTCTTTTCATAATTCATATACGGTATTCAACACATACTGCAAAATGCGCGGTCGATTCACACAGAAGACCTAACCGTGTTCCCCGTAATAAATCACATCAGTCAAATCCCGCGGCTACTCGTAGGCACAATGAAACGCTACCGTCTACCCTTTACCAGGTGTTATTGCTAATGTGGCGAGGGATCAATCGGGTCGAGTGTACGCAAAATCTGACTTTTTATTAACATCTGATTTGGGTCTCTGGTCATTTTAACCACGGTCGTGCAAATTGATCTGAATTCATTACCCGGGCTGCTTCCCATTTTTTGTTAGTAAAAGAGGCTAGAATCACCCGGACGTGGTTTTATCACCCCATTTCTGAGAATATATATTTCACGTTTACATTGTGTTGCCTTGCTAAAAGAAGAGACACCATAACTGTACTTCTGTGCTGCAGGAAAGTGTATTGGTTGATTGGTGTAGATTGTTTAATTACGGCTTTTTTGACTAGCTTCAAACTGATTTTGAATTCGAATGCAAAATGCAAGCAAAACAAAGACAGTATAAGTTAAGTGACAACATTTCCACATGCGCTGCCCTAAAAACTGGATTCTCCAACTTTGAATCTCGTGCTGCCAGCAGTTCTTTACTCCAGTAGTTCATTATATGGAGTTTCTGCCAACAAAAATTATCGATTGTATTGATTTTAGTTTGGTCGATCCTTCAGACAGTAGCCGACTTATTGAATAACCATTATCTTCTGCGCATAGGCGGTGCACAAAGCGCATCAACGTCCTTTGCATCGTTTTTAGTCTACCCATAACCAAGTTCAAGTTTCATGGCAGTAATCTGTAAACATGTCACCGTCGAAAGTCTATGTAAAGCTTATTCGTCATCTGCGTTAAACATGTGTTCTGTCTGTTGCCATTTCCACCTACATCTCGCATTGAAACTGTTAACATTATAAGGCTGAATCCGTGCACGATATCTGCTATTCTGTTGCCTGAATTATCCCTACTGTAACAAAGTAAAAGAAGGATTTTTTATACAGTTGGATTAACATTCACTCTCCAGAGCCAATTTGCTATTCGCCGTTTGCTTGTACTAAGCCTTTATTTCTCCAAATAAGTTTACTCTTTCAGTCTCGTTGGGACCACAACGGAAAGGTTTAAGAGTCGAAGAAGTCCGAATTAAAGGGATTCACTCAGTAGGACGTCTCATGCATGCTGGTTCTTCCAGACTTCTACACGCCACCAACAACTGATCACAAACCATGAATACCTTGTAGACCATTTACTACGTGTCTACCCAAACCAGGAATTGCCTTGATGGACGCACGAAGAGAATTTAAACATTAGATATAAACGGTAAGAAAACTGACCGAAACCAACCGTTTGCAAACCGGTGCTAACCAGCCACCAGTATTCTATTTCGTAAGCCATCGGATCAAGGGTGAGGAAATCCTTCGGAGTAGAACGCAGCTGAAATCAAGAAACAGCTTTTGAGTCTCGGCTAGCGTATTTTGTTTCCTGAGAGTAAAAGCGGACACGATCAAAATGGACAGCGGATGAAATTTGTCACGTTGCAATGCCGCTAACGGACTTCTGCGGTAATTCATATAGAGAATGCTTATCACCAAAAAACAAACCTCTTCCGCGGCAATGTCGTGACTTCACGAACATCAGAGCAAGCCACCAACATGGTGATCGCCGACCTATCTATAACCTTGAGATGCTATGTGCATTAAGTTCATTCTTTGGTATTTGGAAAGTGACTGTTTGTATCGGCCCACGCACCAGACTATCAGTCTAAGTATCGAAAAAGTGACATCCAAAATGATATCGGCTCAACGAAATATATCCTGAATGATCTTATTTGTGTTGGAAACCTTGCTTCATTGTGATTGTTCTGTTCACGATCAACATAGAAGAGGTCTATCTATGTGAACTGCAGAAAGGCTGTACTCGACAAACTCCGATTAATAAAATCAGAGGCCAAACCTTAAGGCCTGCAAAGGTGCATGGAGTGGGGTTTCGTGGAAAGATCATGTGCATGTTACTTGGTAAAATTACTTTGCAACAGGATGCTTGCCTGTGTGTAGTTTACTTCCTAATAAACGAAACGTTTAGTAATTCCACTCTGTCAGGACAATGACACCAGGAAATTTAATTGTACCGTGCGGTAATATTCCTAGCCTGAACCACGAGTTTTCGTTTTGCGATGCATCCTAGAGCATGTAAAACAAATGAACGAAACAATGGACGAACGGCAAGACAACTCACCGATTACTTGGCGAAACGTTCTGCATGATTGTTAGTTGGATTCCTGAGCACCTTGGCACTGCTTTTCCCAAACAATGTAACTTCCGTTTTGTTCCGTTGAGAAGAAACGGGGGACACCGCTCGACACAAAATGAGGATAAACTTTTGCGTAGCAGTATCAGTCCGACGTTTTCAAAACAACTCGGTACATCATATCACTAGTAAAGAATAGCCACACTAAGCAACGGGATGGCCGATCTTAATATTCGCAAACGGATTACAAAGGTGATCCCTTCTGTCGACGATACCTTTTGACAGAGGCTGACGGAATCGTGTAATCTGTGTGTCCAAAATGTAACTAGTTCATTAACCGGTCGTTTGCTTTTGCATCTAACAGAAGAAATAGTAGATAATAACACGGCTTTAAATTGAAATAAACAATCTTCGTTTAAATAAACGTCAAAATTTTCAGTATATACAAATACGATGGAAGATTTATTGAATCTGTGTGAGGAACACATTTACGGTGATCCGGGTGAGTTGATTTCTACTGTTTTCGTTCTGCTTACCCATTGCAATTACCAACGAATATTCAAAAGTCATTCATTTATTTATCATTGACATATCTCAGAATGAATCAATCAGTGGAACACGTCAGTTTGGAAAGGCGCAAATTTAAAGTTAGTCTATAACGTAATTTTAGGATACTACATAAAGTGTCAACAAAACTCAGTTCGAAAACCGACCCAAGACCGAACAAAATCAATAAATATCAAGCTCCTTCACAAAGAGCGGAATCACAGATGAGTACCTTTATTCGTAAGCGATATAGAAATCGACGGTTCCACGTACACCAGTTACTGGGATCGATAAGACAAAAAATGTATTGAATAGTCGATTTTGAAGAATCGGGATCTGTTCATGAGTTAAGAATGAGCACCAAGGGACAGGGAAAGTTCTATAACGAGGATAAGGGTCGAGAAAGAAATAATAAAGAAAAGTGATAGCCACATTAACAGGCCAAAGTCAAATTGAAATATTTGGCCCTCTTCCGTTGCACGTAGTTTTTCCTTTCACAGTGTTACCGCAGTGTGCACAGATGGCCACGTTCCAGAGACATTGCCGAATGTTGCCGACAATGAGTAGACTCGAGACTTTAATAGCGAAACTGAAAATACATCATCATGGCCAATCGGCCTTCTCCAATCGAATCACACTAGTCTGGTGGAATTTTCTTCTACCGCTGACTTTCAATCTGCAACGGAATAAGAAGACTTCAGACACTGACAAGTGTAGTCCGATTTTTCCAGCGTAATTGGTTAGATTAATTTGCGCGCCTAGTTTTGTAATGAAAACAATGTGCAAAAGTTGTAAGGTACTTAATGCATTTTAGACCGGTTAGCGAACGGTTTCTATAATGTTTATCAAAATAATATCCGAGATTATTTTACGACTGTCCGAAGCTGTCCTCTCGGGATGCATTTTGAGATCTCATCTGCAAATAGTTAAGACTGCTCATTTGTGAATGCACAGTGTGGGACACTGAGTAATCATGGCTTCATCTCCAGTTTACCCGCAGAAGTGTGGCCTTGTGAAAAAAATACTTATTTGAATGATTTTGGAGCAAGTTGGAAATAGTGTATGGTGTGCTACAGTATTTTGGAAACATACTCCAATATGCTTAATACTTTCAGAAAAAACAGAGTTTTCTCACAAAAGCTAATCAAAATTCAGCCTCAAAAACAACAGCTGCATTCCATCGCAAATACTTCGAAATATGGCACTGCTAGAGTAAAAATTGAAGTTTCTCGAAAGTGATCCATTCTCATTGTGTTTATCGCGTGTTTCATAGCTTTCATTTCATTAGTAAAATTCATTCTTTTGCAGTACTAGCAAGCGTTGATCCAGTTATAGAAGCAATGCGAAATGTTGGCTTTTGGGGATCACAATGTGAGTTTCGTTGCGTTTTCGAATTGGTTAGTTTTAATTTTGTTGACAATGGTATTACGTTGGAGAATTTTGAATCGATCAGGTGGTTTGTGACCCAAGGAAGCACAGGATAAAAGAGATGCCCAAAATTGGTCACAGGTTACCTATTAAAAAAGAACGTACTTTGATGTGCCATTATGAAGTGAAGAAAAAATGATAAAATCAGTAAATTCGAGGACCAGTGAAATGGCAACGATTCCTTGGTTTACACCTTATCTAAGGTGAAATGCACTGAGTATATATATATATATAATGATAAACTTTTATGAAAACTATGTTTGAACAGTGAGCTCATCCGAGGCTGTCGCGGAACGAAAACTAATTGTCACTTTATAGCTGAACTTGATTTTGCCGAAAAACCTGGCCATCGGTGCTTTACTACATCATCCATTGCTTTATTTCAAAACTTTATTTACCCGACTGGCTTCGTGTTGCGGTAAAACAACCTGCCAGTGCTTCTGAAATTACGCCTTCCTTTACGACCTTATCGTTGTGGAGAGCCACTACTTTTTGAGCGATGTTCAAATAATTGACGAAAATTTAGATGTTACATAGTATAATGTCGTGATGCATTGATCGAAGACTTACAGTTTCTAATTTACCACTGGCAGATTTTCCACCCAAATTCATGTCAAACAAAAACGTTTTCGAGCCTAGCCAGCTTTGACCGGCGTTTGGCTTCCAGTCAGCAACCGCGGGATGGTTTTAACTTTGTCTTCTCCCTATCTGGTTATCGTATCAATAAGACATTCGTACTCCGAGCTTTGCTGTGCACGACTGCTCAGCCAAATGAGGTGCATATTAGTGTCTCATTTCGTTTTGTGATAGCAAGACTTCAAGGTTTAATCTCATAGTCCGGCTATTCAATAGCCTGTGAGCGTTGCTAAACCTGATGGTCAGCAGGTTCATTATTGGACTGTGCGTTTACGCGCTGTGCGATCCTTTTTGTTTTGTGAGAGTGCATCGAAGCATACCTGATCTGTTTTTCACTGCTGAAGTTTTCAACCTTTTCAGAATTACCTTTGATTTACACCTTGTTGGCTTACCTTGGCTGCAGTCACAGATAATCCTAGGCCTAAGACGAATTGTCACACTGTTTGGAGCTTTGTATCAACAAACTGCTTATCCATTTTGCGCACTGTTCTGTCAGCTGGGCAACAACAAGATGTCCGTGTTAGCATTTTTATATTATTCGAGAAGACTGGGATCGTAGCCCACATTGGGTGTGATGATAAGGCTGTATTTTTCTGATTACTGATAAGTAAGACCAGTAAATAAAGATGAATATCAGTCCTATATTGTGCCGTTGCATGATGTGAACCACAAAGTATATTGACTGTCTACTGCAGGCCTAAATAATTTACTAAGTCTTGGTAAATTAGACAATATTGGGAATCTAGTTCTCAGTGATATTTAAAAGGCATACCTAGTACTTCTGGTTTAGAATCCCTTTGTGATTGCTAAAATGCTTACTGTGTCTAGTCAGTTTATGAAATCATATTTTCTATCTGCCATTGATTTTACATTAACTAATGAACCCGTAATAACTTCAACTTTAGTATCTGCAGAAACGGCGAAGCTTTTGGCGACACCAGGTAAAAAATAGCTTTGTACTTTGCATTTTCAAAATAAACATTGCGCTAAATTTTATGACTCCCAGCAGGTGATACAACCATGTGTGAATTTTTCGCTAATAAATCAGAATGTCCTTGACCTAATAACCACTAGTATCTAGTTTGTCCCCGGGAAGTCTATCGCTCAACAGATAACATGCACAGCGTCATACATAAAGCAGATAATCAGGTGGTTTATGGTGAGGGCACGAACTGCTATTAAAGGTCCATAGTCACCGTGGTTCGGTCCCATGTGTCTAGTGACCCTGAGGGCGGATAGCCTCTGGAACAGTCGATCGTCAGCCAAACCCGTCGACACTCAATTGAGTGACCCACGGGCTAAAGACCCAAATGGCTGAACGCAAGGATTCAAAGTAGAGAATAACAATTCATCCTAACTCGTGAAGAAAGAACGTTTTCATGAGCCGTTCAGAAGAAAACGGGGACGATGCTTGTAATGATGACCAAAATGTGGCGATTAGCCCAGGAGACGAAGGAAGGTGCGGGGTTTTAGGTAGTGAAATCTTTTCTTTGTTAATAAATGTAAACCGTTTGATTGTGACAAATAAACGAAACAGTTGTACTGACGGATCAGAGGACATTTTGATGGTTCTCGCTCGATTAAACGGGATGGGATCGAGCTACCACTGAAGCCACCGACTCAACGCGCTGAACTGAGCGATCGCGATAGTCGAACTATAAAACAGGTGAAGAAGGATGTTTAACCAGGCCTCAGTTAGGCATATGCTGACATTCACTTGTGAAGTAACACTGGGACATTTTACAGCGATCTCGTCGTTTGACCAAAAGTCCAAGGGAAAACCCTATGATTCGGTTTCAGGTATAAGCAGACTGCAGACGGGACTGGACTGCCTAGACTGCCTCACACATCATCTAAATAGCACTCCATGGCCATTTAACTTTGGGTAAGAAATAAAAAGTCCATAAACAAGAATTAGGTCTAGGTTCAGTCAGAAATTAATGCTCTATCGAAAATGAAAAAGCCAAGGCACGGACATATGGCATCATCGCCCACTACCCAGCCTCGTGGATAAGTGGGCCTTGCAAAAATGGGTCGAAAAATGTCGGCAGCCGACTGGTTTCTAAGAATGGGATGAAAAGCTAAATAGTATGTTATCAACCATCTGTCAGTGTCATGAATGGCTTGCGCGAAACTGAATGGATCATGGACTCATCCGTCATCAATACACTTCCGTGCAGAACACTCTGGTCTGTCATTTATTAGTGACAACTGTGCATGTCCTCCATGGTTGGAAGAATGGTGAGTGCCTCTTCAGTGAAGACGAGTTTTCAAGGAGACCTTTGAATAATTGGCAAATAGTACTCACAGTTCACAAAAGAGATGTTCAGTCCCCCAATACTTTCAATGCTTGAGAATGGGATTTTCTGATGGAATATTGTTTAAACTCTTGCGCCATAATCCATCTTTGATGATAGCATGAATGGCCACCGTGTTGCCACACTGGCGCTTGCTTTTTCTTAGCTCAAAATATGCCGTCAGTTTGATCACTAGTGATGCGCGGATGTTCACCGACGAATTCAGATTGCAGATTGAAATTTTGGCAATCGTTTAATCTCGTTCCGCACGATAAAGTCAACTTTAGGCATGCTAAACATTTGGTCTCCCCGTGATTTTTTAAGCAAGTACACCAGTAGAATCCAGCTTTCTTAAAATCCGCTGTTTATGGAAAATCCATGCGCGGCTGAGGCGGCTGACTGGTTCGTAGAGGTACTAACAGATTTATTGGTATTCATAGATAATGATGCCACGACAAGCCTGGAGCATGAATTTAGTGGAAAAAAATGCTACGAAATCCTCTAGGTGCCATTACACGAGAGAAAAGATCGGCAAGTGTAGACTTGAAACTCGGTGTGTCATCGAGTCACAGGGTTTCATTAGGGCATTTATGGCAACGAACTGCGAGGCATCGACTGGCGGTCTACCTCCGAACTGATGAGTAGATATGAGCTCCTTGTTCCCGTCGTTTTCGGTGACAGACGTTTAATCCACCTGGCCACTGCTATCATCGCCGATGTACTTCACTGACCTGAGAAGACTCACTCAACTCGACTGTTCTGGATAGGAACATTCCATCTGCCGTTCTATGGATTTTCCGTTCTAAACCATTTGCTTTGACTGGTGCGAGTTCTGCCGTATCCACCAGTTGCTTACTCAAATTTTCGAACGTCACTCGTGAAGTGCTCAGCCAGCAAAACCCAAGTAGTTGAAGTTGCTATTCCCCCCCCCTACGTAAGCCCTTTTACTGATTCAGAACAAATCCGAGCCTTAAAATGTGTAAATGATTGTTTTGTACCACTCCATCTGCAGCCATGCTCGGTGGGTTCAGCAGATCCAGAGAAAATTTATTAAAATCCGAATAACTTACCCTGAACTGAACCTATTTCCGTAGTACGTCTTTATTTTTCCCCATTCATCATCTTCCATTGGAAACGAAGTCCGTAAAGAAAACCTATTTCTAGTTTTGACCTCATTAAATATTACTTGATTATTGCAGTGGCATGCTCCAGTGGTCGCTAATTATTCAGCAACCTGTAGATATACTGCAGCAACTGTCTTTTCCTACGCATAAGTTCAGGCAACTACAGATCTTACTAAACATTATTTTTAGGGTAGCTTATTGGCATGTTCTTGCAGTTCGTTTCTACTCTTCCCCCATGACATTTCCTGGCCTTCCAAAAGAGTCACCCAAAGTCGTGGTCCAATGAGTTCAGTCAATTTCCCACTGCTCCAGCTAAGTAACTGACCTGTGTTCGTTTTCAATCAATGAATACTACACTAAGTTTGCTCATGAAATACTCTTTGCAAACGATAATTTACCGCACTGTGGCGCATTCACTTCGGCCGTTTGCACCTAACAACACATTCTAATTTTCGAGTTACCTCTTCAAGCGTTACCATTTAAAAGAATGCTGTCCTGGGTTTGAATCGGACTCTGAAATAGAAAAGTCAAATATTGACTGAACCGCGCTCCAGCCTAATGTAATTTTGTTCCACTCAGAATAGGTTATCTTCAAATAATTTTCATTGATACTATACAGCCCGCTACTAGCCTCGGTTAGCAATGTGAGAACGTGTTCTCGACCTGAATGTAGACGTATAAGCTTGAAAACGTCAGCCAAGGAAAAAAAAATGGAGTTCAGAAAACAGCAGGCGAACATTTTCTGTCAGGGGAACGAGGCCCAAAAGCCGGTCTACTGATTCTATTCGGGCATTATGTTGAACAGATTCAAGTTGAATGTTCCCTACTTCCAACTTGAAGTGGAATGCTTTCACGGGATAATAGTTGCTAAGCTACAAATACGTCAATTCCGAAAGCCATTGGGAGTAGAATACATATATGGCCATCTGTAACCGATCACTTAGAAAATTACAAAGATGGATTAACTGGTAGTCTCAGTGTCACCTCAAGGTATGTGGTGGCGGGAAACCGAAAAATGAGTGGGCTTGCATTGAGTTGTGGAAATTGACAACCAGATAGCCAATGTGGTCAACCAAGAACGAAGATAATGTGTATATTAAATACGCCTTCCTAACATTTTCCTACTTTGGATGAAGTTTTCGCTTGTACGCTTTCTCAGCAAGTCACTTGTTTGCTGAAGTTTGCATATTTTGTGCGATATTTTCGCAGAGGAGATTACCGTTCAGTTCAGCTTAGCATGACGCCAGAGCATCCAATCTGTCAATCAGCAGGGTTTGGTATGGAGAAGTGAAGCAGATGACGTCTCGAAAATCTGTCATTTTTTGATGGCATTGTTTTCCTATGGTTTACCACCATGCACGAATTGTTACTGGGACTTTTCTGAGAGCTTTCTATTACGAAAACACTAAACAAACTCAACTCATCCGGGGGCCATCGTGAAAATATTTCGTCGAAGCTAGCAGAAAGTAGAATGCTCAAACAATGGAAACTGACATGAAAAATCAATACTCCTCTTTATCCGCAGGCGATTACAAAACGAATGAATACGAAAGTGCATTTGAGCAATTCTATGATTATTTGGAAGGTAAGTGTAAATGAAGTAAATAATAATGTGAATCAAAAGGTTTCCAGGGGTTTCAACCCCAAAATCGGTTATTCATTGATGATCCCAGCCACTAAATTCGCATCTAATCCCGAAGACTTTTAAGTAATTTTATCTAGTTTTTCCCGATTTTCTGTAGTTTCATTTTATTCTATCTACTACCGGAAATCCCTGGGTCCCATGACTGACTTTCAGGTTTAGAAAAGATCGCAAATGAAATTAAAGGTAAACAAGCAGTATCTTTTGGTTTTGAAGTTTGCGCTTTGCGCCGATTGACTCGAACTTGTATTCTACACGTTTTCATGTTTCTCCATTGCAGAAGCCAAATTTTCAAATCCTATGATTACATCGGCTTTGGTTGAACATTTGTTCTTTGGTGAGCCTTATTGCATGTGACTTTATAGAGCATACTGCTTGAATTGGAAGTACTCCACTTCGTCTCATCCTGGACTTGCTCTTCTTTCCTCAAATTATATGCATTCATACATGAATGAATGAGTTCTCTATCTTCATTTTAGCATCTACACCCGCGCTAGGTATATTCAGTATTTCAACCGGTAAATACAACCCGTTGGTGATCGGCTAGTCATTCCGCCAGATTGGCTGAACAACAGGGAGAATTACGCTTCTATTCATCGCTGTGGCAAGTGTATGAGATGAAATGACCCAGTTATATCACTGAGTATCAGCAGTGAACACGATTTCAAAGGAATTGGACTAAATGGCTCGAAGTAGTTTGTACTTCACCAATGAAATATTTTTGACTGTAAAGGACAGAACTTTCATAATTCTGTTTTTCGAGCCTAACCGTCTGTGAACTTTTCATTCTTTCCATTATGATCCACCTTCTAAAGACAAGGCAAAAGGGCTTAACCACTGTACACAACACACCGCAAGTCTCAGTGCCGATTAACATAAAAGCTGTTTTTTCTTCAAACATACATCTATCTTGTGCGAAACAGTTTGGCTGAAGTCGAAGCGATTGTTGTTTCTGCTACATTCCGGCAGCCAACTGGTCCGCTGGGGAACTTAATGAGAGTGGAATGCAGTTTGTACAAGAGTTAATCAAGCTAACCTGAAAAATGTTGACAGTAAGCAGCACCTTCCTGATGGTTGCAAAGAATAATCCCGTTGTTATGGGAACACAAGACCTTGACTCCCTCAGTTTACCGACAGCTGCTGGGAAACCAATTTCTTCCCCATCAGGCAAAGCAACTATATGCTCTTATCATCATTTATCTTCGGCTAAAATTAGTCAGAGAGGTTTGACGGAAATCGGTCCAGGAGATGTCGTAGATTCTAATTCCGGCCCTAAAGGTGAGCTAAGCACTACTTTGCAGGGCAACCAAATATCATGTTTATATTTTGATTCAGTGGTCCCAAAAATCACTGACAACATTCGCGGTTGCTTCCTCTAGAAACTTAGAAGTTTTCAAGGAGAAAATGAGTATACCTACTGAATATTCTGGCTTATAATTCTCTACGACTATTTTTATTAATTAGGCTAATGTAATAGTACAAAATAAGTGTATTGAATTTTGATCAGAACGAGCACATCATACCATAAACAATATGAATTAGATCACGACTATAGTTTTGCTGTTCTGAATATACTTGATTGATAATGCCTCATAAACTATCGCAGACGACTTATTGAGAGAATATTAGCGATAACTACGTTTTCTGGAAGATAAGTATTTTTTAACCAACCGCTTTTTCCATAAACTACAAGTAAGAAAGACAGGCACTGAAAAAAGCAATAGAATTTGGTCCTAATTGGATCTAACAGAATAAATTCTTGATGAGCAGACTTGGTTTTTAAATTGCACGCAAAGAAACGGGTAAAATGTGGTCACATTTTTTCAGGTTTCAAAACTCTTGTGACTGTGTTAAACATAAATAATCGTGGCGGATTTTCCCGCGCGAATGATGGTAAGTGAATAATTGTTCTCCGCGACTGTTATCTTTGTGGCTATATCCTTTCCCACTCTCTTGCTGACAATGATCAAAACAATCGCTCTCGACAATTCAACGCCTGATTCTCAAATGAGCTTACCCGCTACGCACGTTCTAGGGAGTTCAGATGGAATCCGGTAGCAAACACGGATTTCGGGATATGTAAGTAAGCGACTGTACAAGAGACCACCTTGCGGAAGTTATCTTTGGCATACAAACGGAAAGCATCCCATGGATCTCTATTGTTTTGCTTATATAAACTGAATATCTACACCCACGGTTATTTATTCTAAGGAGATGCTTTCAAGAGAGTGACAATGGCATAGGAATCGAAAACTATCTATGACGATATGATGAGTCGTGCCGGTGGGACAAAACAGTTGAGTAGACGGTGATCGAAGACCAAAAGTGTGACAAAACAGAACGATTCTGGAGCACTCTAATCGGCCAAAAATGACATCTGACAGTGCAGAAATTGATGTGGCCCAATAAGGCACGTTATTCAGTTCTTTTTAGGTGTACTATGCATTCTAGGAAAGAACGCAATAGACGGAAAAGCTATGTCGAATAAGTGTCCTTGCATTAGCCGCAGAGAAAACACTTTATACACAACGAAGTCGACGAATCTAAACAAAAATCTACAAGTTCACTAAACCCGAATGCTTATTCTTGAACCGCTGTGCATATTCCACATAGTCCAACTGACTGACTAAGACGGCCTTGACAACTGTTACTTAACATTTGGAGTCACGTTAAACTGTTTCTTTGGGTGTCTTGTTGCAGTGTTTTCAAACTGCATCCTAAATATTTTACATTGTAGTTCGTAGTAAATGGTATGAAATAATCCTACTACTCTTCTCACATTTGTGTTACAGTCGATTTCAATCTAATGGTCAATATGGTTCTAGGTAAATCGATCCCTTTTTCACAAGTTTTCACTTCAGGAATCACTCAAGAGCTTGGTAAATATTAGGGCAAGATATTATTAGCATCCACTGCACAACGTCGTTACTTCCAAATGAAACCTGAAAAGACACAGGCAGTCACTATTTACATACCGTAGTTGGAAATTGGACTTCTTTTAATGTCGACTATTAATATTCATTTGAGATCTGTTTTGGTATACTTATTCCCGTAGGCTTTTGACAGTCTTGCTTGAAAAGGAAGAGGTGAAATGTGCATGCGTTCCCAAACATTTATCCCCCGAGTTGGACTAACACTTATTTAATTATGCGTACTCGGTCGATATGCTGGAGAGCAGAGCTATCACAAGGGATATTTTGGACACCGAGCACACTGATAACCATCCCTTGTGGTGCCATTAGTGCAGACTTAATATTTCGTTTGTTTGTTTTTGCATCCGATTAGTTCACCTAGCCTATCCAGTCATTGAAAGGCTGCTGCTCCGAGCGCACCAACTAAAGAATGACCGGCAAATTATTCCCTCTATGAGGGCATCCTTTAGTAATCTGATTGAATGGATTCCGTAAAGAAACTGAAGTAAGGGGGTCAAGCTTGCACCACTTTGCTTTACCGCTTCTAAACCGAGTCGTTGTATCAAGGAAATCAGATCAAATCACTTCCAAAATTTGCCCCATTAATTGAATGGGTAAAATAGAAAGAAACGTTAGTTTCACAAACCACAAGTCACTATCTGAGTTCTAAGAAGTGAGCCTTCATTTAACGCTTACTGTATCACTGGAAACAGTTGTCTAAAATGTCATTGAATCACTGGTAACTGCTTTTGCTTTTCCCACAGAATTTCTGAGAAAAACTATGGCTATCAGCCAGATATCAAAAACGATCGAGAAAATAAGCGGAGGTAGGTACAGAAGATCCTAGTTTCCCATAGCATTTGGTATTGTTTTCGGTTTCAGTGGATAAGGCACTAATTCTAGCGAAAGGTTCTGAACAGGGAAATATGTACCTCTCTATTAATTTCTGCGTAGTGACTTTTGACCACATTCTCAGGTCGATATCAAGAAGTATTTCCGATCATTTTCCCGGTTTGGTACAGCCGTGACTGGTTTCATTATCCGATTTGTAAAATCCCAGTTGTCCTCCATTTTAGTAAATCAGAAAAAGCGTGCGCGCTAAATTACTGGGATATGAACTTTTCAATTAATATGAAATTGACAATCGTAAGCAAACTTTCGCTGAACAAAATATTCATGCACTTCGGAAGAGAATGAGAGTAAACTGGTTGCGAATTTCAAGCGATTTTAAAGTGCAACATGTTACCGAATGACTGTTTGTAAAGAAACCTGTGATACAAACTATTCTGGGAAAGGTCTGTTTGTTAAAAATGGCTTCCCTGGAGGTACAGAACTTTTAATTGGGACCCTGAATGATGCGTGGCTTGTACGGATTCATGTATCGATCAAACTTTTAGTCATTCCCGCCTGGTGTGGTGAAAAAATAATGACAATGAAAACGGCTTCAGGTCTCTAAGCAAGCTTTTGACGAATAATAGATGGAGGTTGGCAAAAATAAAGCATCGGGTTCGCTCCGAAACGAATCAAGGCAATCTGACTCATAATTTCAATTACCGTGAAAGCATAGCGCTTGCTGAATCGGCCAGCTTCAAAAAGGGAATGTAAATAGAAGAATCTCAATGAAGATAATCTCGGATTCAACGGCGAACCACAAGCCTAGGTCCGTGGAGAACATACTTACTAATAAAATAATCAGTAGCCAAACTGATCTTCAGTTTCCTGCTTGAACATCGCTTGGAGCTTGATGCTGTGTTTCGCTGTGCTCTTGAATTATGAAGTTGCGATCGAATTCCGGTGTTTTTGATCAGTGTTTTGGTTGGCTATTGTAAAGTTTTTGCGGATAGGACCGGAACATTTTATCCTCAAACATAAGTCGATTTTATGCAACAGTGTGCAGCAAGACTTCTACTCAGTATCGTGAAAACGATGCAACCAATCCAATCAGTAACAAGTCAGGCTCAAATGGTCACAGTTCATTGTAACCTGGGACAGACTATCTACATAATGTGCAGTCAGGCAAGGTGGTTTGGAGCAATGCCGTGATGTCTGGACTTTACTTACTGCGGTATTGAACAAGCCAAACAGTCAAAGAAATAGACGGATTGTTTTATGAATCTTTCTTTAATATGTCCGACTGACGCTAAGTCCAATAAGCACAGTAACGCGTGACACTTGCGAACCACACTGTATGCCTTATTTACAACAAGCGATCGTATTCCGGCGTCTTCCGAAGTGCGGTCGATTACCTGATTGTCCAGAACCATAAGAATTTTTAATAATAGTTGAACTTTAAGGTGTTAGGCCGGAAGTGATCCCATAATGGGTGTGAAGGATGAATAGAGCCTCGGAATTGAGCTTTTGGTACTTGAGGATGCGCTTTTTATACATGTGGATACCTTACTACTAAGTCTGGACGTAAATATCTCAGAAAAGACGGCACTAAAACTCGAGTTTCGAGTTACGGCACTGCGCCCAACCGGGGTTCACATAGTGTCGCAAAACCCATTTATTCCACTGGAAATGTTATACTTCCTACCTAAAATGCTGGTGCTGAAATGATTGCGTAATTATTTCGAGATTGCAAACGTGGATAGTTTAACCAGTCTCAAAATGACTGAAGGTTTGCTCTAAATCGTGAAATCGTTGAAAGACACTTTATGCAATGAAGGAAACTTTCTGGAGGTTAACCAAAGTTTACATAGAACCTTTCCATTTCTGCGTAATACACATTGGTAAAAAAATAAGGCCTAGGTGAGTGATCAAATGGTGTAAGCACCGGTTATATCGTGAACTAACAAATAAACCATGATTATCAAAGCCCCTCACGAGAACTCAGATTAATTTGGGAATAGTGTTTGTCCATTCATAGCTGACAGGTGAAACAGAAGTTGGTGACACCTAATCACCGAGTTTAGATCCAATTGAAACAAAGTAAGATAATTCAATCCATTTCCTTTATATCGTATCAAACAAAACGAAAGCAACAATACTTCTTTACCTACAGAATATGGCCTGCGGACGTCGATAAAATCCACATTTCTATGTGGCTTTATATCAGGCCGCCCAGTTTCTGATCAGACGCCCTCTCAAGTTTCGTTGCAAGTTGAGCTACGAAATCTGGCAGAACAGACAGTTCTTTTATTGATTCAGATTTATGCAATTTACGTGGATTTGTGACGTTCGCGCCTAAAGCATATGCATTTACAGCGAAGAAACAATTGCACAAACTCAGTTACGTTTTACCCAGACCACTAAACAATGCAGTCACTATCACTGTGAAGCGAAATGAAACGAAATTTTGTTCCAGCAATGTTCTCTTGACGGATACCTCAACAAGAATACTGATAATTTCGTGACAAGAATTCGCTCATTTTGCCCCGGAATACTTGTTGCAAATTGGCTATTGGCAGTAAGATAACTTTCGACGCATTTTCTTCCTCCCCAAGTCAGCATGTTGTAAACAAACCCATAAAGTTCCTTGGTTTTGATAATTCTCTTCGCGAATTTAACGGATCTGATTCTAGAGAACCAAGTTACTTATTGATACATGCTACTGCAAACCGTAAAATGCCGATGTTCTGTTAAGTTTTTCGCGATATTTTTCGTTTCAACGTTGAATTTCGTCCTCCAGTGACATTTGTTTATCTGAATTGGAAAGGTACCTGGACTGGAAAATTTGCTTGCGGATAGAGACGCCATTTCATTGGTGAACCGCTGATAATCCCTCCAACTCGCTCAATGGCTAAAGCATTCGACTTAATCGTCTAGGTGAGGTGGAGCTCCAATGCTGTTGATTTCTCCCAAGAATGAAACAATTGTGTAATGTTTTCACGGCAAGCTGGATGTAGACATTGCGGGGCGAAGCAGTTGAAAGAAGAAACAACTAATGTGACTGAGATGGAACGGGTTTATAATGCCATGGTTAGGGGAGTAAGGAGAGGTATTTCATTTGGAAATCGCCAATACAAAAATCATCCTGCTCTGCGGTGTTTCACCTTTCAACGAATTATACTAATCTTTGCTGGATTCATTGGGGAACAGAAACACTACGGTTTCTCTGGTCACCTGAAACCTCACTAAACAGGTTAATGCAGCGATTCATGCCGAAAGCTGACTTTAGTCCCGCAAGATAACGGATATGCCAAATACAACAAACGGCTTCAAACTGGACCGTATGGAAGTTCCAGATCATGGGAGCAAATTTATCACCAGTATAATTATTAATTGTACAACGATAAGGTGCAAAATTTGTTTTGAAGATACAAAACACTATCCGGACTAAGTTCACTCAGACTGATCAAATTCGAGCCTAATGAAAGAGTGTAAAATTGTGTTCCTGACCCCATCTTCTTCCATCTACTCACAGACCGGCTGGCCTCTGTGAAATTTTGAGCCCCGTTTGCCGACAATAATGTCACATGCTTAGAACTGCAAGACTGCACGCATTTTAACGAATGCATATTCGACAAACTATGTTTTTATGGTTTTTACCCAAAATCTGGTTTACTGACTTAAAGTTTCACCTCTTCAGTGGATGTAGCCGCGACAGCGAAAAAAATCAATCGAATCGAACTGTGAGCAAGAAAGGCATTTTAAATTGATCTTTTTTTCGTTTCAGATGACACAAACATGAAATCTCACGAAAAGTCTCTGCATGGAATTATCTGTGCAGACATACAATGTAAGTATTTGTTCTCTCCAATCTGTGCTAAATAGCCGAAAACGATAACACGTAACAAGTAGCTACGATTCATTACGTCTTTCCTGATCGCGGCGGTAAGAAGACAAAAAAAGTCGGAAAATAAGCTGACCCTTTAAATTAACTTACTCCGTCGCTTTTTTGTCTAGACCATAGATATCCAAGCAATACAAACTTCGTTTTCCTGTTCCGAAACGATTGCTGAACCCAACTGGAACTATTGTGAAGGTCCCGTTATTATAACAACGAACTGCATATAACTACAGAGCGATCTAGGATGGCCGTTACAAGGGGATCGGTGAACCTGATTCTGTCAAATTATTGCTGCTACATGCTACTAAACCTCTCTCGTCACTTTTAATATTAATTCATGCCTTGCTTTGCCAAAATTTTTAATCAGCTCCAGGTGCGCATTTGACGGACGAGAAGATTCGACCAAGCGAGCTTCAGGCGGAAATCTCAAGATTTTTATAGCTCGACCACAGCCGGTCCTTACTGCGGTCGCTTTCTGTCACTGCCATTCATTAACAAAAACAAAGGTTGAACTGCAGCTGCGTGAAATAAGTGTCTTTGTCAGTTGACTACAGACAATCCAAGGTTTGATTTTACTATTCTGCCCAAAATGATTTTCACGTAAGCCGCCGAAAGTGCTAACATTTGTGCTCGTCTTTGCAGTGCTGAAGACCACGATAAATGTCACAACGAAGGAGTTCCTCTCTCAACAGCTTGCACTCGGTAAGACATTGAAGAAAGCTCCTGGCATAGGAATGTTGAGACTCATGCTTTCGTTTTGATCCGATGCACTTAATTTGTTTCCCATTATCCAAGTATCTTTGAAAAATCTATGATTTCGGGATAAGCGCAGCTGAATTAAATCTAGAAGTCTGTTTTAAGGGACTGAATGAAGTGATTAAGGTGAACATAGGGACTGTACTGCGACTTGCACCTTTTGAGGTTACTCAATGAGGAATAAGAATTAACTTACTTATTTTGTCCTGAGAGACATTTAAAGTTGTTCATGTTGTCGATCGCCCCAACGCGTTGGAACGTGTAGAGCAATGTGGTCAAATAAGAATGGCGACAAAATTTACTAAGCTTGAAACTATCCATCTCATAGTGTGCTACCAGCAGTCACAATTTTTGCGGGTTTGAGAAAAAGGTAGATTCAGCCAGACGAATCCATTCGACTCGAAAACGATTAAACTGTTTTTCTGAAAGCAGTCAGTTGCTCACATCAATCAATATTTTGAGTGCACACAAAAAGCATTCAATCGTTACGTGCCTCCTTCGTTACAAAAAATGTTGCTTTTATTGTTGAAAGCTTGCGTTCTAAACTAACTCAAATTCTTAAATTCTGTGAGATCTATTATGGAGTTCAATGGACTCGTCACACCGAGTCCATAACCAACGAACCATTAAAAACTATGCAAGCTACACAGTTGTTTCATCCTTGGTAGGAATCACTGGCAATGCACTTCCACCTCGTTTTAGCTAGTACGCGATTCGGGCTGATTCTCGACGCTTCATTGAATGCCAGAATCACAGTAAATGGAGTCTCTATCCATCACCAGAATTTTTGGGCCGTAAACCTTTTTGTGTGTCAGATGAACTGTAATCATCAGTTGACGAACTACTCTGTCGGAATCGTGGATGTTGCAGGCAAGCATCCAGAGCTTTACTAATTAATTGTTTGCAGTTGGGAGGGTCCCGTTTTTGCGCCAGCGTCTGAACACGGTAGATAAGCATCGCTCCAGATTTTCAGTTGGGATGAAACAGTTATGGATTGCTTTCGTCGTTTAAGGTTGCAAGATAGATGTTCCCACTGCACGGTGAATCTCTGAAAAGCAGAAATATTTATTTTCTGCCAAAGTGAGTGTTTCCCAGAATCATATCCCGATCAGTGCCAATCAGTCCGTGATTTCAAACTTATTGGTTGGCGTTAAGAAACAGCAACCTGACTTGTGGTGTTTGGTAGCAGGACGTTGTCTCTTTGAGGGGATCTGCAACCAGTGGGTAGGAATCGATAAGTCCGTATATCAATAGAGAATCACTAGCCAGTAGTCAAATGAAGGAACAAACTTGGAACTGCATCCTGTTTCAGTAGTCCAGAATACAAGAAACAATATCTAAGCATCAGTTAAGTCTGTAAATCTGAGACTATTAGTCACTGATTCTCATGTTTACCGACTATATGTGTATGTACGTATGCATGTTCTTGTGATTTGAAAGGAAGCATTTAGCAGTCGTAAAATACCTTTGTAGGTGCATTCACTTTATAAGAACGAAACCATGTGTTGCACAAGTATGACCTTGAAATTCATGCATATTTATTGCATGGGATTATATAAGCATATGAATCTATAAAGACTGCGCATTTTTATTTCATTTAAGTTCAACATTAGTGGCAATGCCCTGAACCAGGCACCTGCTTCCTAAGGAGGGAATGCATGCCAACCCAGTTTCCATGGCTTGTGTTCCTCTTGAATTTTAGCTGCGATAAAGCTGACTTGATTTTAATATACCCCGCTGCGTAGTTCAATCTCCTAAATTGTCGCTGATCAGTATTAAAGACTGCTTCTTTCTTGTTGAGAAAAATCAGCTGTTCGTCATCTAATGTTGCCCAACTGGATTTCACCCTCCAGAGGAGCAACTGTAATCCAGAAATCCCGGCCGCATCTCCGCTCTCCGAATTTTTAAACTTATGCCCATTCATCTACATGACCAGTCCCAATTCCACGGAACACAGATCGGCGCCTCCAGTGTTTCTCGACAAAGAAGCTGCTGTTTATTTGCGCCACGGCCCTGGAAAACACCCTCAATGTTAGTGCTTGACCGTGAATGACACTGGCATGCGAAACAACATGAATTTGTTTTGTAGATATGTGATTGAAACAATTGGAGTTCGGATGAATTGCTGCTCAGGTTTTTCCCATTTATCAGATTTAGTCTTTTGCAAGATCGATAAGATAATAGTTTTGGCACAATTTATCAATTGCGTAAAACTCAAATGATGCCCCCTCACAAAGTCACTAACTATACTTTTTTAAGACGTACACGGAGCAACGCATCGTATGGCAGAACACGTCCTCCAGTGGTTGAAGTCAGGAAAGAGTGAGTCAATGCCATGTACGCAATGTGAACTGCTGCCCTCCAAGAGTGATACAATAACAGTAGGACCACCAACATGTTGTGATTGTATAAAAAGTGACAAGTTGATGGAAATGACACAATTAAGCATTTGCCTAATTCATAAACGTTATCCAGATTGCATTTCAGGGTACACTTCGCGGAAAGCTCTATCTTGTCAAAATGCCAGTGGGAGTCTCAGAACATTGACATTCACAATAAGAGGTCTAACAACATTCAAAAACACCTAGAATAACTGGAATTTTGCGACCCCCCAATCCCAAAACATGGAAACGGTCTCACGGAACATGAAGGTAGACACTGTTCTTTAGGTCGCCATGTGTGAATCACAACAAACCATCGGAGCGACTCCAAAATGACTCACTCCTTTATAATCCAAGCAAAAAAAAGTGTTTAATACCGAAGCCTGTCCTGACACTCACTTGTGCATCGATCAAATGTGCTTAACCCCGTCTTTCAGTCCATTCTATAATAAGTACGACCCAAGTGTTTGGAATATTACTTATTCGGAGCGAACAATCACAAATAGGCAATCTAAACGTAACATAATGTGCTCTGTAGAATCGATGTGAAAACAATGAGATCGGGTTCCAGGCACACGGGACTGGAACTGGACGTTTACGGTGTCCTTATTCAACAAAATTCATCAGTGTTTGAACTAGGTAATCGAATACTGCGCAACACGCATAAATGTGACAATTCGACAGTGAAAATTATCATATTCAAACCAACTGTTTCTGGATGCTGTACAATACATAGTATCTTTCTCTAGATGTAGACCACCGATGGAAATATCAACAACATTTGACCGTATTCGACAAAAATAGAGCAATATTTCCAAGTCATACTGTTAATGATGTTCAGCAGAGCTAATACCATTAATTCGATCACGAGAAATCGCACCTAAATATCCTGTTTTTGTCCGTTTCGATCGAATTTCCAGTCTTATTTTATTTCTCATTTAGGCACGCGGTTATTTTTCCAAAATATTGTTATGTACACATTATGTTTGGTGCGGTCTAGTCAACTAATTTTGAAATACTTGATGGTATGGTGGATTCAACAACAAAGTGCTTTCACAACTTTTGCGGATGCAGTTAGATCGATCGCTTTCATTT
This sequence comes from Fasciolopsis buskii, assembly GCA_008360955.1. NCBI lineage: Eukaryota > Metazoa > Platyhelminthes > Trematoda > Plagiorchiida > Fasciolidae > Fasciolopsis > Fasciolopsis buskii. Next base: position 400,018 of record LUCM01005208.1, on the reverse strand, counting down.
TCAGCTGAACTTGCGTCTCAAGTTGAACCGTCTGTAAACGTGTTACAGGAAACTTTGGAATGTAAGTTTTGCTATCGTTGTTAGGTGCACATTCATGGCAGTGAAAATAGCTGTTACTTCAACCGCTCTTCGGTGTTTGACCCCTGAAGCAAATGTACACTTTTCCCTACGGTAGTATGCAAGTTGATGAATAACTTTTCTTATCACCATTTGTATTCTCACAGTCGCTAACAGAGTGTTGGACTTGACCAGAAACGCCGACGCGGACGAGATTCGTGAGATTACGCGTAAGCACCTTGGTTTTTCATAGGCCTCAGATACACAAGGTTTAATAGATCCTATTCGTATTCGTTGCTCTTCAAATAACAAATTAAACCATGAAAGGCTAGTTAGTGGAGAAATCTTCATCAGTAGTCAATGTAAGAAAAATAAAAAAACAAGGTAAGAATGCTGTCGTTAGCCCCGTTCACGATGGAAATCTAGGGAATGCGTTTCGGTGAAAAGTAACACGTTAGCAGTGGTTCCAAATCAAATAGTTGATTTCAGACACAAGTCCATGCGAGGGAAACTAGTTTTCTGCATGATTATGCATTTCTTAAATCGGTAGATACCTTAGGCTGGTAAACAAGATCATTTTAATTATACGATGAGTTGATAAACATGACAAAATGTTGAAATACTTTTGACAGCCTAATTTGGATAAATTAGTCGATCCCTTAAGCAAAATGAAAACCTCAAACAGCTTGTAGTAGAAGCCGACAACCAACATTAGTCATAATTAACGTTGCGAATAGAACTTATTAATGCAAAACTCATTTTTCAAAAGGGTTAACGGACAGCAATCGTGATTAGGTCTCAAAGATTACTCAACCTAACTTACTAATTGATAATATATTTAAGTCACTGATATCATAGATTTGCCAGTCATCCTAAGACGGGAAGAAAAACAAATCAGATTTTTGCAGCGGCCACGGGGACGTGATTTTATCACCGCACTGGTCATCATCCCTATCGGCTACCATTCTAAGCTAGATACTCGACCTGCCATGGACCTAACTAAAGGGAACCTCATAAGTCATATACCAGCAAAATATTTTCTGCCCGAAGTAGTTTCGACTTTCTGTTCCATACATAAAACACAACAAACATAATGCTAGAAATAAATGCCTAAAAGCTGAATCCTGGATAAACTGTAAAAAACCTGTTATCTGCATTTATTTATCATATGGCATAAACTTCATTAGCGTCAGACGAATGCGCCCCACTGGACTGAGTAGTATGGGTGTGGAAAGTGAATATCACAGATAAAGTTCGAATAACGGACACTTGGTGGGAAAGGCCCAATAACCAATAACAAGTTGCATTCGCAAAACCAAAATGCGTCGGCTGCTCAATACAAATTCTGGTATGAAATGATTTATTTATTTACCGAGGTTTAACGAGTTTCCAAAAGATTTGTACAAATTTATGGACCTATATGCGCACATATATATATCGCAAAAGGTGCTTTCAAGCTCAGTTGTTGTTTGTTCATCTGCACATATAACGAATGCAACAGAGCCCTGGATTTGATATGCCTTTTCATGCGTATTTCCGACATCTATTTAATCAACGGCCATGTTAAATGTCTAAGTATCTTAGCTAAAATCATGTGCGCACTGACTTCTGATGCTTCCTAGGATTTATTAATATTCATCTAGTTATTTTCAAAATTCAATACTGAGGCACTACAGAGACGAATTGTCTGCATAAGTTGCAATACTTGTGCTTGCTGAGACAAAACTAGTAGTCAATCCCAGTTGGAACAAAGCTCCGAGTATCTATTACCCAGTACAAATGCAAACTCAGTATTCGTGAATTTTTCTTTCATTAAAGAATTTGATATTGTGCATCGATACATCTTGGACTCTCTTAAAAGTAAGTGGACTGTGAAGAACTTGTCAATTAGAAAACCGAAAAAACCTTGTTATGAGTTGGATCGATTGTTGCTAAATCCCTTAAAATGAGCTTCATTTTTGCAAAGTAAAATAGTAGGATTGTTTTTGGATACCATCCATTGTACGCGTCTGGTAAGTAGTAAAACCGATACGGGCTAACTTGACTGACGGTACCGTCAGAATACAAACATGTAGACATTATTCGCATTTTGCATACACTTTTATCGGAGTGATGTTGATGGTGAAATTAAACAGAACCACGCTTTTAATCGCTCCAAGTGGTCTGTCTTAAAACGCAACACTTTTTAAACTAACCCTGTCACGCAAGCACGAATTCAGTGGGCTTCCGTGAGCTTTTGATGGCTGAGTTTTTGGTCTAGTTGGCTGATCGGTTTACTAATCACTACTTTGTTGCGAATTTGTTTCACATTTTTCCTAAGGTTGACCAGCGTTTTCGTTCCGCCAGATTTTCTCTCCTAGCAATTACTAAGTCGTCCTATAGTGTTTTTTACAAGACTTGTTCCAAAATACTGACTGAGCCAAGTTAAGAGTGACAGAACTCCATGGACTTTCTGCACCAAGGCGGATTGTCTTGCGCAATTCAGTAGGTTAAAAGATATCCGAGTTTGAATCGCACTAACCCAATCTGTATTCTAATTCTGTGAAAAATCCACCTTTGTGAACCATCGGACGAACCACAAAGTTGCAAGACATTTGTTTTACTGTGAACAATGCTAGAGAGTACAACCCTCACGGCGAATGCCGTATTTGCAAATTGTATACTTACTGTATGAGCAAATCGGCTTTTTCACCGAGGAGTTACGAAAGAATTACTTTCCGCATAGTTATGTAGAAAGCCACTTGACTTTGTTACTTTGGAGAACCCTAAATTCAACTACTTCAGACTGGATAATCTTGTTAGCTGAAATACTATTTCATGCGTTTGCATTTCGAGTGCCAAAAGAGTTCGACCAGTTGGGCATTTCATTAGCATCAATGAACACTGGGTGCATGGAAAGTGCACACATTTTGTTCACTAATTGCGCCAAGACAATGGTAAATTAAAATTGATGAGCCAAAAAGTACTTTTATCTGTTCACATGTTTTCGATGAGTATGCGTGGAATTTATGAATATATAGCATAATTAATTAATATCTACATTGGTTTATTTTTACAGAAAACGAGGATCCATTAACCCAGACATTTTATATCACAAAATGTTAGTATATTTGAACTTGATGCAAAAATACTTCATCTTCCAATCAACTGATTATAGCTCACACTGTTCCTAGACCAACATTCCTATTACCCGGCACAAACAAAAATAACATATTCAAACCTTGCAATTTGTTGAAGTTGCATATAAAGTGTGATTGTTTAAGATGGCTGTGCGATCATGCCGATCACCGGATTAGCGAGTTGCTAAACAATAGAAAGCTGAAAATGAACTAGTTTAGCTGCCCCTGTGGAATGAATATGAGTGGCTAACATATATTTGATTCGATGATGCTTACTAAGGACCTCAGTTACCCTTCAACTAGCACCAGACTAGCTGACTGAACGTCGGAAGGGCTTATATTCACCTGCACGTTTGAGTACCCCCTTACTTCAAGCAGGAGAAGAAGAAGTCCTCTTTCGCACACTCGGCTACCGGTGACAAGCTATCGTGGTCCGTTTTAACCTAAACGTATTTCGTCTATACCCAAAGGAACTGAAACTTCTGCCCTGGACGTGATGTTGCAAACTGGCCATGTTTTCGCAGAATTAAAGTGTTCGGCTCTTCTGCGATCGAGTTGCAAGATCTAAATGCCTATGATTTGCTGACCAGCACGTAGTCTAACATGAAATAACCATCTGTGTCGACTATTTGATAACTTAATTCGTAGTCCCTTTGCCTACTGACTCTCCTTGTCAGGCTCAAGTCTATAAAAATTTTAGAAATTAGACGGTTTTCAATAGTATGCGATTTTTTTATTTTTACACGATAGACGTCACGATGGTAGACTTTGAACAGCCTTACTTTTCGTCACTGGGGTCGTATACGGGTTTACATTGACCATCTCCTTTCCAGTGTTGCATATTTCATCTTGCAGTGCTAAGCCTTGTCCGGGAAGCTTTACTCGGAAGCCGTTTTTCATCTATACAAATTGCATTCATTCAAATGACGCAGTACAGTTATAATTAGGCAGACTGAGTTTGTCAAGGTCACAATGTCTGTAGCTTTATTGTGCACATACAGTTGTCAAAATAAGCCACTCCAAAATGCTAAATTCTAAAAAAAAATAATGTAAGCTTGTGTAAAACCCTTGCGAATGTTTGATTTCAAGTAATTTCGCCCCCATTTGCTCCAATACTTTTCTAGTACTCAATTCAATTCTGGAAGTGCCCGCAATGAAATTAAAACAAAGTCACAAAAAGGCTTTTGGTGAGCAACCCCTGACACATTTTGCCAAGTATTCATTTTCAAAGACCAACCTTGGCAAATAAGGATGCAAAGCATTTTTTCCCAAGTAAAAAAGGTAAAGAAAATCCCACTGACTTATTATTACGAATATTCCGCAGCAGAGAAGCAAGAAACAGGACATTTTAATTGTATTTTCATTTGCAACACTCCGGTAGCACGGTCTGCAAGCAAATGACGCGGTCTATTTGAGCTCACATGCATTTTTCATATCCGACTCGTGAGAGGTTGGAAAAATGATGTCATAGGCATTCTTGTTTGTTTACTGAATTCGTGTTATAAAACTTCACGTACATAAAAAGGATCAACGTAATGATATTTCTTGCACATAATCACGTTAATATCTGTAAACTTTTCTGGAAAAACATTAGGCCTTATTAGGTGATCAAAAAGAAATTCCATCTTCCAATTCAGCTAATTTAAACGCATTGCCAGTAAATTATCTTGCATCGGTTCACTTAAATTTCTCAATTCTCTGAATTCAGAATTATCATTAAGATCACATGTGGACTCGGCCGGGACAAGGGGACTGCAATTTTAAACATGAATTAAAACGAACTGTCATCCAATTTACGTTTCGTTCTTCGGTTGTCTTGAAACTGGCCTGAATAAAATGCGAGGACAGAATAACCCGAAGTGGACCAGATTAACTTCGTTCTTCGTTGAGCAATATGCCTCCCTCGGTCAGATCAGAATGGGAAATATTTTTTCCCGGGAAAATCATCAAAACCTACCTTAATAAGGCGAAAGGCTTTTCACCGTATGAACTGGCAACAAACTGCAATGAATAAAGCAGCTCACAATATCTGTTTTTTGTTCTCGAAGCCAATAAGTCTCTGTGTTTCAGTGCCAAAACATTTGCGCTACCTTCCAAAAGATTGCATACTTCCAAATAAACTAAGTATGACGCAGCCACAGTTAGACTTTGAATAGGTATTAGTTTGTAATAGCTTTGAGACGTTACAATCAGTGCTCGTCCAAGTGATGTTTCTTATTTGAACTCATCAGAAGTACTTGTGTTTTGTCATTGGGATCAATTTTTACAGCCTGGCAGTTCTTCTGTGCCTTATACAAAAAGAGGTCCGTCATCCCGACCAACGTCCAGAAACGCGAAACTGGGGTCAAGCAGGACCCTACCTGCATGATCGATACCATTTAGTTTTCCAAAATGAGGTGTGCACCAGACTAGTTCTTGTTACTTTCCATTATTTTTTTCTGGAGTTACTGTATCCACGGCATTATACATTTACTCTTGTTTTCGGATGCTGACTGCACACCTGAAACTTCAGCATGGTAATAAAAACATACGTCCCATAGCTTTCACGAAATCAGTCAATCAGCCACAAAATATCACACATCCGGTCGTCTATCCCGATAGCCTTTATCCACTGCAGCACTGAAAATCGAGAGACAAATAGTAAACCTGTTCCCACAAAATGCTCTAACCAAGCTGATGTCAAAAGGATCATAGTCATACGCATCAAGGTTGTATAAAAGTTAATTGCAGGATTAGTTCAAAAACAGTGAATCGTCGTCATCTGTATCCTATCCCAAAATCTAAGAAGACTTATCGAAACGAAAACAACAATTGAAGACGGTGAAACTAAACCTTTTAGGTAAATTCAAATGTACGAACCATGGCATATTCTGCCGGTAAAACCGAGTGAACGGTGGCCGCCGGATCTCATGGGGCAAAAACAACGTACTCGAAAATGAAACAACAGTACACAGTTGAAACGGTGCAAATTCGCAGGTAGAACGATAATCTTACATCAAGACGAAAATTGCAAGTCTGCTTTCTAGTTCAAAGTGGTCAAAAATTTACGTCTTCAACTTTTAGTTTTAACTTCCTCAGTAGTGAAAAAGTGCATACATAATGTTCAGGAAAGGAGCCGAGACCACCTAAGGACTTCCAAGCTAAAGATGAACCTGGAAATGCGGAAGAAAAGCGCTAACTGTGTTCACCCATTGAAAACAACATATGGAGCCTTGGTGAAGCTTTGTCCATGAATAGAAACAACCTGTGCTACGTGCAAAATAAATTTTTCAACCCATTAGGAATATATTTGACCTAGCGGCACCTTTCCATTGTTTTTGTACAACTGCCTACTAGATTCGTAGATGGCGTAGGTCAGTTTTAAAATTCTTTCCAAGGACGTTGCTGGTCGAAATAAGATTCATACCAGCAAATGTTCCCTTCAGTTTCGAAGATTGGAATCACTCAGAGGGTAATTGAGCATCACGATCGGAATGGCCTGCAAGCTTGTGGACTTTGCGACTACTAGTGCAACTAAAATTAGGAAGCACGCTTCTAAAATAAGTGGAATCGTGACAGTAAGATGAAACCAACCATAGCTACTCATATTTTTACTGGAAAAATGTTCTCACCTCGGACTAATTTTGGCTGCAGTTATAGACTCTAGATTGACGAAAGGTAAGTCGAATTACTGACCTGCATTAGACCATTTACGACAATTTTTTGTCCATGTTATTCAAATGAAACCATTCTATATTTGTTCGTGTTTGGCTAGGAAGTCTCGTAAATATTCACCACTTTGTCCATATGACGAATGCTCTATACATTACTTTGTGTTTTGAATGAAATTTAGTTCTGGTTTTGACTCCGAGTGATCCATTTTTCCTTTCTTTTGTTGTCATTCCTCCCACACGTAAAACTATAATGAGTTGTGAACATTTCTTTCATGAAAACTACTGAGCACGACTGACATTTAACTGCTCTCCTTCACGGTGAAAATATCGTCGTTTGCTCTGGCATGAAACTCCGTCCCAAAATGTTATTAAGGCCTAATCGATCTGGTTAAATTAACTTTACTCATTGTCCAGTGTTCCTGCATGCCTGATTTACCAGTTCGGATTTGCACTTGGTTCGAATACATGTTCGACTAGGTAGTTCGGTTTCCGACAATCACGAAGGTCGACCACATTCGTGAAATTTATCTATCATCATTTTTCTGCAATTTTCTTAATTCACGGAACCGATAAGATGCAGATCAGTTTGCCAATACTAGTTCGTCTACCGACTGAAACGATTAAACCAACTCGAAGGTTTCCTCCACCCATCTATTCTGCTTATTTGGCTACTTGATTACGTTATTTCTAAACGCATCCCCTTCTACTACTCGTGGTTGTCAATCCTGCTTTTAGACAAAACTATGCTGCGGCTGACATACCTCAGCCAGAGCCGCAGATGTTTTGGATTGTAACCCCCTGAAACTTGGTTTCATTACGAACATTGCCAACCAAGCTGTTGTTTTTATATTTGTTTTATCTTCTACTTCTTTCACTAGTAAAGTAAAGATGTATGACATTTTTCAGGAAGGGAGTTGCGGCCAATAGAGGGCTGCCTGTTAGGGAAGTTGACCGGCGGTGACTGGATCAGAACCCGCAACCTTCATGCGCAAACTGCACGACGTAGTCCGCTTGAGCTCCGCCAGCCGAATAAAATGTACGGGACAATGAGGGAAAGTGTTCCCCGTTAACCTTGGCTGATTGTTCGGAAAATGATAATTCAAAAGCATCACACGACCAACCAATGCCGCTGCTTCAATCAATCGTTTTGTTAGTGTCCTATGGTTAGTTATTCTCATCCGGAGCCGAGAGTTACGATAAGTCCATGCATAGTCTTGAAAAACACTAAACAATTGCAAAATGACCACTTGACTGAAATTTTTCGCAGCGCGCCTGAGTTCTTTCCCAATTCAGCTTAAGAAAGAAATTTTCTGATTCAGAAGCCAACCTACGTTATCTTTGGCTGATCTGAACGGCTACGAAGAACGAGATGTGAAGGACAATTCAGAATCCACTTATACATTACGCGCCTAAAATGTGAATCTACAGACTAAAATCGGATTCATTTATTTCCGTTCGCAATTCCAATTTTGGCCCGTGGATGTGAATTTCGGTAGTTGTCTCCTGATTGGATTTCCCATATCTGATAAAAACATTTATCAAAGAATCCAAATATACTCGTCGTAAAAGTAATAGTTAACAGGTGAGTGCATTCAAATCCAGTATATGAAAGTTCGTGATTGTCTGTTCGCATCAAACCCATTCAGTTGTCAATGGCACAAAACTCTAAAAGTAAATTAGTCGTGGTGTATCGACGATAGAAATGCATAACGTCGATCAAATAGTAGTGTACTAAATAACACACACCCGTTCTTCCAGAAGACTGTGACACTCGTGCTGACGGTTAGAACAGGACTTCCTCTATTGACGAGTGCACATGCCCAATCATTTTGTTCACGATCGAAAATATCATAGAACAAAGACCTTTTCGCTTCGTTTACGGAATTCCTTTGGTGGAAATACCAGATGTACTGTATTGGAATAATCACATGACAAACGCAGAAAATAGCATACCAATGATAACTTGTTATTTCTGCTTGCAGAACTATCCAAAATGGCTGTGAAGCTCAGTGAAAACGCAATAGATTTGAAGTTGTTCCCAAAGACATGTGAGTTTAATTTATATACCAGTCCACGACAGGTGTTTAAAGCAATAAGAATCTGTTGCGGTCTTCTCTGTCTGGTTCGACTGTGGTTGATGTTGAGATTGTTTTTTGATTTCTATCACTCTCTCCAAAAGATCACAAGGTTTTGGAGTTGAAAGCTAACTTAATGCCTGAAAAAAGTGAGTCATTCAACTGTAAATTTCATCTCATTTTATTTGTATACTCCACAAATATCATGAAGCACTCGGGATGAACTGAGCAACAGTTTGTGTTCGGGTACTTTCATCGATAAATGAACGTTCTCTCCGCTACGTGCAGTTTTCAGAGTCATTCCAGAAGTGTTCTACATTGAGTCAGCCCCACCCTTTGGTAAGTAGGAATACAATGAATACCACTTTGTCAATTTTATTCTTTTCGAAGTAAAAACACCCCATGCATATGTCAGATATCTTTGCTATTGCAATTAAATGCTTGTAGAACAGTGTTCTTCCGACAGTTGCACATTATGCTAATTCAGTGGAAGCGCACCTCGCCAATAGCACATTGTTTTTTGCTGGATACCAAACGACTTGGTCACTGTATTGTATCACGTCGAAGCTAAGGGCGTTCGAACGCACCCTGTCTAAGTGAAACGACAGAGCAGTTTTGTTCACTCAGGGAGTAAGCTTTTGGTGCGGAACTTTTTTCGCATAAAGTAGGCTTAATTAACCCATTCATATGGTTTGTACAATGGCTACTCTGATCACATATTTGCTTCCGAATCACAGAATTCCGCTTTCATTGAGAACTGCGAGCTACGAAATGAAAAAGGCTTTGCATCCTCACTTAAATACCAAGCTCCACTGTTGCAGACTGGTGCCCTTCTGATAAACCGATGTGCTTAGCTGTGGATCCGAAGAGAAGAATGTGAATTCTACTCTGTATTATGCTCTTCGTTTGACTATCTGTATCCAGTTCCTTGCTAGAACGTCATTGTGAAAGGTAAATATCCGACGGAAATGCTGAACGATCTCCTCCGCAAAATGACCGTTGCAACAGTCAACATTGTCCCGTATACGGACGAAAATACTAAATGTTGAAATCCACGGGAGAGCAGCACACGGAAATGTACGTGAACGACATAACAACATAGTATTCACGATCCGCTGACCGGTTTACCAAGTCCTATGTTCAAAGTGCAAATAAGCGACCGCGACATAACACCGACTGTTCTCAGACGGTCCATGTGGTGAATAAGTAAACCAAAAAACTAAACTTGCATCACTCCGAGTTCCATGATCGTTATTTTTTGCAATTCAGAATACTACAAGGAATTTATCAGACAGTGCGCTGCACGTAAGTAATCACCTAACAAATAGGCACCAAATACCTTTTTTATTCCCGAAAGATTCCATATATTTGTGAAATTCATGGACTAGAGTCTTCTTTTTACTTCTGATCAAGTCGTCCACTTAGTTTGATTTAACCCGATTCTACTCTTGGAAGTTGTGAAAATGAAGCCAAGGGTAAACGATAAAAGAAAAAAAGCATGGAAATTCAGTTTTACTCAAGTTCATGTCTCCATTTCCGTAACTGAATCCTGATTATCTTTTTAGTCACCTTACGAAAAGATCTCTAACAGCTAAAGCACCACAAAAGTCAGCTGACCTAAACATACACTGGACCTGCGACGACCTACAGGGCACACTTGTCTATCTAAATTAATCTGTTCTTGGTACCCACAGTTTTGGCCTTTGGTTATTTTGCCCTCTCGCTGGACGTGCAATGGATGGTAGAATGTTTAAACAAATTCTTTCAGAATGAGCGATTCACTAGCAAAGATACCTTGCGTAACATAAGATCTCATGTTATAGGTTTGTTATTAAGGGTATGGTCATACCACATTCACTCTACATATGGGAGCCAATTATATTCATTACAAATGCATACTGCATTCATATACCCAATTCGCATTCAAAAATGCTAAACATGACAAAGGTCAGCACAGCTTACGAACCAAAGTAAGTTGTATTAACAAAGCTGCCAGCTCTTTTCTGGGACTATATCTGGGCTTCCGCTGCACATCGGATTACACTTACGTCCACAAATGCTGTTATCGTTTCTACGCTTCGGATCTGGGGGAAATCCGATCTCGGAAACCGTTATTTGAGAAATTAAAGAGAAGAGTTTATCCCCAAGCATCAACCTAAACTGCTTATGCAGTTGCGCACACTCCCTGATCTTCGGTGAAGGTCATCTAAAAAGCACACAGACATGAGACGATCTAAAACCCCTAAAACCGATGAACTTCTATGTAGGCCTCGCCAATATTGCTGAAATACATCCTATTATTAATCATAATTACCTTATAAATGTTAGAAAATTTGACCGAGTCTTTCTTGTGATTATGAAACCAACTTTCGCTCAACCATACGAAAGATATTAACAGAATGGCGGCGTTAGGCGGCACGTTTGAGACCAAACGTTGTAAAATGATGTTATTTTTCGGGGACAAAATCCTAAAATAGTGAAACCCACCCGATATAACTCACCTGGAATTCATTAGGATGTCTACGTTTCGCCTTCTGGGAAAATGTGGCATGCCACTCTGCCTACGGCTTTCAATTTTCATTAACATGAGTGTACACACGGATCAGCTGCCAGTCTTCCAGAAATTGAACTGCGATACATCAATTCATTTATCGATTTATCGTTGCATTTTACCGTTCGCACTTGGAATAGACTAAAGTAAAGCTGACGTGCATGCCTATTTGTTTCAACTTTAATAATTAAGTACTTACCGCAAAATAATTTTGTAGGTCTGAAGAGTCGCTAAATCAAATTTTTCATACTGCAATATTTGCCGCGATTTCAAAGAAAGGGATTTCATCTACGAAGTCTGTATTGTTTTTTCATTAAAGACAAGTAAACTTGTCCCATAAGTGATATATTAGTGGGTGTTTGCATTTTACTTCTGCAGTATTTGAAACATTTTTCGTCAGACCAGAGTCAGAAAGTCGATAAACATTTAAACGGTCTTGGTAGGTAGTCACCACAGATTACTTCAGACAGATTTCATCCATCTCTTGTGCACATTTCTTCATCACATAAACGCCTGGTCTCTTTTCGACTTGATTAGCCGCAGGTGGATAAAGCAACATAGTTCTAGTCCTTTGAGTTCAAATTTCAGTTACCAGAATAAACCCTGCCACTGGCTTTAGCTAATGCTTTCCAACGTTCTATCAGGAGCTTAAAACAACGATAACTCATTTGCACGTATGTGACAACCATAACTTATAGGAGAAATATGGAGCCATATTTGAGTATGTCAGTAAGGCGTCCAGTTTAGGGTGAACGGATGATGTAACGAGCAATCCTGGAACACCATGGCTGCTTCCGGCAATCATTTGCGTGTTTTATTATGCATGGCAAATTGAAATTTGATACCGAAGCTTACTTGTCCTTTTTGTTTTCAGAGATTTTAAAACTTGTATGGTATTTATACAACGATTACGAAAGGAATATCGGTGAGCTTATATATGAATTGGAATTCAAAATATCAGTCGTGAGCACAACCAATAATGTGAATGTTGGGTTTTTTCGAATCGGTGGAACTGTATAGATCCTTCTACTTCATTTGTTTGCAGCTGATCTTCATACTGCGAATCTGGTTCGATTATTTCTTGAAAGTAAGTTCGGTTTTGACAGAGAGATTTGTAGCTGAATTCCAAACTGTACTCATTTCCAAATCGATTTCAAGGATCAAAAATATACGGGTTCCAATTAGTAGGTTATTTATTGTTTTTTTATGTGAATAACCCTTTCAAAGTAAAAAAAATCATCGGCTGCATTTGTTTACAGTTGGAAATGGAGTCTTTGAGTCCAAAAGTTTGCAACACTGTACTGTTATCTTTTCGCCAACAACCAATACAATAGAAGACTACTGTCTAGAATACATCCGTTTCGTGCGTAGTCACTATAATTTCCATCAAGTGTTTTCCCCTATCCTCAATTGCAATCATTTTTGCGAATCAATGGCTGACTCTGACAAGACCTCCAATAAAGCAAATAAAAACATATGCAGTTTCAAAAAGTAGTCAAGCCTTGCTCACACCCCTGCTTCCCGCTGCCTGTCTGAGTCCTTTACAGCTGTTCTGGGCATCACATGAACATCAACCATCAGCTTCGTTTGTTACAACAAAAGTCGTACATTTTCTTCGATTCTGAAATTTACAGTTCTTTCATCGTGCATGTTATTATTTGCGCAACGTGCAGAACGTCAGTTGGCTTCTGTTGGTCCGGGTGAAGCATCTGAGCCTGGTAAACTCTTTGAAAATTGAGATTTGGGATTGTGCTCAATAGCTGTTGTCATGTCATATCCTATAAGCTAATGTGCACGTGATAGTGCGAAACTGATTTTCCTCCTAGCCGCTTTACTAACGCTGACGAATCCGGCGTAGTCTGTTCAGGGTCTCATCAAACGACAGTTGACCGGCAGCCTAAAAGCATGTTTTTTACATTGTCAATCCACAGTCTTGTTGCTGGTTTTTTCCCCTCCCAGTTTTCGAAATTACATTTAGGACACAATGTCTTTATGTACTGAGCTACATGGGTTTCCTTATGCTAACCAGTTTATTCACAATTTGAAGTGCTTCCTCCTAATAAAATGCCCTGATTACACAGTTCAACGACTTTTCCCCCCCCCCCGGCGGGGGTGTCCTTTCTCGGCTCTAAATTACGTTATTTACATTACGAAACAAAGGACAAGCAACACTTGTTGAGCAAACGAAATGCGGTTGCGTTTACGTGTACGGTATTCTAGTTGGGAAATGCAGGTCAATCGTTTTCTGCCACCTATGTGTGTTCTACCGGCATCCTAAGATTCAACACATGACAGAGGACCAGCACCAGTGAATGGATTTGACAATCCATAAAAAATAATCCTCCTCAATTTACACAAAATAGCGTTTCAGGAGAAAGAGTTGCCAGACCAGGAAATTAATAATCATTCTTTCACTCATCCTGCTTATTCGTGGATGGGTAAACAAAATTTTATTGTATTAATCACGGCAACCTTTTTATATGGATGATGCCGCCAATTTCGATGAAATGGAAATCCATATGGCTTTAGTTTGGTCGTGATTTTTCACATTGTTTGAGTAGATAAGCTGTGTTCAGTTGCATTTTCCGACATTGCTTGTCTCTGAATACCCAGATGAAGTGAAAATACTGATACGACTGGCTGATGCAGCTCACCCAACAACGCCGAAAATACAATGTGAGTATGAAGTTTTTGAAATATAGAAAACCCGAGCGGTCGGAAATGTTTGCCTCGGTGAACTTGGGTAACCTTTCTAAAGGCAGGTTTACAACTCGATTGTGAATCTTTTTTGAAGAAGGTCCTCTGAAGTAACCGAACCATCTGTTCCTTGCAAACATTCCAGGACTGCTTTGTGAATTTTGTATTTGAGAAGACTTCAAACAATGGCATAATACATACCTTTTTCTAAATAACATCCGAAATTTTTTGGGTTCTGAAATATCCTTGTTGTTCTTATTTGTTTTTGTGTTGAAATTGGAGACTGCAATAGACGAAAAATACAGTCAATCCAAAAAAATGATCTAGCCAAATTTTGTTGTCAACACACTACATTGGATCAAATTCATCCCACAGCTTTAATACAAATGATTCATGAAGGTAAGTTGCGTGCCAGAACAGACAATGTTAAATTTAATATGCCATTAGTTCACTTCAGTGATTTGTACGGGCAGTGGACAAATGATCTATGAATATCCCCTTCTTGGCATAAACACGTTACTCTTCGAGTTTAATTAATACCTTTTGTAGATATCGTGGAGATTATTTCCGGAAACAGTCCAAGGTCTTTCGGTAAGATATAACCAATGGCAATGGCCAAATCGCTGAATATAGTTAGAGCAATTTGTGTTTTCGTGGTACACGTGGAAAACGTGGCTTATAGTTTTACCGTATCTGCAGAAGCACAATTCAGTTCGTGCGACACAATATGCAACGATACAGAGAAGGAAGCAGACAACTCCCTGAGAAACTGCTTTCCTACAATAAAGAACGAGGTCAGTATACATCTTTTCGTAATATTCTTGCCCACCTTAACCGTTTACGGATGATGAAGGTGCCGGATTCTGCTAGCACCATCCCTATCCCAAAGGACTTCGCCAGATGACAAATAACTAATAGTAACTGACTTCTGATGTATTATTCGCTTCACTTTGTTCGTGTCACAAAATGTGAACCAAAGCATCCATAATGACACGTACGTCACGAATCATCGGTAGATCACGTGATAGCAGCGTGTTTGTCGTTCACTTATTGAGGTCCATGGTCAATAATTGGAACTTCAAACATCCGTCGCTCGGAATTCTCATCTGTGAACGTTTACACTTTTTACAAACTTTGTTTCCTTTGCATTCTCAATCACCGGCTAGACGAAATCAAAGAACATTTACAAAGTCTGGTGCCGAATGATAGTGGTGGCAAGTTTCAATAAAACGTCAATTATGATTTATTGAAAAAGTTCAATTATACCTCCATTTATTTTGTTCAGCAGCAGTGCACGTTTACGATTAGTTGTAGCAGTCGTACTTGTGTTCATTTTTGGTATTTCAGAAATACCGTTAGCCACAACTACGAATGTTTCTGTTTCTACTGGTTCCGTTGAGTTGCAACGAAAAGACTATTTCAACCAATGCAAGCTGTCAAAAATTTGTGATACCGTTCAGCAAAACTGTTTGTGAATGTTCAGGAAAAACGTGCTATAATGCAGACTTGGAATTTTTCGTGCATTGCACAAGCGTCCTGTAGTCGTACAAAGAAGCCTTGAGCGGCTAAAAGCCCCATAGCCTCTTAGATTGTCCACTTGTGTTTCAAACTTCCCGACCCCACATCTGGTTGTCCTCACATCTCTCAGGTCCGTCACTGTTTACAAACTAACGTGATTTGGTAAAATCCAAACATTGCTCTTGGTTCACGAAATCAGTTTGACCTGGTTAATACCAAGTCACTCGGAACCACAATCTCTGTTCCAAGATGCAAATGTTTTCTTTCATAACTGCTTGGTTACTGAGGATG
Source organism: Fasciolopsis buskii (assembly GCA_008360955.1). NCBI lineage: Eukaryota > Metazoa > Platyhelminthes > Trematoda > Plagiorchiida > Fasciolidae > Fasciolopsis > Fasciolopsis buskii. Next base: position 384,057 of record LUCM01005208.1, on the reverse strand, counting down.
TTTTACGCAACTCGGAGTTCTTTAAGATATCAAGTTGTTCAAGACCGTTCACAGCAGCTTTTTAGTAATGGCAATGCGTTTCTATTATTTCAGAGTGGACAGTGCTGCTGCAGGATCTCGTCAACAGTTTCTAACGTAAGTCGTCGTAAGTCGTCATTTGTCACAGAATGGGCGACCAAACTACAGTCTGCTTACTTTACATCTGCTTCATGTCCACCTTTGACATAAAAGTCGACACTTTGTTTGCAGTATTTCAGAGACAATTTCCGTTTTCCAAAGAGACAAATGGCCAAAACCTAAAAAGCTGCCCCATTAAACTGTGACCTCACGCAGCTAGCCCTTTAAAGCTTTCATTTTGCAAACAAGGAGGACAGGTCAGCGTCCTAGGTGACGCCCGAATTACACTACGAAAGGCCGAATCCATTGTGCTTCCCAATGAAGACTAGACTTCTAGCACACAGCTTACTTATGCACTGAAATTTCTGGAGGAAACGGATATCTAGTTTTTTTTCTTTTAATTAACACTACGTCAAAAGAGAGACAGGTTCTTACACAACCCTGTCTAAATGTAGTTTTCCCTTGCGTTTATTTCTGACCGTTATATTGGTCTATTTGTTATCGCCGCTTCTCAGTTTCCAAGGAACATCAAACCCGTCTTGCATTAAACCAATCGCTTTTGTCGTTTCATTACAAACATCTGTCAGACTGTCAAAGAAAGCACAACACAAATAATTGAGAGTCTCAGTGTTGCCTTAAAACTTTCATTCAATCTGTTGCAAATTAGTAAGAGTGAAACCTACCCCTCGGAAGTATGAATATGCACAAAGAAAACTTTGCGTTCTCAAACACGCCTGACCTTTTTTGTTCCAGCCGCAAACGGACAGTCTGTATTATCATTTTGACTTAAGATTTCCCCTTTCCTGAACACTGCAATTATTGATGATTTTTTCTGAAACAATAATTCTAGTCTAGGCTTCTGGAGGATGGCAAAAGGGTAAAATGCCAATCCGGATTCGTTTGCCTTACCAGAAGGATAACCACCCACAGCTACTCACTGGAGTTCACAACATAACCTGAACAAACAACTACGAATACTGGCACATTTAGCGTAATTGTCTAGTGACCCTTTAAGTTATCCTTTAATTCAGTTGATTTAGATTTCTCACCGAAATTTCCTACCGGATAAAATCTGTTAAGCTACCATATGCAATCTAATAGAATTCTCTTCGACTGGAATGGACTATTAAAACGCAAAGAGAAGATAGAACTGAATGACTGTGTTTAAAAAATTAGGCATCTGTTTTATTAGTTCACTGTTACAAAATTTCATACTATTATTTGGATCACGGGGGTGGGATTGGGGGTGAGAGTGATTGTAGGTGACCTGCATTTAACACGAACCCAATTAGCATCATAAAATGTCACCACCAAAGCATATGTACTGCTAGATTTGACTTTTTGTATTTCCTATTCCAGATCAACAATACCAAGACTAGCCAGCACATGAGAAGAATTGTGCACGCACAATCTAACAGGCCAATTAGTGCAAACATCCTGGCAGTTGTGTCATGGCAAGACCGAGTATGAGCCCACGCATTGCAGTGAAATGACAGATTGTTTGCAAATCGTTTCCTTGCCTTTTTTAATGTTAGACTACTTTTTCACGCATGCCTTTATGCTTGCTGAGCACTTCGTTTATCCGCAATGACTGATTTTTCCATGGTCAGAAAAATGAGATCATATTGTTTAAACAATATCATGACATTTGGTACAAATTCCCGTTTCGTTTATTTTGGTTTTCTCTCTTTCCAAGTGGAGTTGTTTGTCAAGAATGATTTTCCTAATTGCACCATGCATAAGTCAGCATAAAGGCCAAATTAATGCAGAGATCAAGAGCAGATGTGGTCCGTCAGTTTGCGGTGAAGTCTTGCATTGTTTAATCTCGAAATGCACCTCTATCCAATGAAGCCCAAAATAATGGTTTATTGCAGCATGTGTGAATGCATTTATTCATTTAACAGCTTATCTTCAGAAAACGTATGCTCTAACTTTGTTTGGGCATTGGCTTATGAAAACGACTGAAGTGACTTAAACCCGTTTGCCTCTATATGATAACCATCTGTTTGAATATTAAACGTGTCCGGAATTCTGGATGGGAAACTTCTGCCAAAATGATCGGCCTTTTTATTCGACTCCCTTCCCTACGGACTGTATCCTTAATGCACGATTTTCTAATTATCCTGTCAACCCGCATCTCGGGAAGTATCAGACCTGATTTTGTGCTCATTTGAGCCCATCATTCCTGAGTATCTACCCTCGCAACCAATCATGAATTACCACTGAGACAATCAGCCTTTTCGGGCCGACCTGGATTATTGTGGTACTTCCTTCCGTGTGCTGTCCTCAATGTTTGCTAATAGTGCCCGCAAAACTAAGATATAACAACACTCCTGTTTAGCTCGTTTGAATGCCCATCGCCAACTCGGATCTTCCAGGCAGGACTGTGTAACTATCCCACTTATTCTGCTTCCTGTTTGGAACTAAGGCCATATGTTTCACATTTCCCTATGAGTATTTGGTGCAGTGGTACCAGACACGCTCCTCAAGAAGAAGGGATAGGTTCAAACCCTGGGTGCCCTAACGGATGTCCAGCGCTGATGAGCTCTAATGAGATCAATACTCAAATTAACCGGATGACCTGATATTTCTGCGCTGACAACAAATTCCGAACTAGTATCAATTCCCCACACTACTTTCAAGTAGCTGTGGATTATGTACATTAGTTTTCTTGTGCCATATCTTCGAACTGGAGGGTGTCAGACATCATCATGCGCATGGCTTGACAAATGTGTTCAGGGAACTGCAGATAACTCTTTATTACACTACATCCGGAATCCACGGACTTGTTGGTATTTCAGTGTTTAACTTTTAAAAATCGCCCGGTGCAATTATTCTACCATTTAAGCAATCTGAATCATTTACCGTCCCTAAGGAATTGTAGAAGTAAACTTGATTCTACTGGCCGAATTCTTCCCAAATGTAAAACAGAAATACAGCAAACCAAAACCAAATCAATCTATTATCTTTCTGTTTTATTTGTTGCATTCACAATTTGCTCATTTGCACACACATATATATATATGTCTAAAAAAAGCACTTTTGCGATAACGAGAACTGAAACCTGCGGTGACCACTCGTGAAATTCTTGACGACAGCCAACCTCAGTTGAATATGATTTTATTTCTCATTTGCTTTTCAATCTGGTGAAGCATTCTTCCAGACATACAATCTACCAACAGAAGTAGCGTCTGTTCTATGCTAAACAAAATACCCGTTGATAGCCGTCTGCCAACTAAACCCTTCGAAAATTTTGCGATGTTTTCGGCTAGCATCTAAAAAACAAGTTAAACGGCAACAATGCTTGGTATATCTTCTGTCGATGTCAAAATTAATTTGCCACAAAGCCAGTCTTGACAATAAACAGATCTACCGACCTTCCTCCTCCTCGATCGCTGTCCCTATTTATTTGCTTGTCGGATATGCATGCATGCTTTTAATAGAATATACATAACGAATCATGCAGGTAAATTCGAACACAAGAAAACTTGCTTCAAACCATATCATCTGACGATCTTGCATACATATTATTCGATAACCAAAAAGCAACTATTCCGGTATAGTATGTAATAAATTATTAGGCATAAAGTAAAACCCTGGTATCTTGACAGGAAGTAGATAACTAGTTGTTCGGCCTACTTTGGTTTGATTTAATTACCCGAGTGTTGTGGTGGTACCAAAATTGTATTACGTACTTTGCTTGGTGGTTGACAACTCCGGTTATGCGCAGCCTAGTATGGCACAAGAATGACTAGTGGTAAAATTTCACACATTTATGCTGACGAATTAAAAATAGGTCGGCTACACTTACAGGAGTTAAATAGTTGACATGTGGAAACTGTTGACTTGTAACCATTTCGGAACAAACGTCAATTGAAAATTCAGAGAATATTGTCAGAAACAAGCACTGACAGTGAGGTTGCCAGCAGGTACGAAGCAAGCTTTTACCACGGTAAAATCGTACCTGTTTCGGGGAAACAAAATAAAACTAAAAGTCTACTTCCTCACTTGAGTGAAGGCTCAAAAACATGTTGGGACCACAAAAGATTAGAGCACTGTATATCTCCAAGGCATTTACTAAGTAATTCCCATGTGAAATTCACACCTGTGATGTCGTATTAGCACGTGAGAGCCAACTGTGTTGATTCATGTGCCACGTCTGTTGACTGTTTCTAGTTGTTAAATTGCTCAATATTAGCTCTTATCACAGGATTAAGCTAGTACACCTATCTTATCAATTAGTGGGGTAACGCACTGAAGATCAGGTTATCAGTTGGGACGGACGCGACACAGTGTGCTCGTCCAATACAAAGGACAATTCTCATTTACCAGAAGGTAATTTCGCTGAAACAATCAGGTTACACTGGCAGGCAGTTTGATCTGCTCAAATATTTTTGTCACCAATCCTGATAAATGTGAAGCAAGCTCGCCTGACTGTGAAGCGAACTCAAAATATTGTGACATGTGCTCGAAACAATTAAGCAAATCGTATTCAGTTTTGTTCTTAAAATCTCCATCAAAGTTTGTATTTCTGAAATCAAAGTGGCAGATCAAATTTTGGTAAATTTATATAGAATAAGGAATAAGCTTTTAACGATAAATTAAGTACGAGTTAACACAGACATTTGTAAAGGAGAGACCAACTGTAGCTCTGTCAAGGTATGCTAAAATAGGAAAACGTTTCATGTACTCACACGGAAAAACGTGCTGAGGAAATTATGAGCGGTGATGACATTTCGACACGTGGAGTGAACAACTTTGAAGCAAAAACGAAGAAATTTCGCCCATCTAGTGTTGTCAATCCAAAAAGTAGTCTGGTATATGTTTAAGCTGATGATTTCATAACCGCCGGACGTGCACATTCTCCATCTCACACCAGATTTGACCACCATCTTTTCATCTGAAAGAAGGTATTGTCACTCTGTCACCATCTCTCGCCAGTACAATTAAAATTACTGCGTTAAATCCGTCCATAAGGCATCCTTAGAGACAGCAAACAGTGCCTGATGGCCTCGAAGGATTTTGTCTATCGGGGAGTGCTTTTATACTTCGAACTACGAACGATTCCGACTCGAACGCTTTAGTCATTGCTCTATCAGGCAGACTCCGAACGGTTTGTTGAACTTCACCGTATGAGGATGTTGCACGTATCCATCACTGATTTGCACGTATCCATCACTGATTTGCACGATCACGGACCGCTAGTGCACGGCAATCGACGGCTACTGATAGATGACTTCTCTGCAGGTAGCCTAAGTACGACGAAGGCTTTAGACATGACCTACTGTAGTTATCGTATTCGGAATCATCGAGGTTAGACTGAACTACTTTTTCGGTCTCTGACTTAGCTTTTCATGGAACCTTTGCTCGAGCAAATGGGACTTCTATAGCAGAATACTTAGCTAACTATATTGTCAATACTGGTTTGATTACATGTGAACAGTGCATGAGAACGCCTAAAAAGTTATCTTTAGGATAATTTAAATTCTTGTGCCTAAGGTTTTCCGGTGTCATAATGCATCTGCTGGAGGGAGCTTTAGCAGCTTTGGGAGTATATGTTGGATTAGGGGGTTGAAGAACGAATTTCTTGAATCTCCGTTGTGGAAACAATATATTATTTTTAAATTTTTCGTCGAGAATTGAATCCTTGAAAAATGTGAGGTTTAACCGTTCGGGATTTTTTCAAGGTTAACAGCAATCGATGCTGGTCAGAAACCTTATGTGACACTGTTTGCGAGGCATAATCTACTGGCTCCTGATTGAAATCAAGAACAAAAGGCCAACATAGCCTTTAGTCTCCAATTTTATAAACCATGTCCTATCTACCAGAAGTCAGGCTGATGAAGAAAATACTAATTATCTTGGAATTAATAAAGTTTCCAGCGAAGCAGGTGTCTCATAAATAGTGCTGGTTAAATGTTCGCAAATAGGCTTGGTTCTTTGGAGTGGAGTTGATCGAAATACGTTTGAATAATCCCTAGCTGAAATCTATATATGCTGTCGAAAACGTGTGGTCACATTTTGTAATTCTAATTACCATATGGAGTATTTTGTGGTCATGCAAGCTTTCCGTAATAAGGAAGGTGAATTAGGTAGCACGGTCGGACATCCTTAGTAGATCTTTACTAGTGAAATGAACTAGTTATGTTTTGATATTAGTAGTAGGAGATTGAAAGTTTTCACGAAATAATTCACCACGTCATCATTTCTGAACTTAGTATTACGAATCCATGAGCACTGTACAGACGTTTCATCCTTATTAATCATTAGCAGTGCATATCTACCGCGCTCGAAGTGGGACGGTTAATATCATCTCCGGTCAGAAATCCAGTCATGTTTCTGAAGCTGGAAAGCATCAGAGGTTAAGCGCCAAAATAGTTGAAATCATTAAATAAAGCACGACAGATTGTTACAGTCAGGCGTAAATGTCACGGAAAATTTCAAGCAAAATTTTCGGCTCTTTAAGTGGTCAAAATTCTCATTGTCGCCTTAGGCGTGGATCAAAGTGAAAGACCAATTCTTATCTTCGTCAAACTATACCGATCCACGAACCACTCTAATCAGACAAACCGGGGAGACATTCGATCAGTGATCTCCGAAACCGAAGAAAATGTACTTCATTATCTATGAGTAACTTCAACAGAGGAACAAAATATTTAAAGGAGAGATGGAGAATTCAACTGGCTATATATTCCATAACAGCAAAATATCAATGAACCAGGGTGGGCACGCTGGTTATCAGGTCACATCTAATCTGGTTAACAGAAAATCAAAAAAGCTAGCCAGGAAAATTTTCACATATCTATGTCAAATTTCCAGAGAGAAAGATCCGCATTAAATTCTACCACCTGAAACTCATTGTTAGCAAGTGATTCTTGCAAATTAAAATAAGAAACGGCCCTGAATTTTGCGCGACTGATTTGAATCACTCTAGATTAGGCTGGTAGTTCTTCGCGCTGCGTTGCAAAATCGAGTTTTGTATAATAGCAATAATGGTAGTGGGTTGAACTTGTCCCAATGCATGCAAAAGATAAGCGTTTAATATTCTACCTTGTATGAATGATTCTGTATCTTTTCGGTCTTTCCTTTGAAGTGAGTAGCCGCTGGCAAGCCGGCAAATGACATCTCTGTTGGCTAATCTGGTTATGGAAACTCCTAATCCAGTTAAATTCCGGCAAACTTGTGGCGGCACCGAACTGAGCGAAACCCTCATTTTGGGGTTTACCGATTCTCCTGCCTATCATCTGTTCATCCCTTTTCGAAAATTTAGCCTAGATGTCTCACGTCGCTCTGTTGCAAACCCTGATTTAAGACATTTTAAACGCTGCACCATTTTGATTACTTATGAGTAGCAGCTCCCGAACTATTAGTTTACCTCCGCGTTTCCATTTCCTAAAAAAAGTTCAGATGTGATGGAAAAGTACATCAGTAATTGACGAACAGAGAGATGTTAGTGACGGAATGAATTTTGTGAAGTAGTTTACTCGCTTAGAAGTTCGGTTCGATAGATATCACGTTTGACGAAGTGTGAAAGGTCTTCGACTTTAGCCAACATAGTTTGTCCATTTAGGAGGCAACAATTATTTTCCCTTACCCTCTGTTCGCCAGGACCGAAGCAATAGGGAGACCTGGGACAGTTATGTCCAGGTTTATGCAGGTAAACGACTGTCGTAAAGTCTCGGTTACCTGGACAGAGAGAGACAGCTGAAAACCTGATCATTCAGCGAAAAAAATTAAGTGGTGCTATAATATCCTTTGAGCTCCGAGTGGCTGGGATATCCTGGCCATCTTGTATAACCCCGGCAGTGTGACTGTTCATGGCTGAACACTTATTTCATTCATCTGATGCACACTCTGCTTTCCAGTCACAAACAAGAGACATTCTGACTCGCCCTTTTTCAACGTAAATGATCTCACCGATTCCAATTTGATAATGTCAAGATTAACCCACCGTGCAAATGTATTTGTCATAATCACACGATTAAGCAGTCGAAATGATTTGTTTTTTACCAGATTGTTTTTCTTCTGTCGTGCTTTGGGTTTGCTCGATAAGGGTTCAGACAGCTGGTTGACGAATATTCTGGAATGATTATCAAATAAAAGTGACTGACATGCAGAATAAATAAATCAATATTTCACAACACTGCAGAAGGCTGTCGGTAATCAAATCAATATAAGAGAAATGGCTTTGTGGAGATTGGTGATCAGATCGGTTTTGGTGGTTGAAAATGGCAGAATTTCTGCGTAGGAAAGTGAATCACTTCTAAAATCCAATGCTGAACGCAGAAAAGGTCATCTACGCTTGTAACATAAGTCATTGCTTGAATGTCTACCATAGTTTACTCAGTGTCCAAAGTTTCACATCATAAAGGCACAATCCGCCAGAAACTAGGATTGGATGGGGCTTAAAAGTTCGTTTAATTGAAATGGGATTGCCATCAGACAAACGTTCTATATGAACAACCTTCTCGGTAAATTGTCTAAACTCAGAAAGATCATTTACGGTCTCTTTATTGCATGATATGACCGTGAAGAGTAAATACCATAATTAGAAGACTAGGAGTGAATAAAAGGGAGCAGGACATTCCTGGAAAAAGCATGCTTCTTAACCTTGTGGACGAATGGATTGGCGTTTTAAAGGAGAAGGAATAAAGATAATTAGAGAATATTCCACAGTTTTTTTCGGTTCGCGGAAAGAGGGACAAAGCTTCGGTTCAGAGATGACTGCAGTACTCAAAGCTGGGAGTTTTGGGGCTTTGTATTAAATAAGCCTATTTGAGGGCAAAACCGTAGCGCATTGTATGAATGCTCTCAAGAAAAGGAAAGTCACGCGTCTGGCTAGTAGATAAAAAAGAAATAAAGTGCCGAGATAAGCCGATGACCAGAAGAAGTTGAAGAAATCGAACTCATAAGAAGGTTTTGGAGCAAAAGAAGAAAAGAAGAATTGCAAACAGTTATATGGATTTTGAAGCTCCACAGATTTACACAACTCTATGAAATAATCTGGTGTAATTCAATGTTCAACAGCAAACAACTGCAGGAACGACGAAGTAATATATTATCTTATGATGTCCGAGAAGAAGGCCAAGAGAACAATCAATCCTATTATCATCGAAACTATGAATAGGATCAGGAGTGATTTTGAGGAATGGAACAATGAATAGGCGAAACACTGTCCGGAGGAGCACGACACCCTAGATAGATGGTAATTCGTGAAACAAATATAATGGACTACACTAAAATTAAATTCTGCAACTAACCCGTCTCACTTAGCATTATCGATCTATGTTCATGATTTTAACTAGAAGACAATGGTTGGGGACTTGTAAATGTAAAAAATTGAACGATTCTCCTGGCAAGAGGAAATCCGTCGTTCTAGTGACAAAGGCAGTTTTCCATATACAATCCCCGTCTTTTATACCGCTGGAGCTCAGCAAATGTCTTCTTGAACAGATTGGTCCCGTTCCAACTTGATAAAAATCATGTAAAACCTAGCTTAGCTTTAGAGCATAGATAATATACAGGCATCTTGCAGTGTTCATCCTCAACTTATCTAAGAAGCGTTTGATTTCCTGACATAATAATTACATGAATTATCTTGACAGCGGAAAGCAACGCCAAAATGCCGAAACCTGTTGTTGCATGAATTAGGCATAATTTCCTACTAAAGTTTCCGGATGCCACACCAAAAATGACTGAGGCAATAACAAAAGACGACGGCTGAGTTCACCAAATCCCAGTACTTATCGACTCTTTATTCCTGGCAATACACAGATAAAACTGTTTTTGATAAATCATGATCTGTTCTCCCAAAGGAGTTTATAGTGGGTCTTGGTTGCGGATAACAGATGATGGATAAACTGGTATATCGACTAAATTTCCAGCCTGTCAACTGGCACCGTAAGGCCAAGAAATACGGCTTACTAGTGCAGAGCCTTGTCATTTCCCACCAAATCACAACAATACATCCTCACGATTTATGTTCATTACACCTTAGCTTACTGGATCGGAGTGTGTACATGTGACTTGGATTGCCCGATTTTCGGCGAAATCTCTATATTCAACAGAGTGCTGATTCCTTGGACTGTGTGGAAATGCTCACCAGAGAAGCTCCAGTCGCATTAGGTGAAATCTAGGGAGAAACCTAAATCAGTAAATTTTATTAAGTTTTTCGTAGCAAACGTCATCAAAGGACTTGATGACGTCCCAGGATTCAGCAACTGATGATCCCGCAGGAATCAGGTGATCGAAGTATGCCAGGAATTCTTTATTCAACCTGTGGAGACGAAATTCTCATTGACTGTAGCTCATGACCTAGCGACATTCTATATGCGGTAGAAGTTGTTTCAGATAGCGGTTTCTAGAACTATAGATAAGTCCGAGGAACAGAAGTGGGTCGATAAACATTAATTTCGCAGAATTCACCAAGCCGGAGATTGGTGATGTTTAACGGCCTTCCGAAAAAGAAACACGTTCATCTGAAAGAACGTGGCAGACAGGAAGAGAAGAGTGTGATAATAAACTCAGGTCCATATTCCTAAAGTAATTTTGTCGCATTGCAGTCAGAGCTACTGTGCTTGTTTTGCCCAGGGAATGTAGCACTTTCCATCCGTTTACCGTCATACATAGGCTGGAACATTCGAACTGAAATCGTTGGAAGCGATTGGTTGGAACAGTAAGCAAGCTCAAACAAAAAGCAAATGTCAAAGTAAATTTCTCGGGCTGCTTCGGATGAGTCGGTGAATTGTGCACCACACAGTCTTAAAATCACATGATACGATCCAGTTATCCTCGTCGATGTGGTGTTTGTCTGAATAAAACAGACGAATTAATCCCCTTAATATGTTTGCGTTGACGACATTCTCATTTCGATAAAGAGTGGGTTTATAGAAAGCCTGGCAAAATAATTTAAACAGGCTCACAGGGTGATTATTTTTTCACTTTAAATAGGATTGTGAAACCCTTTTGCTGTCTGCATTAGAAGCATACGAAGACAATAAACGAAACGGTTGTAGGTCGTACATTATCGAAAACCGACAAGGACATCCCAATACACCGAGTGTACCGATCTCGTTCTCCGAAAAACGTCGATAATGGCTGCTAAAAAGAAAGATCTGGATTAGCAACATCCATTCAAACCAGGCAATAATTGTGAGGTGCTGGATGGGCCCCTGAGAAAAGTCATTGCACTCACTTCTCTCGTACACATGTCACCAGCTGACCTGTGATTTCCACGAACTATAAAGAAAAACTGTTTGCCACTTTCTCATGAAAACTAGGGACGTAACGAAATGATCAGGAGTAAGAGAAAAAAGTTAGTCAAGAATTTCAAATCAAAGTCTAATTTACTGGACTGGCGTACAGTCCGGCGGCGCTCGTAAGTAGGATCCAGAGGGAACTGGAGACGATTGAGAATAGCTTCTTAAAGCAACTGTGGTTGCACTGACTTATGATTTTATTTAAGTAATTACGTGACTGTTTGTTCTGGCACCTCGATAGCTCCTAGCGTCAGCTGTCTTCTAATTTTTAGTGCAGATTTTGTCGGATTTTTGCGCACACAAAAATGTCGAGTGAGGGACAAGACATCCTAACAGTACAATTAAGAGCTATTTCAAACACTTTACAGTAACTGACGGCGCCGTGCAATTTTTCAGGATCGATATATGAAAATAGAAGAAATGGTAGCAGGAATTCCAAAAATATTGCACGCTAAGTCGAAAGCTCGGGTAAGCTAAAACAAAAGTGAATCTTCCTCACTCTCAGTTACATTCAGAAAGGAAATTGGAAAACATAGATTGATTCCCAAGTCGTTGTTTGCTTAGTAATTTGGAGAATGACAACACAAAGAGACGGGTATTCCAGTCACATATAGTTTGGTGATACCACATAAGTAGGTCCATTTGGTGTAGATACAAAAAGTTGTCTGCACTTAAAAAAAAGTCGATTCGTATATTTGGTTGAAAAGGCTGTTAAAAAAACTGAATCATTTTTGCATTAAAAAAGTAAATCCCCTCTGATTCAGCAACCAAATAACTGGAGAATATGTGGTGGGTAGGGGACCTTGAAGCTTACCTACGTTAGAATTTACTTTTTGGGAGTTTCAGTAACCGGTTATTTGTTCCGCCAGTTGATTCGTATGCGAGCCATGCATTCGTACCCCAGCTTATCTTATAACGGGTGTTTTGAACAACTGTTACTTTCTAAGCTTCCTTGTGTTCCGTTAGTATATATTCACTTATAATAATGACGGTTTATTTCTGCTACCCTACCGAGATGTGATGTGCACGGCCATAATGTACGGTTAAATCGTTGAGACAAATTGTCCGTTTACAGGGGATGAAAGAGTAAACATAAGAAATGCTAGTATCGTGGATGCAGTCACGTTTGGTTGATCAGAAGCACAAAGAATGTGTAGAGCTGGGCGGAATATTTGAGTAAAAATATCGGCTGGCCACTTCTCGAGTGGATCATGTAGGCCTCCGTGGACACAGTACACAGCAAGGCGGTTAGCCAGGAATGGGGATAGTTTACAAGACATGGGACCATCGGAAACAAATTCTCCATGCGTAAAAACTTCGTGCATAAAGTGCCACACAAAAAAGACAAGTGCCGATTAAAGAGACAGTTTGAAGACAAACAAATAATAATAAAGAAATATAAGCAAGAGCAAAGAGTCGAATTTTCCCGAGCAGTGACTGATCGATAGCAGGTAACAGGGAGACAGTGTTTGGAAGTTATACACATTTGTATGAATCTAACTAGTTCAAACGATGGGGTTGCAAATGGCTGTAATATGAGAAGCTTGACCTGGGAGCAACAAGCAAAGAGAAATTTAAGATAGAAACCTGTCAATCAGCCGATGGAGAATTAAACTCAGGTGGGGCTACTAGAAACAACAAATTGGCAGATAAATGATTAGGAGTCAGAGCAGACAATAAGCTGTGGTCTGAAGCTGGAGAAATGAACTGGGAAAATATTTGAAAATCTTAATTTGTTGCAGACCACGCGAATTTCTCTCTCTCTCTCGAGTTCTGATGTGAAACAGGGTAGACAGAAATTGCACGATACCGGTGAGGGTAGTAAATAGTCGGTCAAAGCAATGCGAGTGTGCGGATAGAAAAGGGCATTCACTAGTATGCGGTTAATCCGACTACATATAGAATTTCAAGAAGCACTCTTCCTGACGGAAATTCTTTGATGTGGATGATCGACCTTGTTCAGTCGGTCAGTTTGCGAGGTTTTAACCTGAAGTTCAAGGGTCCGAGTCCTTCCTCCGCCAACCAGATTCTTCACGCTATATCAGCGTTTCTTCATATCTAGCTTGCGTGCGCTTTTTCGCTTTGTCGTTTCCATGTCTGTTAATCCAGACCCCAATGGCCTTTGTATTGTTTCATTCGCAGAATCTTTCTACCTTGCTGCGTGTTGATATCACTTCTCATGTGTTCTTTTTGTGACGTTTTGTCCCTTCCGCCGTAGTCCTTGACAAATACTTCGTTTGCCCCGACACCTTGCACGCTTGCATTTGTGACGAGACAAACCTTTGGATTTCGCCACGGTAGCCAAACTGCTTATCACCTGCTTGTCAGTTTTGTGTGCTTTCGCCCTCTTTCCACCTACACGCGTTTGTTGCTCACAACCCAGCCATGCGAACGCTCTCGGTCTCGCGTAGTCAGTTTTCCCAGGTAAAAATTGACTTTTGCTTCTATCCTATCAGTCCCTTCTTGAGATGGCCTACTCCGGTGCTTTTGGTTGTTCGTTCATCTGCTTCCGGCGTATTTTTGGAAGGGTTTTTATCCACGAATTTGCAACATTTTTTACAAGTTAGTTTGATCTTCAAGTACACTTAGGTTACCCAGATGTTGTCCTGGGAATCGCTAGTGCGATACACAGTTTGTTCGTCACCTGACTGGTAAATATGCTGAGACCTGAATAACACCTGATGTTTAAGGAACTTTCGAGATTCAGTGATCTTTCCTGACAGCACAGTCTTTTCAGGTGCCCTTCAGACTACGCTAAAATGTACAGTCCAGTTTACCTTATACAGACTAACTTAAACTTCTCATGAACACTGCCAAAACCTAACAATGATGAATATTTTCCGCAGGCGATCTGACCCTTATCCAGTTAAAGTCTGTATGAGGGAGATTCGGGCATGGCTGAAGTTTACCACATGAATTGATCGTGTGAACTAAAAAAACCAAGTTGAATTGAAAAATTCCTGGAATTTAGAAGGATGTTGTCGAAATTCCTGCGGTGCCGATTGTGAAGAAAATGTGTGATAATTTATTGAAATGAGACGGGAAGGTGCCACGGAAACAACTGATTTTACAACCTTGAGATGAATTTTTAACCCGTTTCCAGATGATAGGTGACTGAAAATCAAGGTTGCATGTAAGGTGAAAATCGTCACTAAATCATGGAAGGTTACTTCCTTCGGCCAATGGTAACAATTTTGCCTTATAACATCGTCTGACACTTGAAACCAGAAAGACTGAGTAGTTCTAGATGGATGTTGATTGAATACTATTCAAACTTCGGGATGCTACCATTTTTGACCAGGAACCGTGAGCAAAATTGCTTGTAATAAACCTCTCGTTCCTTTTTTATCTTACCGTCATTCCAGATGGGAGAAAGATTTCACCCTGAGTGCTGAGACATCATGACCAATGCTTTTTGCTTGGAAGGCCAGCAAAAACGCGTCCACTGTAGCTGTATACACTAACGAGTGGAACATAAATGTTTTACCCGTTATTCCATTTAGTAGTATATGAAAACCACATCGCTTGAAACGTGTCCACCAATTCGACTAGTGACGACCATAGCAAGCAAATCACAAGTGACAGTGAAGGATCATAGTTCACACAACATGCAGAACATATCAAGTTGGATGCCTCGCATAACTGAATACAGCGGTAGATTGACCGAAAATCAGTCGAGTCAGGGAAATAAATTATCCACTGCTTTAGGTTGAACATTTAGCTTTGGGAAATCCCAAAACCATACTTTAGGCATGAAAGGATCAGCGGAATCAGCACATAGAGTAACCATGTGGTTTTGAATTGCTGGTTAAGTTGTTTTCGAAATTACGATATTTAGGATATGCTGTCATCTAAGAATCTTGCTAGGTATGCGCTGGTGAAACAACGGTAGGCTGCTTCTAGAACAGGAATGTGTAATAGATGTTTAAATAGACTCCACTACTTGGTGGTGGGCGATTTGAGCAAAATGAGCAAGAATGTTTGTAGACTGTTTTTGACAATCCACATTAATTTTGGAAATGCCAAACTGGACTAAGTGCAATGTGGGTGAAGTACTGCAAGTGATTCGCAAATTATTGCATCAGAACTTAGTTCGAATGATTAGGAATATGCATGGATGGTGAGTGAATGCATGAACAACAACAATGATTTTGGGGTTATTAAATGGGTTCACTGGCCACGTCTACTCATAGTGATTCGAATTAGATTCCGGAGCGAAAATCCGTTTCGGAGTGTATAAGCCTGGGAATGATTGAACAGGCTAGTACAGGGTATATTCATCGGATAAGGGAAAAAGACGATAATAGCTATGACCTCCTCGGGAAATTTCGTTCTCAGATCAGTGTATGACACAATTTACAATACTGATTTGACAACTACTCTGTCAAGAAACCATGGAAGCACTGTACAGCTGTTTCATCCAGCCTGTTAGGAATCATCAGCAGTACATATCCACCGCGCCCGAACTTGGACACGAACCCGAACAAGGACGAACGATTCTGAGTCGAACACCTTAGCCATTACGCTTCCGGGCAGGCTCTGAGCGGTTTGCTGAACTTCACCACATGATGTTGCACCTATCCGTCACTGATTTGCACGGTTACTCTCCGCTAGCTCACAGCGATCGAAATTCAACAAACCGTTCAGAGCCTGCCCGGTAGCGTAATGGCTAAGGCGTTCGACTCAGAATCGTTCGTCCTTGTTCGGGTTCGTGTCCAAGTTCGGGCGCGGTGGATATGTACTGCTGATGATTCCTAACAGGCTGGATGAAACAGCTGTACAGTGCTTCCATGTTTTTTTATGGTGAGTTGAGCGTTGATATCACATGGTGAATTATTCCATGAAAAACTCAGTCGTCCATCAGAGTCAGACTTGAGAGAGAGAGAGAGAGAACGACCTAGGGCAAATGGGCTAAATCACATAGGAAACAGGTCAAACCATGGAAGTCGACTGAATCATGGTGGTTCGGTTGTTTTGATTTGTTGAATACTGAGTTGCAAAGTTGGCAAAATTAGAGTAATTTACATATTTTTACTTGGTCTAGTTTCTAAATTTTTTGTATCTTGGCCATTCGGAACTGAAAGAATTAGGCGAATGTGCGAAACCAAGGCTTACCCTGATCTGAGTTTTGGATAGGAACGGTGTTGGCATGGATCAGAATGAATGATGCATGAGCTGAAAAAGGGAAAGTGATAATATAGCACCCTCAACAACGTAAGTGGTAGAGTTGACCTACTAAGAGCTGTCCCCATTGTACTAGGTAAGCGGTTGACAGTTACAAGGGTAATCAAGACGGGGAGAAAAAACACTCGGACACAAGAGGAAGGAGAACAGCTTACTCCTGTGGAAACAACTGAGAGCATCACCATGATGACGAAGGCAAATCCTAGCTCCTTTATTATTTTTATCCACTGAAGCGAAATTGCGAATGAGACGATCATGATTATCGTCAGACAAATTGATGGGGAATTGAAGAAAATTGAAGTAGACCCTTAGTGCAGACTCTCAGACGAACCTTGGAAGAAATTTTTCTAGAAATGGAGATGATTGCTGTTTTACGCAGCAATCACGTAGTTTCCTCTCTTTCAGGGCTCGACTGAATAAGCCCGAAAAACAGGCAAGAGTGTGGCCGCACACTTCGTGAGGATTGACAGACTGAAATTAGCCGGTGAGAAGGACTTTGTTGGATTCAGAAATACTGCTCACTTCGAAACAAAGATTGTTTAAATTCAAAATGGATACGCCTGTGTAGAATAATTTTCACTGCCTTCCTAATAACTTTTTTATAAAAGTTCGGAACTAAGAACGGCAGACGTGTGTGCCGATGAACCAAGCCCATCATCGATGAATTGATTGTGCGTCTAAAGGCATATTCCTTCCCGCGACTAAGTAGTTTAAAGTGAGGGCATGACAAACTAACAGTCAATAAAAATGATCTGGGTGGAACATAAAATGGTGGAACAAAAATTAAGATAACATGCTGATCGATCCAGGTACCAGACATATCGTCATCGTCACCTGAGAATTGGGAAAATTCAGTCTGGCTTTGTATTTCATTAAAAATCAGAAGATCTTGGAAAATTACCTGTTATGTGCAAACTTTATGATCTCGAAATTACAATAAATGTGGGTGATTTCTGTAGCTATACAACGGTCTTATTGGTTTTGCCAGTCCTTAATGTTCCAGTTGATTGTGATTGGGATTTTGTCAAAATTATTGCGATGCGCAGCTGAAATGGAGCGGCCACTTGAGTGGCTGTACGGAATAATTTCAGTTCGAAAATTTTTGCTTCAACACGTTGCCCGAATCAAAACCAGAACATATATTCAAGCAGAATGATAATAGGCCTCAATTTCTGTCAAAAAAATAACGATGCATTTCATGTAAGTTTGTTTTTCAGTTTACCAGAATTATACCTCCAGAGAAAAGGTCAAAATAACGACTTATGTATATAGATCTCAAATTCTACCCGTATTTTTTTGCCGAAGCTCTTGACCCGGATTTGTGTTTGTGTTTTAGTCGTTTCTGTGTGATACGATGTTGCGTCGTGTGTGCTTATAGATGTCTGTGTGTAGCTGCTCCTGTCCACTGTCCATGCCGTCGATCAATTAGTATGATTTTTTGAAGACAGCCTTTGAACTTACTCAAAAACGATCGAAATTGGTAATTATCGATCACAAGAAAAACACGTACCTAGTCAACCAAGTTGCTTTGTAGATAAATTTTACCTCGGTTATCATACTCAGGTGCTGCGGCCGACCACAAATTGCTCATTAGAGTGCGCGTTCAGGTCAACGAAAAGCTGCTTTGTCTAGCACGTCTCCGTAAGTCAGACAGATCAACACTTCAAAAAAGCTTTTTCTTCGCTGAACGTAGCCTGCCAAAGCAGATTCATTCGATCAGATAAAAGCGGAAGAATTTTACTTCAAACGTTGGTGTAGTGAGCAAAAATTCAGAAATTTAGCTGACAAGCTTGTTTTATTTTCTAACCATACATAACCTGAACAGCTACTATCCTTACAATCAGACGAGAGCACCGGGACACATTGGTGATTTCCATAGGAAAGCAATTACTGTTTTGTGCGAAGATTTCCACAGACAACAATGACAAAACAAACTGGCAAATAAGCCCATTTTACATGGTGCGTACGTATATAGTTGTTTATAGTATAAAAATAAAAGGTTAAATCACAAAGATTTTCCATGCCCTGTGTGACATTCCGTAGTCGGCATTCTAGGTTTCAAAAATACTTTGTCATCATCCCACAGGGATCCATCGCAATCCACTTCAAACCTCCTCTTCTTCGAGCCCACAACGAATTTGTGGTCGATTTCCCGTCGAATAGCTCAACGTCCACCCCAAAGCAGACGTGAGACGAGACAAAATTTGACACGTGTTATTAGTCCGTTTTGAGATTGCGTATGAACGCACCAATTCCTTCCTCCCCTATGTTGTTCTATCTGACTTGTTCATTCACACATACACACACACACAGAGAGAGAGAGGGGGCTTCGGTACATCGAATGGTTCATTCGCATTACTTGAATTATCTTGTTGGAAAGCGGATGGCACTGCCATAAGGTGATTGTTCTGCCGAATAAATACGTTGCAATCTGAAGTAAAAGAAGACCAATGATAAGGAACAGGGATAAGTACAAAGTGGTTAAACTGAAAATCGCTGCCTTGGCAGCTGAGCTAACTGAAATACGGGTTAGAACTTCCGCCCCCTGTATCGAATCTTACTATGTCTATCGTTTCAAATGTAAGTTGTTTGTCTGCCTACCAATACCTGGCTAAAAAGGTCAGCGACGTTAGGTCACGGAAGAGCGCAAAGAATAAGTGGCGTAGCACCATCCTAAACTGTGATCCAACGTAACCCAAGACTTGACCTACTTTGATATAATGCGCGGAACTCATGTGTTCTGAAGATACAGAATAAAGAGCTGGTGATTATCTACAAAGCAATATCATAAACCGGATACTTAAATAAGTTTGCCGATAACACAAAGATCAATAATGGTCCAGTTGCCGCAATCCAAGTGTCCAGACATGGGATTTTGAGACCTAATTTAATCTACTTCTGATCATCCCTTCGTTCATTGGCTTGCAATGGGCGTACATTGTTGTTTAAATGTCGGTCAATTCGATTAAGGGAAACGGGATGAAATGAGAACTGCAAGGGAGAAAAACCAGAGGGATAGCTATGAGCTAGTCGAAAGTTGATTTTTCCCCTCCTCAGTGAATGGGAAGTGGTTGTTCAAATTGTCATCCCATCTACCAAGTCCTAATCCGCGATTCACGGTCAAATATGGGAGCCGATGTGAGCGGCTCCAGCAGCTACTCCGGTAGGCGTCCGCTGGCTTGCTACAACAGATCCATCAGTTGTGGCTACAGTCCTCAGAGGAATCCGAGTCTTGGACTTCATAAAGCAACTGATCCCGATGGGCTTTCCCCAGTGCTAATTAAAGATGGCAGAATGGAACTGGTCGGAGAACTTCCAGTTTTGTTCTTGAATATCTGAAGTCCGAGATAGACCTCTTCTCATCGTCTACCATTTTTGCACGTGCTGGTTTAGGCGGTCAGGACATGACTTGGTACAGAGGTATGAAGTTAGCTTCGGCTTCGGTTGGGACCCAGGAGATGAGGAATGTTGTTGGTTGAAGATACTGAGAGATAGGGCTCAGAACGGAATTCAGTGCCACGAATGCTGTAGAATCTGTCTATAAAACTGATCTCTCTTAAAAATTTTTCGAAATTCACCGAAGGGCCACGACGAAGAAACCGAAAATCGGTTGGTTTGTCACGGCTTATTATTTTACCCTCTTGTTTATCCCCATTCTCTCTAGTTTCATTTATATATTGCAATGGTACCAGGTTTGTTTTCAAGGTAGTATATATATATATATTTATATGTATAACAACTCATCAATGGTCCTTAGTCATCTGCTTTAACAGTGACTGAATAATCAGACATTTGGTCTAATGCATCAATCATCACCAACAGCACTGGTGCGTACGGGATGAAAATGACACAGTAGATAGCTTCATGACTGTTCACTCGCTGGATGAAGATTATGCGATCGGAACAGGTGTACACAGCATTCCAGGACGGATTTATCTCGTTTATATGAAACTAGTTGCTGAAAGCTAAAGTAGTTCCTATACATCCTTAAGCTCATGCTTTGTCCCCAATAAGACTTATTCAAGCACCTAATCGATGGCATCAGCTTCATACGTGTGATTCCAGCGCCACTGGTTGTTTATCTTTTTCTGTTGCCTCTACACTTGGACAAGGTGGACCTTCGGTAAACTGATTGACTAAGTTTACCGTAGATCATTCTGTTGTCATGTTGTGTATCACGTACTGTAAATGTAATTGCACTTAATTTGGGCAGCTTGTAGAAACCATGCATTCAATCATACATCCGCTGTGCGGAAGAAACGGGGAGGATTTGTAAAAAACGGTCATTTCAACCGATAGCTTCAGAATCGGGAAAACCCAGCTAGATAAAGTGGGGTGTTTCAAGTTTGAACCATAATTCTACTGTCGGAGAAATACGATTTTTCGTATCAGTCCAAGGAACTGCATGAGCACCAAGAACTACTGAGCCCAGTATCAACTTATTTAACTTTCCTGAGCGAGGTATCAGCCTCTGTTTCACAATCCTTTGTAGTAATTTACCAGTATTCAAATCATCTAAGTCTATTAAACTCGGTTTTGCAGAAAAACGAAGTCGTCACAGTCAATCTCCCTCTATTAGTCTCCCATTTCATTAGATTTTCGATAATGTGACGGTACTTAGCTGACAATATTCTGATTACATTTGGAAATGATAAATTTTAATAAATTTCACTAAGTCCTCTTGACCCTGAGCTTGTCACGTGAAGCTTTATGTGCGACAAGGTTTGCTAAGTAGTAAGAGTTTGTGGAAAGGACTTCTAAAGATGAATGATGCAATATCTGTTCTCATAAGTGGAAATCGTATAATATCAGGCTCGTGTTCAATAATCATTTGGCATTAGAAACGAGATATCGATCAGTATGATCTAGCTCTTCTATATCAAGCAGAAGCTCTTGAGCATTTCGCCCCCTCATTATTCTAGATCAAGCTAACCATCTTTGCCGAACGAAACCTTGAGCTAGAAACACATAAATCCATTCATTGGCTGTTTCAGTTCAAAATGTGAGTATTATCGATTTTATTCTGGATGAATGTGCTTGTTTGCATGTTGACGTTGCTTTGATACAAGCTGCCAATCGGCGTCCAAGAAGAGCTGTCTGACGGTTACAGGGAGTTCAGAAGGGTCGCATAAAAAGTTTTTTTCAGTTTTGCCGTCAGTCAATTTAGGTCAGCCTCGGCAGAAATGTTGCCGCCACTAGCGGTTCTATATTTCGGTCTTATTTTGATCACTGATGTAGCAGGTGAATGAACGATTGTTTTCCTATTTTCACTACTCGATGGTATAGTTTTAACAACACCACCCGTACACAAATTGATTGTAAATGACAAATAAATATATAATTTTTATGTTTCCCCACTGTTTAGGAGCTGTTAACAGACAACTTGTCAATTGTGCCGACATCGTCGTCATTCCTCATGGCAGCACATTTTGAGTAAACATCTGCGAACCCCATGGATGCCAGTGTTAATTAAATTTTCATTTGTTTCCAGCGAGCTGCGACTCAAATGGCAACAGTTTTAGTGGCAAGTTATTTTGATTTTTTTCAATCTGTGGTGTATGCCATGTAAACTGTACACACGTATGCTTTCAAGCCACGTTTGTTTTCTGATTTGTGAGACTGGGAAAAACAGTCGGGGATCAGACCCTATACTAGGTAATGTATGTAGACAACAGTGGTCAGGCGGTTGAAAACCCCGTCATACTGATCCCAGTGCCTTATTTTATAGGCTCTTGGTATTCGGAATTGGATTTGCTTTTACTCGTCACATTTGGTAGTTTTCTCATTTTGGCATGAGGAGAAATCGAACGAGACATTCAGCGCAGGAAAATCCGCGTTTAGCACACCGGAAGTTGTTTGATCTCGTTTACGTTCAAACCAACATATCGAAAGATAAGTTTGTACCTACAAATTGCGTTTTGTACACCATGATTTCTGATGGAAAATAAAATAACTATGAATGTGAGAATTGGATGTTTGGTCCGTTTTAGGCTTGGCCCGTGCTCTATTACGTAAGTGTTTTTAATAGAATATTCCACTGAATGTCGAAATACTTGCACTTAAGAAAGTTACAAGCGGTAACAAATGTCTAAAATCCCAAAAATTCGGGGTTCTCACATTTTTTTCAGCCAACGGCAAATGCGATTTCGCAGATTCAAGCAAGTTATCTTCTGGCATTTACATCGACTAAATGGAATATGCTGTGATTCTTACAGTATGAACTGAAACTGCATTGATCCAATCCCTTCTGCTGTTATTGTGAATGATATATTGTTAACAACACACCGTTGTTCGTAGATGTAAGTCTCCAACTTTTCAAGTATCGTGGCTAATCTTTCTCAAGGCTAGTGTAACAATCCAATAACTGAGGGAACGTTCAGATGCCGACGATGTTAAGCTGCCCCTGCTCGCGTATGTGTCTATCTCTGTGTGCCCGTTGAACTGACCGATGAGAGGTTAGTTGTTTTTCATGTCACACGCGGCGGTGATACTGGGGTCAACTAGCATGGCGACCTTTGGAGCGTTTGTTTCCCAATGATGCTGGCGCTATCCGTATTCGAAAACTCTGCCCGGCTGCTCCGATTAATACGTGTGGAGTGGGTGCCTATCGCCTGAATCCCCGTTGGGGTACTTTGGTGTTTTCATAATCTATGTTGTGTCCCTCTGCTATGGCATGCAGAGCGATGGCTGAATCACGCCCAAGTTTGGTAAAGCCACCTTATCCGAAGGTGTGCACTTTTCTTCCCTTCTGTTCTGTTATCCGTGTCTTCAGTTGTTCAATATGTTTTGCTGCACACTCCTTGTAACCGATTTTGGTCATGCATGTCGACTTGATCTTTAGCCTTTGTCAAATGCCCTTTTAACGTACTACCTATTGAGAAGAGTGTGAATGTTAAAGTCACTGAGGTCCTTTCTTATTGCTCCCGAAGTGTCTTATCTCCACGGAATTCCGACTGAAGTTGTTTTCTTCTTTCTTTTCTTCGTCGTGATTGCTGATATGCTAATTTTCAGTTGTTTTCTTATGATGTGTGTCGTACAGTAAGATGTCGTTTAGATGCCTCAGTTCTTTATGTTCGGTATAATTACGGCTTAGCTTTGAATTCTGTTGGCTAGTGAGGAAATAAGCGTCCATTCCACGCATTGTGGATGACCTGAAGTCCCGATCACATATCCAGATGTGTAGATTCTCCGTGGCTGCTGATAATGAATTTTCGGGAGTCACCGGCTTTTGACCGACAATCTGGGAAGTTGATGACTCCATTGATGTCTTCTGACTTCATTGTGAACTTATTGGGTCCATATTGCTTATTAAGAACTTGAAGAATGCTATGCTTTTGTGCTGACTTCATGGCTGCAAATGTACCATCGACATGCAATGCGTACAAACGTGGGGTGCGAATAGAAGTTATTAAATACGCCGGTTCAACCGAGTTTTGGAAAAGGCTTGCTGCGATGGGGATATGGTCGATCCCATGGTGACACCATCTGTTTGTTTGTACAACTCATGTTTGTATGTGAAATTTGTTGACTTGAGACAGTTCTATATCTCGGATAAATTCTGATGGAGCTAGTACAGTTCGTCTTTTTAAGGAAGTATCCGATATTAGCAAAAAATATGAATAGCTTAGAGAGCATTTAATGGACATACTAATGTATAGACCACAAAGAAAATCTAAGCAACTTAGTCGTTTCCTTATCTACAGTCTTTCAGCATTTAAGCTAATCCAAAGGTGTCGTTGATGACTTGCTACTATCTCCGATTAGGTTTTAATCGTTCAGTGAAATATTTTCCCATGTTGTAAGCTCCACAAGAATTGCAGCCTGCAATTGGACGATTGGGTACATCTGGTTTGTGGATAACTGCTAAGCCGTAAAATCTCCCAAGTCTGTTTTTTTCGCGTTATTGAGATCCACGGAGATTTCCCGAGTTTTGCCTTTATGCCAGATAGGTACTTGAGTGAGGCGTTCACTTTCCGCCTTTTTATTCTTTCACCAAGTCCATCCCTTAGGTGCTCGGTGACATTTGATTCCTAATCCAGTCCATTTAGAATGAATGTCACATTCCCTTTGTCCGCTCTTGAGATATGAATTGATCGGTTCTGTTTTAGTTTCGATAGTGCTTTTCTTTCTTCCACCGTGATATTTGAGGCAACTGGCTGTTGGCTCCTAAGAATTTTCCCTATCCTTAGTGTCGGTCGTTTGAGGTTCTGTTCCGTAAGGTTTGGCAAGGCTTGTTCCAATGCTGGCACAATTTCGTGGACCATCAGCGGCTTTATTTGGAGATTGAAGTTAAGACGAACAACGTTGAGTTATTAACACTGCATCATGCACAATAAAAACCAGTGCACAACGCCCTGATTTTTCAATGCACTCCTTACGCTTTTCGGTTCCGATATTTACAAATGCTTATGCCGTTTTTTGGCAATATCCAGAAACACTTGTTCAGGCTTTGTTGAGTAAGTTCAGTATTGTATTTAAAGAAAACAGTTTGCATTTGACCACGTATCGATTCAAACGCAGCAAGAGTTGACGTCGAATGAATTGCGTTTTGTTATAAGTGGACAAAAATCCTAACGTGGAGTTAAGGGGAAATAAGTAGACGATCGATATCTAGATGTTTTACCATTGAAATGAAGCCGCTCAGTAATTGGAGAGATTAGAATTGGGACTTTCGACCGCGATATGTGACCATTTTATAATGACTATTTGACTGAATCCTTGTTTTATTTTGTCAACACTGTATCCCGGTTGAATGAGTTTTCATAATTTTCCTTTTATTTATTAACTTTAGCTACCCCCGACGAGGAACCAGGATGCTGTAAGTCCTCAAGTGCGATCCGGGAATGAATGATTAACAAGCGTAGTCTGCTCCTCAGGTGCAGTCATCGATGTCTGGTTTCATGATTAAATTTTAAAGTGAACTGGCGTTTTACATTACCTGAGTCCCCAAATGTGATATTTGTCAAATCCTCGGATAATTCAGCCCGAATTTACGCAAACCCGTAGACAGATAGTAAGGCTGTTGTCTATATTAATTGGCCTATTGTGCATGAATGGTAATGGCGTGATGCGTTGCGTACTAAGGATAGGCAATTACGCTTTCACACATGCAAAGGAGGATAGTAAAAACCTGGTGACCCGGAGCCCGGCGAGTGATAGCAACAGTTTGGGACAACCAGTGTAAGAAACCACACGAGTATTACAGCATTGGAAAGACGTGAGCATTTCACCTCTGTACAACGAATGATTATTTTCGCGTAAAATGTCCTTATTGACATTACCGTGGAACAAAAGCGAACAGAACTCTAGCTCTGACATATCCTTTTGGGCAATAGTATTGATAAGTTATTCAATGTAGAAATAATGGGAATTTTATCATAAGCTTTCCGTATTTGATGACATGACAATTGAGTAATGGAATGGATGTAAGAGACAATACCAAGTTGAGTTGGCGACAGAATCAAAGAAAGATTTCAGCAGCAGTGCTGTAGGATAGAATAGTCTATGAAATAACAGGAAGAAATTGCGTAAAACAGATTAGGGTGAGAAGGGCCGTTTTGAACAACCAAGACAGCTTCATCGATCAAATAAGATTTCGCTGCTTCCATAATATAGATTTGAAAAGTTTGATCAACTGAGTTTCCAGTGAGCTCAACGGTTGCTTGACTACCCTTTCCTAAAAATTATTGCCGTTGCTGAATTTCTTCTAGGCCTATGTTTTTTCCACTATCGATCGGATATATTCATAGCCATAAGTGTCCATAAGACAAGCACCCAAGGACATTCTGTACTACGTTCGGGCAAATGCCTGTTCGCGCCCCTGATGTGCATGGCACTCCAGCTGTATGCAAGCTGAAATAGAATGTAAGTTGAAACCGTAAAGCAAACACCGTTTGTCTGATATAAAATGAACGGTTTCGTTGAAGATACAACTCTGACGTGGTCTCCTAGAAAACGTTTACGCATGGCTGCTGTCCATCGTCTTACCAAGCCAATGTGCATTTGTATTTTCAATTCCAAATGAACAAGCGGTGTTTACTAGAAACAAATCGACTATGTTGCCTACAGTTATCCAGGATAAACGAATGCAAGTGAAACACAAAGATCACTGTTCGGTTTATTCAGTAAAAGGCACATGATCTGTACGTAGAAGTTAATGCATTAGTATAATTAAAGAACAACACGATAGTCACAAGCAAACCGCTAATAGCGTAAAAGGATATCGTCCAAAGGTTGAACAATTTTTGTCCACCAAGATAACAGAATCCATGGTAGATCAAAGTTTATCATTTGCATGCCCGAGGATCAAACAATTTTTTGGTTCTTTACTCACTATCGAGGCTAAAGGCTAACGACGCGGACATACAATAGCATACAAAAGTCAGATTTATGATGTGCTCTAATATCATAAATTACTCAGAAATGCTCTGTTTTCTTGAACTAATGGTTCACTGATGTTTTTTCACTGATTTATTTCTCCGTTCATATCCATTTTTAGGCTCTTGCTTGAAGCAGTCTGAAACATGTGCCCCTGAATGCAGTAATCATTGTGAAACAAGTGAGCAAACAACGTTAGCGGATTTTGTTTTTGGCAGATCGTCATTCGTCTAGGATTTTTACTGCCTAACCCAAGCTATAAATATCAAGCTTCCGGTAGTAGTGTTTTTGAAGTGGCACGAAATCCCGAGTTAAACAGGGAATATTATGAATTCAGTTTTACCCTATGAGAAATTGAATGCAGACCGCCGCATTCGAATCGGCAACGGCCGCTTTCCTTTTTAGTGTATTTACAACTAAACCATCCAGGTCATGAATCTCCAAAGTCAGTCTCACCTCGGTTTGTAACGGATTTTGAACGTGGTTAGCATCAATGTGTCACTCAATTTGTGTCCACAAATGCATCAATTACGGTTCATATGACTGTCACAATCTAGGACAGTTTATTCCCGTGTCCAACTGTTGAGCATAAAGCCAACCAGTCGGCGTGTCAGTTTTATTTCGTCAAATAAAGTATTCAAATGTGCATAGGTTTACGCACCAATCTCTGTGGTTTTTGTGAACGAACAATCAGAACTCATCAAATTTTGTAAAGCTTGAAATTTTGCACACCTGGTACATTGTAGTTCATTTAGAAGTACTTGCAACACTTTTGTCAGTATTCACGCCCGAAACGACTTTCCATTTCTTTATGGTAACTTCCCGTGGAATAGATAATGTCTAGCTCAGGACTATATCGACTAATCAAGAAAGGTAGATTAGGCATTTTCTGCAAATTCCAGTGGAATCAAATAGTAAAATCATTTTGTATTATTAATGGGTATTATCGAATCAAATAATGTTTGATCGACGTGGAAGTTAGGAAAAATCAGAAAATTGAAGTTTCTATCACTGTAAACTATCAAGTAGCACAGCACTGTTCTTAATGCCGGCATAATTGAAATCTGGCGCTTTCGAATATGGGGAGGACAAGATGAGCTGATCTCTGTGCGTGATGCTTAGTAAGCCAGACACTAAAAATTATTTACAAGACATCTCAAATACAATAAGACCGATAATCCAAGAACCTCCTATAGAAACCGGTGAACACACTGAACTTCATCGGTTTGCGTCGTGACATATGGTACTGTCGAGGATGGACACTGCCACATTAAACAGCAGTACTCCATAAAATTTGGGAGAGCAACTCTGAGGAGCGGAGGTATAGACGATTCAAAGGTGAAACAGCATGAATAGGAGTGCGGGTAGGTCTATGAATGAAACGAGCCGGTCGGAATTCAGAAGCGGTGCAACGAAGCTTTTGAATTCTGGGTAGTGTCTGTGGAAGGACTGGACCTTGACCCAAGTAGCGGGCTTAAGTATGACCAAAATGGTTGGCCCAGGGCCGGGAAGAAAGACGGGATTTGGGTCCATTACAAGGCAGACAACAGCGACGGCGAGAAACGGTATAAAGAGGAAGGACAGGCTGTCAGTTTGTAAACCCGAAAGGACTGCCTGAAACAATTTGAAAACAAGTAAAATCGGAGTAGAGAATGGTTTGGGTGGCATAGATTTAGGCAGTGATGGGTGTCAATTTCTGCTACCATGATAGAGGTGATCGTGAAACATCATGGACGGTAAGTAATGAGTGGGTGATTAAGAAAAGAAATGACTTGAACTGGGTATGTCTGCGCGACCGATGAGGATAAGACAAAGAAATAATGAAAAGAGGAACAGACACCCACAAGACAAACAAGGTGGCGAGCGACGTGCAGGTTACGGAAAATTCGTGCTGGTCCAATCCAATCAGATCAAACAATGGAGTCAACGTGTGAATGACAATAATTTCAAATGGTAACTGAGATGTGATCATAAACCTCTGGCGTGGGGCTTGGATAATTAGCCTAGAAACAGATAGACCCTTTTTGGGAAGGGAATGCAAGTGCTGCTTGTGAGAACCACAAATTTATTGCTTTTTTTACCAGTTGACACATTAAATGGGCAAACAAGTGAAAGAAATTTGCTCAGCAAATAGGATGACCTAGTATAATTGTGAACTCCCGATTGACACGATCTAAACGTTTGGCTCTAAGAGAATGTTTTCCCACTTATCTAGGCAACCTAATGTTTTTTTTGTTGGTGCAGATAAATAACTGTACCATGATTTCCCCCAAGGACAATGTTAAATGAATAGGGGAATCATGTCAGTTGTCATAATCTTCTGATAGTGCAAGTAACTAATGAATTAAATTCATATTTGAACCTAACCAACTGGTTTGAACCCAGAATTGATTTATACTGGAAGTTGCTGGCGAAAATATCTTTCTGATTTTGGTTTCCGCCACTTTCAGCAGATAAATTAGGTTTGAATTAATTTTTACTAACTGGGAAATATTGACACTTATTTTTACCAGATATTATGCTGTGTGAACCCGTACCAAAAAGTAAGTGTTGGAATTTATTTCACAGTAATTTGCCTCTTGTACTGTGAAGAAATAAGCGGTCATGTGACTCGTAGCCCCATTTTTCTGCTGTGCACTTTAGGCTATGGGTCACGCTACTCACATCCGATTAATACTCGAGGAAAACAAGGAAGAAATAAAAATTGCTGTCGATAAACTGGCCGTCTTACATACCAAGGCAGTGACTAACATAAGACTAGAAACTATGGGTATCCAATTAATTGTTGTGATCACTTTGCATCATCACACACGGGAGAAAACGCGAAAAAATATTGCGACCTCTGTGCAGTAGTTAGGGAGAACTATTTTCCTTGCAAAACAAGAACTTGAATACGATGAAGCTGCGTCCTTCCAAAAGCCAAATGCGGTTTGCAGTTTTGAAGTACAGTTACATCGACTTTTATCGAGTAATGGTGAATGCTATTCCTCTTTGTTGCAGTGTGTCGAGCTTTTGAGATGACAAAACTGAGCAGTAAGTTACCATTATTGAATATCTGTCATAGGGACACGAAATTTCACTTTACATATTTCACTATTTTGATATTTCTTGGATTGAAATGTAGTTAAAACAGTTTGACCTCATGCTTGTGCCATTTTAACGTGACAAAACGTTGTCAAACGGAGTAAAAGGGCTGCATATCCAAAGCCATTTTTAGTTAGCGCATTCCTCGTGCAACGAATGCAACAACGAGATCAGCCGAGTGGCCATAAACAATGGCCTGATAGTTTGTCATGCGTTCATTTGGATTAGACGTGAGCAACCATACCCTAAAGCGTTTCTACGGGTCACCTGCGTTTGTTCCTGTTTTGTCGCATGATGATATGCGAAGTGTGTTCACGAGGACGCTGGGCGACCCTGTGGTGAAGACTCGATTTGGTATTAGGCTTCCAATTGGACTAAAGGATATTTGTCATGTCTCCATTCATAGCTGTCGGGCAATCCTGGTTTCAGCTAAAGGCGTACGTGAAGAAACCTAATCTGTTAGTTCTGGTTAATCCGGATGGGAGCTGGTGTCGCAGTGGTAACCCACAAATATTCCGTTTTGTGTTCAAACTCTGGGTGCTGTTAGACTATGATGATAGAAAAACTCATGTCTGTGTCTTGCCGAGTGCAAAATTGGCCGGATAGCTAGAGGTTTGTGCGTGAAATGTGGAATCGAAACGGGGATTAGTCAAATATAGTACTATTGTTGAATGGCCAATATGGATACAGAATTCACTGGTTTGCGCCTAATAAGGGACTGACCGAGTTGATGAATTAGTAATAATGGGCAGTTGGTGCATTTCAGTCATATTTTCTTGATGTATGATTGAATACTTCAACTGTAAGCAAGTTTAGATTGACAGACAAACATCAGGCGTAACCGCAAATGCACTGAAATGAGTTTATAATTTGTGCTTATGTTACACTAGGATTAATTAGCACAGAGGTTTGTGCTGCGCATCAATTCTATGCTGTTCAACGCAGCATGGAGGCGTACAATAAAGCTTGACTTTCAAACCGTTTTGCTTTATCCGTAAACGTTTTCACTGTCCTACGGAAAAAATACTTAAAAATGTTGAGAATGAGTGGCCGGTTTAAACTGAGAGTTGGTACTAAATAGTTTCCGCATAATTTACTTTACAAAACTCTCACGGTAAAAGACCCAGTCATCTCAACTTTCCCCTTCGATTCTACTGTGATCAGATGCTCTCTTCTGCACTTTAGTGAATTCTTTTGGGGAGATTTCTCAGAAAAATAGAAATTTTGCATGTTGAAACTACCAAAAATTTCGGACTTTGAGTAAGGAGTAATGATTCTCTTGAATTATGCAGGTTCTCGCAAGCATGAATCTGATGTGTTTGTACCATACCATCCTGGAGATAGGCTTGAATTTTGCTGTGATGCCGTTCTTCGTATAAAGTTCTGATAGTTTTTGCTCCTAAATCCTCACCTTCGAATCATTTGGCCAAATGACAGTTCCCTATTGACTCCATCGGTTTATCCACTTGCTCAGACCAGACGTGAGAGAAGGAGGCTGTTCAATCGAGTTTCTGTGCTATATGCCAACTAGCTGTCACAATCACACATCAGTCCACACTGCTAATTAAAGATCCACAAATCAGCAATGAATTCAGCTAATTCGCTCGATATGCATCTATATCGTCAAGCTCAGGCAAATTGTTTATTCTTACCTCTAAAATTGTTTACACAAGGGGAAGCATTTAAATTTTACATTTATCCCGTGAATATATTAGAATTCATCTGCAGACCTGGTAACGTTGAAATACGAACCCCACTAACAATCCGAACTACTTCTCACTCAAACCATCAGGAAACACGATCGTTACGCCTGAATGTTTTCACAAGGCCCAGGTCGACGCCCGACGCTGTGAGTTGGCTCTTCAGTTTACTACTAAACTTGAAGAATAGTAACTTGAAACATTGATTTCTCTTCATTCATTCTAACAAGACGGGAGTAAGACACTGGTGTTATTTGGCATACAGTAATATTTTCAGATAACCTTCATCCCAATTCTCCGTGGCTGTTTATAAACCAAAATAGTTTGTCTGTCAAACCAAAGCAAGCTGAAAAAGATTCGTGTTCCATCTAGACAGCTCCCCTTCATTCTAGTCAGATCTATTAAAATTCCACCCATGAATCTAGTTCATTGCACTGAGCGACAGACACAAGTTTGATTTTATCGATTCCGCAAAGTTAGTTTAAAATATAAGTTTCTTTCCTTATGTGATCATTTTTTAGAATGAACTTTCTTTGCTTCTTTTAGTGACAGAATACATCGAGCGGCTGGCCGTTGCATCTCAATGTACCAAAGTTAACTGTGGTACGTCCATTTTCCTTGTATCAACCCACAGATTCGACAGATGCATTTAGATTCAAACGGACGCAATTTCACAGTAGGAGTAGGTGATCTACTTTTAAACCACCGCTCATTAGTGGTCCCTGTCACATTTCTTTTTCTTTTACAGCATTACAAAGCCTGCTAAACCGTAAGAATATTTCCCATCACAAGCAATTCAAATCGTGACCTTATCAATTCCAGTTTGTAAACTATTGAGGGAACCCTGGGTACCCTTGTCCTCAAATAAACGCAACAGTCGCTTTACCCCCCTTCCGAATGTTTGTTTCCACGTGGACTTGATCATGTTTTCTGTGGACTCCGGGTTATTGAATCAACTGTTCGTTAGTGTCTGTTCGTACGTGAACGCGATTGCCCAGACGGTGCACATTACAAAGCTTACAGAGTAAAATAACCAGTTCTCTTCAAATATTCACCGTAAAGAATTTTAATCCGGCTGTTTCAGATATCCCGTTTCAGCATTAAAAAAGAAATATTGAATTGTTTCTCACCTAATGAATCATAAGAAGTCTTTCCACGATGAAGGGAACAAGTCTTCAATTATTCCTTTAAACATCCAGAAAGCAGTCAGTTCGTATGACTCAAAAAAGCACTGATATGAAAACATCGAAACTACATTTACGAAAACGGACAGCCGGCGCTGGCCAGGCGGATAAGGTCGTGAGGTTTGGACGTGAAGTTCGCGGGTCCGAATGCTCCCACCGCCAGACAACTTACCCACTTGACAGCCCTCTGCTGGCAGCGGCTCCTTTCTGCAGAATTATGCTCTTTCATTGATAGAGGAAATAAAAGACAAAAGATAAAATGCTTAAACTGAGCATCTACTTTTCAAGCATCAGATACAAAATCCACTTAACCACCAAAGCTTTTAAAACCTTTTTTTAAAGCTTATTTTTTTAATCACTTGCGAAATAGAGAAAATAGTAATCATATTGCTTAGTTACTTGATTTCTGATTTCAGTTCTCCTTCGATTGTCAAACATAACGGCTTAATATTTGCTCGAATGATTTGCATTTTCAGACGCTCAAATTTACACTCTGCTGTTCAGGCGTACAGTAAACAAATTTCATGGACCAAGAGGTGCGTTGAAATAAAAAATTTCGGGCCATCTATTCAAAGCTCAATTTTGCTGTTTTATTGCAGACGTATGATAAATTGATTTGTGCTATCCTTAGGACAGCTTTATACAAAAGCGACCCGGATGCTCTGAGGACGAACATTTTTAAGCTTACGAGTTTTGCGGCTACGTTAAATATTTCCGCTAACAGCCAAGTGTTCGGTTTGTTAACCATTCCCATTTAACTTCTTGTTTTTATTGTAAACGGCAACATTAATGATCATAAGAATCTGTTCATTTGTTTTCCCATCTCAAATCTCCAGTCCAGTGTGCCCGGCCTTTGCTTCGAATTCACGAAAGTGTACTGAACAGTAAGTCCACACTAGAGTGAAGCCTCAATGATTTGGTCGCCTGTCTCCGACCGACTTCTACTTGCGATCTCCCCAGGAATGAACAACAGAAAAACTTGGTTTTTTTATGAGTAAACTTAGTCCTTGATTACCTACTCCAATAATTTATTTAACTAACTAGTGGAATGTTTACTTTTGTCACAGGTGATATTATTGCAACTTAGACCAGGACGTGGGCACTTCCGCTGCAACTAGGGAATCTAATTACGCGGAATCAGTGAAAGAAAAATGTTTTCTAATTTAGAGTCTTTACTTTCTAATCTGTCACAGACAAAATTATTCGTGTGACGAAAATCCGGTTTACGTGGGTTGCCCTGAGAGTAGTACTAACAGATCGTGAAAGATAAACGAGTTAGTTTTACTAGGGGAACAAAATGGAAAACTCCGTTAGATCGAAACTATTGGGCAGAAGGATAGGGCCAAACTTTTAATCACTGGCTCACCGGGAACAGGTGATCGACTAATCAGATCATCCTTTCTTCATCAAAACTAGGAATTCTGTTTTCAATGCGCTGATCCGTTACAGATGAAGAGTAGTACAGTGGTGCGTGTATTTTGGGCCGTTTGCTCGTGCCCTGGTTTCAGAGTTCAGCCAGAGATCGAATACAGTCAGCGGTCAGCTGACAGAATTATAAGAGACGTGACTTCTTCAGGAGAAGTAATGTTAGATATATAGGTATTTAAGCTGATTATTCGGGGGCAATTAGAACTATCAGCTGGCCAAGGGTCATAAAAGATGGTTCCGAACATCTTTCCAATAATTCTAAGCCTAAGAAATCGAAAGATTTATTTTGCAAGCCTTCGTAGTGAGTCTCGATCAACACTGGGACTCGAAACCAAATTAGTAGTCAAACAAATATCTCAACCGCTTGTAATATATTTCGGATTGTACTAATTTTATCTACTGAACGAGCAAAATACGTCATTTTTATTTGTTCAGATTACAAAAAAATTGTACGGAAATTGAGATACCAACCAGTACTGTAGGACTTTCTGGATTCTCAGCCAAATCACCTTCATATCCAGCAAAGTTTATAGGGGTTTCTCAATTACCGGGACCATTTAAAAACAACCGGTTACTGTACGTCGGAATCATAAAGTGTGGAATGTCCAAGTGACTAGAATCATCAAATGGTTTCTTGTCAAAATAATTTCAATCTAGCCATGTGAATTTTTATATTTTACGCAAGCTTAGGAACTATTGAGAAAAATATCTGTTTTTTTCTAATTTAGCGATCGCTCAGTTGTCGCGAGTTGCCCGAATGTTCGATTATCAACTGCGAGCAAGCGGTAATTTATTATTTTTCAACGAGACTTTTTTCTGAAAAGATCGTTTTATCCTCATTCTCTCTAGTTGGTCATAATAACTTTTATCCTTAAATTTGATTTTCTTCCCATACTGAGCTGCACATTGCAAAGGCAGATGACGTCACTCGGACAGGACAAATAACTGTACCATTAATTTTTGTTTTCAGGAGCTGAAAATTCTTGCCACGGAGCATCAGAAGTTTTGATTAAAACCGCCTCAGGTGAGGACATGCCAAATTTTTCTTGATTGGACTACCCCTTTTGAATTTCTTATGAATTTTAAATGATTCTTCATTTAGGAGCACATTTTTCTCGGGTAAAGACAGCACACCCTCATGAGATGCGCTCATTGTCTTAGGCCATTGCATACACCGCGGGAGTGTCTCTGTCATTAGTAGAAGACCGGAGGGAAGAAATGTACTTGGGTACGTTCATTTTCTGTCCAACAATGTACGCTGCCTGAGACTGCACAATTCGTAAGGATGCTGTGAACAGAACTTGCAGTGTGATGTTTCTTCCAAAGAAGCGCTGCAATAAACCAAATGGAAGATTTTGAAAAACCCACAGGGCTAAAATGGCTTGGTTTATACAATTCTTCTGGATCAAGTCTGACTAAATGTAACCATTGAATCAAAAGAGAAACGGTTCGGCATTCTAAAATGTTCAAGATCACTGCTGCAGCCGTGGCTAGGCATCTGTTGTTGGAACGCTCAAGAGGCATTTCATTAATTCCTGCAGCTAATTTAAGCAAGCGCTTCTCTTACCTTACCCATAACTGGGGGCTCAGTGGAGATCACGACGTGCTCGTGATTACAAAATGGTTTGAAAAATGACGTGGAATTTTACCGCATTTTTAGTTAAAATTTATATCGAACCAGGTCAAAAGATGTTTTGGCAATACTGGTAGTAACAAAGCAGCATGATATGTCCCTACAAGATACAGTTGGCAGGGTATGATTTGAGATTTTTCCCGTTAGAGTGCAACATACTGTTGCACTGCTGGTAGCAGGTAGCGGTTACCTTATCTCACCAGAGTGATGAACATGGTAATGTTGGTGGTTTGGTTTGTTTCCCGGCACCTGCAGTGCATCCGCCAATGGCGTTCCAGGCGAATCGGATGTGGTAACAAAACTAATGTCTATTTAAGATAGATGCTGGCAGCATAGATGCCCTCGTGATTACCAGTATATTTAAAAGGAAACAGTTCACAAAGCCTAATGATCACCAATAAGGATTACATTTGTGGAGGCTGATACTTTGGTGTTAACCTATTCCAAGGGTGCCCGATGTGTGACCTACAATGGCTCTAAAATAGGGCTCGTCCTGGAAGGGAATAGTGAACCAGATAATATGCTGTTTTTCATCAAGGGCAAGATTAGCACTTTTTCTCAAAACAGGACATTTAAAAGACAACAGCTTTGATAGTTTGAACAGGCTGGCACAAGTGCGATCAACATAACTCAAATGGAGCGTCAGAGATGTGCCTTCTGAAAGAAGTACTGTGGTAATCAATTCAACACTGGAACCAGATATCTGAAAATGTGCTAGGAGTAGGAGATTCAATGTTTTCATGAAATAGTCCATCATGTGATATAGTCACCCAAATCACCATTAGGAAACCATGGAAGCATCGTACAGCTGTTTCAGAGTCTACCCGGTTACGTAATGGCTAAGGCGTTCCACTTAAGTTTGTTCTTCCCGGGCTCGCGTCTTAGTTCGGGAGCGATGGATATCCACTGCTGATGAATGAAACAGCTATAGAGTGCTTCCATGGTTTCTTAATGGTGCGTTAGGTGATAATACCACGTAGTGAACTATTTCATGAAAACGTGAAAATATCGATTTTCGAATTTAGGCCTGTGATCCGATAAATGAAAAATAACGCCTTCCAGATATGGTGGAACGAGTGATTTTCTTGTCTTCTGTCGTTCATTGTTTTAGTCTCTAGGTAGAAATTCGAAAGCAGGCAAAAATCATGTATCACTTAGGATCAAGTCTTTTGTTCGCAAACGAAAGTTTTATATTATGCGGCGACAAACGGGAATGGACTGGTACGCAGTACACTAGCCCAAGGACGAACGTATTGTCAGTGACCGGATGCAGCTGCGTGTAAGAATACTAGATATCTTTCAATTTCCTTCAACTGAAGAAACCGTAACGGACATGGCAGTAAATTTAACAACAATATCAACAATAAAACAAACAAAAAAGGCAAATAAAGACAGATGTCGATAAAATATCCATGACCAAATCGAGTTGTGAACGTTTATCTAAGAGAAATAAGAAGAACGAAGACACTAAGGTGTACGTGAGATCACATTTAGTGCAGTGTCAAAGACGGCAAACGTTTAAGAAAACCGGCAAATAAGCAGCTAGATACTGCTAAATATCATCATTTTACTGGAATAAATGGGTAAAAACTACCGTTGAAAAGTGAAATGTAATCGGTGATGATGCGTGGGAATTTGGAGATGTTCATCTTAGGTTCCAGCATAGCTATATTTAGAGGGATTACTCAGGTGATACTAAATTCGTTTTGGAATGGGAAATTAGAGGTATTATCAAGAACAGTTACTTAGCATAAAAGCCAGAGTGTTTTCACTAAATAAAAAGCTGAACATGAGATATGCTAAGTAAAAATGATACTGAAGCTGAGAATTGAGGGGATGACAAAGTATCATGTATCAAAGAATTATCCGTGAGCACTAGTGGCAGTAAACCCAGAAGAAAACACCTAATTCTCAGAATCTAAATGAATGGCAAATAGCAATTTATGTGACCAACGAGATGCAAAGAATTCAATGGTATGCTCTCAAAATGTTTCCACGTGGGGTATGGAACTTTTTGTTACCTCAGAGGTAGGTGTTTATTAAAAAAACAATATCAGGTTCGTTCGAATTATCGTATTCTGCAATCATAAAAACTTGATGATTGAACTCGTGGAATACCGAACAACAGTCATGCGAAAATTCGTTTAAGAGGTCACACCGTGTCTCTTATTTTGGTTCCTAATCGGTATGCAGGCAAAAGTTGGCTGCGCGTGTGCGTCAAGTATGATTGGACTAAAGAGAACAGGAAAATTGAAGCAATTTTCCGACCGATTGCACATCAAAAACAATCTCACATCCTCCCTAACCGTTTGCATTTCAGCCTACATCCGTCTACTTGGAGTTTTGATGGGCAAAGCTTCTACTTATTTGTGCACTTCAAACAGTGAGTCAAGTTCCAAAGTATGTCATGCTTGAGATTAAACCTTGATGAGGTGAATAAAATAGCAAAATCGATAAGATCCGTGCTATCTGATATCTCTAAATTCACATGTGTATTTGGCTGTCTGGTATAATAACAAAATTTCACTCTAAGGTGGCTTACAAAACAATTTGGACAGGCCGATATATATTACTTGTTATATGTTGGCAGTAGAAGACTGTTTTTTTTAATGTAATAACTCACCAAGTGATATCATCGCTCAACTCACCATTAAGAAATGCTCTACAGCTATTTCATCCGTACAAGTGATTGTCAACAGTACATATCCTCTGAACTCGAAATGGGAAGCGAACTCGGGACGAACGAATTTGAGTGGAACACCCTAGCCGTTGAGCAACCACGCAGGCTCTCAAAGATTTGTTGAACTTCACTCACCCGTCGCTGATTTGCAAGTCCACAGACCACTGGTCCATAGCAATCCATCCCTAGTAAAAAAGAAAGACCTGTGTTAAATTTACGATTGCCATTTGAGCCAATCTGACATTGAAATGTATCCTTAGCACATGAAAGAAAAGCGCACGTGCACCTCGAGCTTGTATCAAGTACATCGGTTTTCATGATTACATCCAACTAGTTACTTCTTCAACCACCTAATGGACTTACACTGTAAAACTCTGGAAAATATATGATCTTGTTGTTCCTTTTTAGAAATCCTCAAGGGTGACCAGATACTGGCCTCAGTCGACGAAATCGCATTGATGGCATACCAGCGTAAGTGCCTTGTGGTATCTGGGGGATAAGCATTCCCCTTTAACGAATATCACTGGTTCAGACTCATTTGGTGAACAAGCCCACTGAAAAGTCGAAATCATTCGTCGCCTCTCCAAAGTGCATTGTGGAGGTCATTAGAAACGATATTCGTGTAACAGAATGCTTGGGATTCTGGCATGTTTTATTTTCGTCCTTATGCCTTAGAGTAGTTTCAGTGAAATGAGAATTACCTGACTTATGAATGCAATTACAAGTCAGGGGTTTAGTGTTTGCACCCATTCTCCAAACAGAGGCCTTTTCTCAGCCGCACTAATATTTGTTGGCCCTCTAGATGTCACACCGGAGAGCATGAACAAAAGCACAAATTACACAAACGAGTGCCTAGTGAATGCAAATACACAATTACATCTCAGTCGCAACTCATGATTGGGAAGTTTCCAGTTAATGTTCGGTGACAATCTTGATCGATGTCACTTTGATGATTGATTTCTCCCGCGTATAAGAGTGTACTGCACATAAATCCCAGCTATTTTCAATACAAATACTGCACTGTCTAAATGATACAGTAGCTTTCAATTAAGACAATCAATTTGAGAGGCGTTTGCTCAAGTAAATCAAAATCCAACTCATTATCCCGTGGGTCATCAAGCAGCTTTTATAACATAAAAATTGTCTGATATAACACCGCTTGTTGCAAGGTTTTTTACAACACGAAGCTCTCCCAGATTAAATAGTGCATAGTGGCGTAGTGGCAAAACTATAGTGTTATTATTTGATCTGCCTCGACATGTCCTCGATTTGCACAGCATTAAAAATTTCTGTACCGCCGTGAGGTTTTTAGCCAGGCCTATTCTAGCCACTGGATGTTTGAGTACCAAATTAGAATCCCGACGTAAAGAAGGGATTTTTTGGACACGACATTATTGGTCAACCGAGTAAAGACTACAATGAACGGTGAAATGCACAATCTAAACTTGGTCTGTATTATGGCAACCAGAGTTCCAGTCATTCGCACAGAACTAGTTGTTATGGTATTTAATAATTTTAAACCGCTTTGAGACTTGTCACCTCGTCGATTCGGCTATCGGACAGCCACCTATTCAGCCTCGCTGCAGTGTTCGTTTACTCCATTACACAATTTCTTACGTTGGATTACGCAAATGTGTCTGCAAATTAAAAGTGGACCGTTGCAAAGGCGTGACGTGCTGAGAACTGTGACACCTTATCCAAAGAGAGACAATCAGGGTTCATCTTCGTTATTCAATTTCACTCTCTCTGAACACCTAAAACAGATCGTTTGCTTTTCCGTTTGTTCAGTAAACATTTGAAAATAATTACTATTTTGCCGCCCAATCTGAATACATATTTTCAAATATTCTACATACAGATGTTTGGATTTGAGTTCAAGAAGGATTTGAGTAGTTTTACCGCTAAACATATCATATGATGGTGTATCCTCTAGAATACAATAGGTTCAAAACAAAATTTAAATATGTATTTGTAATTTCTTAATCATTGATCCCATTATCACACCATCCGCTTAATTTTTTCACTAGTTGCTGACGCAACAACTGCGTTTTTGTCAACGCCCAGTAAGAATTATTTATTATGCTACTGAAAAATATTGTTCGAACTATTTTCCTTTAATATTCACCGCACTCCTTCAGGAAAACGAGCGGATAACCATTTTCGTTCTAATATAACCTCTTTTGGCATTGTCTCACAATGCAACACACAACACTGAAGCTTGAATAGGTCCATTTCGGGCCGGGTCAAAATAGTGTACTATTTTAATGTGTTCACTACTTGTCTCATCTTTTGAGCCGTATAGTCAAAGGACAAATCAAGCTTTTCAATTCATTTTCGTAGGCTATTGTCACGAGAAGTGTTATCGTGAGTCAATTCGGGAGTTTTCAAATGAGTTGAACGGTGAGTAAAATTATCTCGGTCGTTTATCTCCGACTTGGCTTCTGTTTGTTTTTAACCTTGAAAAAATAACCAAAAATGTATCATTGGAAGTGTGTTCACATTGTTTTCATCCTCTTTTCTAGCTTCTAATGCTAAGAAAATGAATTGTTATAGAACAGAGTTCAGCGTCATGTATCCAACTAGGAATGAAGTTAATCTTCCGAAGTTTATTCCTTTCTTTTTCGGTTTTCCTTGATAGCTGTTTCTGCTTTCTTAATGATCTGAGAGATTCGGCTTTTGAGTACTAATAGTATATTTATTAGAATTATGAGTTCCTGAATGTTCAATGACCCTGTGCTGTCTTCCCTTCTTGTCACATTTCGTCAAGATTTAAACGAGGTCACAAAGTTAATTGAAAGTAAGTTGGCATTTGTTGATTGCTGCCGACATTCACTCATCCGTCGCATTGCAGTT
Source organism: Fasciolopsis buskii (assembly GCA_008360955.1). Lineage (NCBI taxonomy): Eukaryota > Metazoa > Platyhelminthes > Trematoda > Plagiorchiida > Fasciolidae > Fasciolopsis > Fasciolopsis buskii. The sequence continues at coordinate 342,559 of LUCM01005208.1, read as the reverse complement.
AATTGTTTTTTAATTCAAGTGCCCTTTTCAATAGGTTGTATTCTGACCTGCGTTTGATTTCGTTACTTTTACAGATGCAGGGTCATCATTGGGACCAACGCACCTGGCTTTGGCTCAACACTCGATGATTCGTGAGTTTACCAATTTCTAGTTTACTGCACTATTACAAAAAGTGCTTTTTTACAAGTATTATCTCGATAACTGCCTTATCTTTGATACACTGTTATCGGGAGCTGATGTTGGACTGATTTACTTTTTTATCCAGATCGACGAAGGCAGTGTAAAGGTATTCACAGAATGGAAAAATTGGTCCTACCGTACAGCTAATGGGAAGCGCTGTTACGCACTATCCAGTTGCAATAATTCACAGTGACGAATGTGATGTGTCCGGGTTATCTGCATGGATAAATATAGCGACCTGTTACGGAAGTGTGTTAGACCGTTCAGTACGACTTCACAACTAGGGGAGTAGTGCAGACATGGCGCACATGCCTGAATGTTAATCGTTCATGATTTTCAGCCAAAAGGGTGACCGGGTGTTTACCCCGTCGTCCAAAGGCCAAAGAAAATCAGATTCCCGGGAAAGGTTCCGGTTTTCCCCAATCACTACATTCAGAGAGGCCGCACTGGGCACTCCATCTCCTTATTAGCAGTCAACAGGTGAATCTTTGTCGCTTAGTGGTCAGAGAATTTGGTCTGCATTTGGGTCTCAGCACTTGGCACTGAATTCTAAACAGTACAGAGTAGTACAGATTTTCACTGTCTTCTCTCAGACTGAACAGTGGAATCGTCTTACGCAAAGCGATGAATATTTTTTGGCTTGTACCGTAAAGCCATGTTGAAATTGCCCGATTTTACGCGGCCAACATGCTCGAAGGGTTGGTCATTTCTGTAACAGTTTTTAATAAATAATTTCATTGTTTTCATTACTCTAGCAAGGGGTTCACGGAAACTGAGTGAAGACAAATATCTCATCTGTTCTAGTTCATGTTCCAATGTGTTTATTGAAAATTTGTTCACTGACATACGGCTTAATTTACATGGCAAATTCTTTCGTCTATTTCTTCCTATTGAAAGGATATATTTGCACTACAGCCATGAACAATGTCACGCTAGTTATTAAAAATAGAGTTATTGAACAATTCTTTGCAAACTTAGTAATTGGTAGCTCTGTCTAATAAACGTCCTTCATTGGCATGATATATATATCTGTATATATATATATATATATATATATATATATATATATATATATATACATAAGAATGGTAGATAATTGTTGTGCATTTGACGATAGCAAACTCTGAGCTTTTCATTAGTGTTCTCTAATAACTTGGTGCAAATGCATTCTGTTGTCCTGCAGTGGAAAAACGTTACCAACAAATTTCCAGCATCCTGACAAGCCCTATTCTATTGTAAACATTTGCTACCCTAGTTCTCACATTTCAAGTGAAACTGAACACAACCGACAACCTTGCCGGCTATCAAAGAATGCATTGGGGTAAGTTGTTCGAGATTATCTCTTTCATTTGACAACGAAAAGGCCCCATGGCTTGCGGGTAAAGCGAAACTAGATTTTTTGCGAACACTCGAGATGAATAATTGCAAACGGAAATCTGACAACAACAGCCTGTTGAAACCAACTGCCGTTGATAGAAAAAATGTTTCAAATTGTCACTGGAAATCCAAGTGCATTTCAATTACGGTTTTATCCCCGATGTGTGACCAAGTTGCCAAATTGATTCGAAACCCTAATTTGCATTATTATGAATGAGAATTACTTGAGCAAAGTATCTTTTCTTACGTGAGATGAACAATTGAAATATTTCAAAAACTGCATACATGATTCAGTATATAAATCCCCATACTGTTCTTTTTCTATACTGACAGAAACATCGAACCATCTGCACGAAATTAGCAGACGTATGATAAGTTTGAATGATGCTCATTCTGTTGTCAAACTAGTTCTATCATTAGTTCAAATGTGCAAAGCCACCGTTTTAAAGTCCTTTTGCCTCGACAACTTGATGCTTGTTCACACTAAGAAAGGCGAATTACTTTCATGTAAAGCCACATATGTAAACTTATATTTGGGCATATTTCAGAAAAATGCTGTTGGTAAAACAGTTTTTAATTCACAACCAACCATAAACAGAAACATTAAAATCCGAAGTGAATTTATTCTGCATAACAAAAGAGCACCAAGTTCTTGAGTAATGTACAAACAATTTCCACTTTTTCCATTGCAGTTTTCAAAGCTAAAAATTTGAAAATTAGACTACTAGTTGGTTTGATCGAATCAAAGATTCAAGGTAAGTGGTATAAATATGTTGTGCTTTCTGCATAGTCATGAAACGCGACCCCTACATTCAGCCAGATTTATTAGACATCAACGAATTTACCCATTCACTACAATGCCGTAATTTATTGCACCGGTTGCTACGATCAAAATGACCACAATTCTGGAAACCAGATCTAGTGGCTGTTATTCATGAAGTCGGCAATAACAAAGGATGATGTACGAAAAATACAATTTGTTTGAAACTAAGAATCTGACACCAGAGCAACCTTCATTTCTAGCTTTATCTTCGTGTGAAACATGGAATCTAAATGGGTGACTGTATGAGTGATTTTTAAAACCGTCGTAACAAGTAGTTTGGCTCAGAAGTGTCATGGTTCATGCCGGTAGTCCACTTCAAACCGCCGACCCCTGGGCACCGACTTCAATCGCCATGTTAATTGCATCATGTGTTAGTCAAATCAGTTTAGCTGCCCTCTTCTGGAATTAAAATTGCAGTTTCCAAACGGTCTTATTAGTCTCTTAGTTCATTGTGATTTCTTCTAAGCTGTATCCTAAACAAGTATAATCCGCAGGCACGACCAGCTAAAGTACAATTTTATCTTCACCTTTCATCTTTTACTTCCTTTATCAAAGAGATTATAAAGTTTATCGCTTTCAGGAAGAGGGGCGTGGCCAACAAAGTGCAGTCCATTAGGGGGAATCGAACCCGCAACCTTCACGTCATCCAACCGGAATTCGCTGCTCGACTACCGCCAAAATGCGACAGCAACAAGGAACCAAGAACTCTAATTATTAGATTTGTTTAGTGGCAAAAGATTTTAGTTGCCCTAAGGCACAGCGCACATGTGCTCTAACTAAGGATTGTTTTGTCTGCTCCAGGAATTTGCAAACTTGGTCAAATTAACCACATGTTTGCATTCAGTCATCATCGGCAATTGAACGTCTATCACATCTTTGCTGGTGTAGTTCCAACATATACAGCTCACACCATGATAAAAAGAAACTGTTTTTGTTTAAAAAAGCAAAGTTGAAGGATTTCATAAATAAACAATGCGACGATTGGGAAGCGAGAAATGCTTATACTACTAGGTGAAAGACGGTTACACTTTCCTCCTCCGCTACCGCAGGGTTGGGTCTGTGATACGAAGGAAGATTGGTTTGATTGCATATATTACACAAACGGCTAGACAGCGGGCTTGCGAGCAATCGATTAAAATTAACTTGAATGAAGTCTAGGACTACCGTACGCTATCCAGAGCAAGTCAAGAACTTGGAATTCACCGTACAACATGACCAGTGGTGGTACGCAAACGATTCATAATTCACTTTACTGGAAAAGTCAATTTTTTCCTGATGAACCTAGATTTTATATGAGAAAATCGGTGCTCTATGTTTAAGATGGAATTAACTCAATGAATCGCACTAAATCTTCGAGGGCTATTCTTGCGGCGTCTAATAACACACCGAATAATGCAACAGACGCATTTAATCAAGATTTCCAAAGCTATCATAAACTAGAATCAGCGCAGTTCATTCAAAAACTTGGTGAAAGTCCCATGAGAATTCAGTTCATGGTGACAAAATGCGGTCGATTTCCTACGGAAAATCCCTCTCTACATTTCGTCCTTAGTGTTGTTATTTCGAGACTACATTTTTCTTATCTGTCAACCGGTTTCGCCACTGATTCCTCTGAGATAACGAAGTCCGTCCACTGACTGTCAGATCTGCCGACAACGTTTTGCGATAAACAATAAGGCTTTACTTAACGGGAAGAGTAAAAACGCCCAACAATCAATGCTTTAAATAAAATTATTACACTCGAAGTATTTTATGTTCATCCTTAATTAATCCGAACGTTGGTTTAGGTGAATCTGAAGGGTGAATGACTACCGACATTTGGTGAACCGTCCTTCATCTGGATAATCGGGTAACAAGTCACTGACTTTAAACATTAATAGAATACATCAACAGAAATACACCCTCAACTTTTTAGAACTTCTCCATGGTTATATATAAACTGAAACCTTTAATTCGCCAATCCATGGAAGGCAGTATAAAAATAACTTCGTTGCTGAATTTCCCCTCCGAAAGATGCTGGCAAACGCAACGTCGCCCAGAGACATCTAACTGAAAGCATTTTATTCGACGTTCACTGTGAGTTTATTTACGTTTAGAGTAACCGGATTCGTGTTTTTGTTGATTGCACTCTTGCGTTCATTCTCCTAACTTTAAAAACACTTCAAATTAGGAACGGCCTAGTCTTTTATGAAATTTGATGTTTTTTAAGGGAAAGCTGAAAATATGCATAATGTTTCCAGGACGATTTTGCTGCATCCGTGCGTGTGCACAACGCATGACTGGGTTCATGCACTACGTTAGTTTGAATCTTGATTACAAACATTTAAATCACAAAGGAGAACACACAAGTGGAGCGGAACACCATCCCTCTTCATTGGCAAATGTGAGATGTGGAAATCCCACAGACGGGTCGTCAATTTGTCCCAACCTTTCGTAGAAGGAATCTAAGCTACCTTGCTATTCATTGTGCTATTGTACTAATGTTCGGTATTTAATTCACAGGCTGCGAAACAATTACACTAGACCCACTTGCAAATGCAGCGAATTAGTTCCGAATACATGGTGCTAACCCAAACATTTTGATTTTATTCGCGAGTGGGACAGAGACGTTGCTTGCAATTCAGACGTTTAGTAATATGACACTAGTAATGGTTAGAACTGTTGTGAAGCTGAATTTGAAATTGAAAAATCGCTGGTTACTATTGTTTTCGAAATCTCGTTAACTTCACGGTAAATTTCAATTAATCCTCTTGTTTTGAAAGGACATAATTGAAGCTTTTCTGATTTCTATGGCAAAATATTTTATAACCGTTTCTAGAAACAAGTAGTTCTAAGTAAACGGTCAGTATATCTACAGAAGAGCACAATGTGCTTTTACTGCATGCTTGGCAAGTTAGGAAACTTTTATTTTGATCAACAGCAAAAGACAGAAAAATGAATTGAAATACAGAAAATAAGAAAGTCAGCCCTGTTCGCCTATAAGCAGACAAACGCCGGTCAGTGGACAGAGTTTCTTATGTTTCTAATTTTTCAAGTGAATTTAGTTCAAACATTATGCTGATTTCTTACATTTTGGCAGTTCATTATCGCCTTTACAAAAGACCAATTTCCAGATAGTACAAAGCTCCAGCCATTGATGAATGAAAGCGATTCCACCGCAGTAACGACATAAGAAAGTCGATTTCACTGAACAGCTTGATGCAGTTTTAACAATACCTTCCTTTGTACTTTAATTAAGTTGAATTGTTAATGGGTATGTGCACAAACATTAGTGACTAGGCGTGGTTGAAATTAAGTATATGAATGGCCTGAAACTAGCTACTCATCTGGGCACAAACGTGATGCAATTTCGCAAAACCCATTTAAGCTGGAAGAGTTATTCAGTAACAAATGTTTCTTCATAAAGCACATTAGATCGCATCATGGTTGCGTTGCAGTCAGGCAGGTATAAATAGACCGGAAAAATCACTACGCTCTTATTTAATTTCGTGTGGTATCAACAGGCTTCACTGTTCAGCATTTATTACTAACGTATTTCAAACATCGTTCATGGACGTAGTTGTTAACATCGATTAGTGTGAATGATATCTGTCCCTGATTGCCTAATTTACAGTGCTTGAAATGACAACCAAAATGCACTCAAAAGGACGAAACACGATACAACTTCCACTGCGTAAGTGAGCGCAGTGGGCAGAAACGTTTGCCGGATAATTATTGTTTTATTGTATAAAAACGATTTAAAGAATTCACTTCAAACCTGTTGTAATAAGGTAGCGTAATCACGATTGTAAAACCTGTCTTGAGAACGACTTCCACGGCGGCTGAGATTGGCAAACTACAAAACCCACCGAGGACAGTGTGGTAATAAATTTGACATTCGAAATTTAAAAAAAATTTGCACAATTTACATGAACTCGTCAAGTCTGATTCGCAGTAAATCATCAACCCATTACTCATAAACTCCGGTCCAATCACTACGCAATTAAGTCAATATAACGGTCTATACGCTACAGCCACTATGTATTGGATGACCCGGGACCGAAATTCTGCCAGGCCGTTGTACAGAACATACGTGTTTATGAGCCAACCACAAAATCAAGGAACCTTCAACTATGAAGTTATCGGTAGGTCAGCGAAAAATCCCGAGAGGATGGCCTGGCATGGAAGCAGTGGTGTTTTGTCCACCAGTTGATGCCGTAAGTGGGAATCCAGTCAGTGACTTCCCGCTCACCGTCCGGGTGTCCAAAACAACTAAGCTAGTTCATGTCCTACTGCACACAATGCCCCACTAAGTGGACAGTCAAACAGCTCCAATCCGAAAGGTATAATGTTCTTCTGGTCTCTTTTGACCTGTGCTGTTTATTCCTATGGTAAATGGGTCCAATTTTTAGTTTCCTTAAATAAAACGACGCTAGATGCTTTGATATACCGAAGTGCCGATTTCGTAACATTGAATGTACATTATATTAGTTCATTGCTAATCGGTTAAGCACCACGGACCCACTAGCTGCAGGATCTTAAGAATAGGCCAATGATGTTCAAATGAAAAGAAAGAATCCGTCCGCCGGTGCACCCATCGTGCGATCTGAGCCAGTCATTGTAGGCTGGGCGCAAGTAAAATTGAAATCCGGCAGAATGACCTAGCCGGTGACCCTGTTAAACTTGGAGCCGAAATCAGGTCAACACCAGATTTGCAACTTGATAAGCCGTATTTTTTCTCAGTAGTCCATTTAGTAAATGAATCTTGTAACTGGCAATAACGAACAAACGGTATCAGATGGACTGCGTTTAGAGAATGAAGATAAAAAGCAGCAAGTCAGGAGAGATCAGAAAACGGAAGAAAATATTGTCTATAAAGTCATAGAATCCATTAATATTCCATGTTGCCTTAAAATGTTCGGAGAAATAAGGAAGAAGTATCGCCTTATTTATTGTACTTGCATCTGGTTACAGGCACAAATCCGACTGTTGTTTGAGCAATCATATTCCCCTGATACTCAGTCTTCATCCAGTTGTTATTAATTTCTCTCCAGATTTGAATGAACTGACGACGTACTTTTTTGACAACCTGTTGACCACGATGAATTCACGTGAGTAATTTCGATTTCTTTTCAGATATGAGCAATTTGAACCAAGCAATATTCCATTAGTCGAACTTTGCAACGCCGCATCTGTGAGGGATTCGTATTTCTAAATTTGAACAACCACCTATGTACGGGTATTTACTTTCAAGGGTTTGTTATCGTTCATTCGAATCTCATTGTCCGGACAGAATGTCAGTGATGGTTATCAGGGAAGCGAATACGTAAATTGGGAAACAAATGTAATTAGTAGAGGAATATCTTTTGACTGAATTCATGTCATTGTCGGTGCCTTAATTCCATAAACGTTGTGATATAATTTCAGGCTTTACTGATGATCAATTGGTGACGGGAATGCAGAATTTGCTCTCAATTTCAGCCTGTGAGTAAATTCACTCCCCTGTGAAATGTTGATAATATTTTCATTTTATTCAACACTTATGGTCAAACGTATTATGCTATTGTGTCGCTAGTTCGCGCCCTCCCACGGTCGGCTACTTCCCCACTAGTCAGCCTATTCGTGGTCATGGCCCACTTCCAGAACCAGTCAATATTGTTTGCATAACACGTACAGGAAGCATAAAATACTGTTAGCGGTATTATCTCAATTGCAAATAAGAGGTAGAAGACGTACTGACTGAGTGCCTAGTTGAGGTGAGAAATGTTCTGCTTCCTCACTTCTACGCGGTTGCATCCTCACAGTTGTGGAAGTCTGAGAAGAGACTTCTCACCTGTCCCTACTTTGAGAAAATGATCAAAGACGATCATGTATTGTGTTTTATTTTTCCTTTTCTGAGTGCACTTTATTCTGCCATCCATTGCATGGTTATAGTAACCTGACGCCCAGAGTTTGTTGCAATGAAACATGCTAATTTCGAACATGCACAATGCTCCTCCTATGTGCAATTCCTGCTTAATACATCCCCTGCCTTTAAATTTTAGATTCCGTTCGCATCATGAATCTTGCCCAACATGTGGTCACTGACGACATCGAAGATATTACCGGTAAGCCAATCCTTGATCGAACGATATATTACAATAAAAAAGCGACTGAATGAAACAAATCTTTCGTACCCTTTCCACCATCAAAAACCAAACGAAAATGGCACATCTGATTAGGAATATTTATGAATGTAAAAAGGTAACAGCTTGACAAAAAAGGCGGAATAACTCGGAGTTCTGGACTGACGGATAACTGAAGAAGAGGCAGATCTGGTCGCCGTAATTGTGGTACTTGGATTATGATCCTCGTGAATGTATTATTCCTTGGAAATTTTTTGTGAAGTGACAGTCTTTCTTTGCAAACCGCAAATATTTTTTCTGATCGAAAGATCCGAGTCGATTCGAATCATGTGCAGCATGCCCTTTGATTGGGAGAAAAACCTAAAATGTTATCAGAACCCGCTTTGGTAGGTACAGCCATCCGTTTGACCTAAGAAACATTCATTGCTTTATTCTGTCTAATTTTTGAATGTCTATCTATGGTTGTTTAAGCTTCCAGCTCCACATCTGCCCATTTCTATTTAAAGTCGGTTATTTCACTCCTGTCTGGCGAATATACAGCAAAAAGTTTCCAGTGACAGCTGCCGCTTCCATCTTCTTATTGACTAGTCTTTCGTGCATCTTGGCCGGAGTAGTTATTTATGAGGAGCGAAAAAATAAGCAAGTAAAAAGGCATTAGAAAATATTCGAAAAGTCATGTGACAGAAACAGTACTCAAATGGAGACTCAGCACACTGCTTGTAACATTATGATGAACTGAAAATTCCTTGCCTCTTTTCTTCCGTTCTTTCTCTATCTGACATGGGATTATTTTCGCCTAACTTCCTTGCAATGACATTGATTTTTGTTGTCGCTCATTTTTTTGTTTCGTCCTAGGGCTCTCTGGTTGAGATTATTTTTTGGGACAGCGGGTACAGTCACGGATTACCCTGACTTAAGGCCATTTGTTCAGTTATGGTCCACTTTGGCTTTACCGCCCATATTGGTCGACCGCAGACGTTTAGTTTGTTTATGTTGATTTCTGGTCCTCACTTTCAGAAACGTGCATATTAGGCCTGGTCAAGCGTGTAAAAGTTCTTGTAGTTGCTTGAACTGCAGGACGGGTTCCCCTTTATCATACCTGACTGGCTGGATAGTGGCTGAGGCTCACTGCCAAAAGCGTGGTCGTAGTGTACACAATCCTAAATCAAGAATGGTACCATGCAATATTCAAAGGAATCTTGTCTTCTCAGTGGAGTCGCGGAGATCCACTGATAATTCGCATTGCTGCCATCGCACCATGTTGTTCCCAAAAAGTAGGCATATGCCAATGAAGCAGGCATCCTTGTGGAAGTTAACACCCGCCTGGAAACGACCCTGACCGTACATTTGTGAACTATGCTCAGTTCTTGCCAACCGAAAGTTCTAATTTCATTCCAAGCATAATTCTGTCGAAACTAATTGCGGACCAAATTGTATTGAAAAAACGATCCATTATGTAAAATGTCACCAGTAAACTTTTATTGTTCAATAGTTGAAAATTCGTCAACGTTTCGGTTGTCAGTGATAACCTTTCAAAAGACTGGAGAAACCGTTCGGTAACAAGTCTTGAAAAAAGCTTTCCATGCTAATCGAAACGTCGACAAAATATCAACTATTTCGATATGGTTATGCTAATGACCAATAAAAATATACTCAGTGAATTTTCTACTTACACATGTTTCGGGATTTGCAGAAAAAACTGTCATATTTCCGATACTATTATTCCGACTCTGATAGTCAAATTATTGACCCCATCTACCCATAGAGACGTCACTCTCAGTGACTAGAATCGGTTCAAGTAATCTGCACAAATTTTCAAATCACCGACGAACTTACTAACAAATACTCCAAATATGCTCCCACTGGCTTTCTAAAATGGAATCCATTCACTTTCTCACAACTATGAAACTGTGCGGGGATATTTCTGAGATTAGGTTTAACCCCTATTCGAAGGGACTCGAAATTCTGTGAAGTCGGTTGAACTTCGTGTCTGCATCGATCTAACTGCCTCCGTAAACCCTTGGAACCAATGCCTGCATACAGTTTTAACAGCTATTTCTACACTTCTTGCATCATTTTTTTCTGACCAGTGATAGTGTACTAAGATCATATTTGATTCATCTTCCGACGCATTTGCTTGCCTTTTCATGTTTGTTGGCAAAATTTCAAGAGTTGTTGTAAAGCTAGTTTATAAGATTGTCTGAGCTAATTATCCCATTAGGTTTGCTTACCACCTTGAAATATTATCAGGAGAATATAATTTGCAATTTCTTATGTTTAGTTGATACAAACACCACTTTGCAACAAGAAGCAAACTAAGAACGACTGTAAAGTGATTCGATTGTCTCACGGTTATCGCAGGTTACTGCTACTTCCGTTTGTCTCCGCTAAAATTTACCGAGAATGCAATAATTTACTTTCGACCTGTATAAGTTCTCTTTTCACGATATCTCAGCTCACCCTCCGAAATGAATGACCTTTCTAGAAAAAATGTCACGAGCCTTGCTGCCTTTAGGATTATTTTATTTTACGTTCATTGGTTTACGAATTGAAGAGCCACGTCTTATCAAGTAGACCGGCAGTGATCAAGCGGATAAGGTCATATCGTTTGGGCATGAGGGTCGCGGGTTCGAATCCACCCACCGTCAGTTAACTTCCCCCCCCCCACTTGGCAACCCTCTGGTGACCGCGGCCCTAGTCCTGAAAACTGGTGTTCACTGTTATTTCATTTTTAAAGGAATTAAATGATCAAAGATAAAAAGATCAACAATCGATTCTATCTGGTTGCTTAAATCGCCAGTATAAATAAGAAATGGAAAAGTTGCTGGATGAGCGAAAAAATAACTTAGCAGAGCAAACTCATTGCCGGTCAATGCTAGACCGTGTGACAAGCACAGGTGACCACCGCGTGCGAATGCTACCTGTAAAGAGAGGCTAGGTGAGAATGTTGAAAAACCAAGGCCACTTTGCTTCCGTCCGGTGCGTCATACAAAATCGATTATGCCCAGAGGAACATGACTGAACAAAACATGGGCTTCAAATTGAACAGACTGCCAGCCGAGGGTGAACGCGGAGTCAGCCAATCACCGTGGGTCGTGAACTTAGGGAAACTGGTCTGATTTGTGATAGGCTCAGAGGCGGGCAGAGGAGGCATTCGACATGAAGATCAGAAAACGGACTATGAGGCCGTCGGCTGCAGAGCAATCACCCGAAAAAATGTGCTTCGCATGGACCAAAATAAACTGTGGCCGTGACACAGACGAGAGGGCCGTGTTGAGTGCCAACGGCCGTTTGGTCGTTCTCATTTGATTGATCTGGATGGGATCCAACCAGAATCGAGACAATCGACTATAGACTCTGGGGATGGCGACCGTGATAAGCAAGGCTACAATACAGTGCCTCAATCCGCCGGAATTTTTCGGACAGTTGGTAGATTGCTTGATTTTATCTACGTTTATAACGACGTAGTCCACAGTAGCTCCAACTATCCTGTAAGTAACTATCGTATGTAAGCCGAGATTCCCGCTAAGAACTGCTTTTCCCTACAATGATAGCAAACTGTATATTTCACTTTTCATCCCGTTGTAAGTAAACGGCTGTGCCTTTCTTGAAATGCTAAACATCAAGTGTAGTACTCTTTCTTTCAAGTCGACATGAAATCCACTTCGTAATTGTCCCTTATCATTAAGTCCAGTGCGGATAACATAAGTAGAGCAACACAGAATATTCATTGTTATCATAAGCGGATTTCACTTGTCTGTGTGCATTACCTTTAACATAAGTTTTTCTTTTTAGCCTATCGATCGGTGCAAACACGCTGCATGTCAGCGCATTGTATTTGTTTTTGACTCCTTTATTACGACAACGATGACGATTTAACTACCGACCACTTGAAAACTGCCGGGAATATACTTTTGTTTTCAATAAACAAGTAACGCTAATCTCATCTCGATTCACAAGTGTTAGCTACACAAACCTAAAGAAAAACGCACAAAACACGCGAATTTGAACTAGTCTGTCTGGAACTTTTCAGGTCTGAAACAACTGCGGGAATACATATCCGATTACGGAGCTGGTGAGTCAGTTACATGTGATAGTGAGCGTTGAGTAATAAATTTGGCTGTGAGCTTGGACTGAGTACTTCCAGTCAGTGTCAAGCAAGTGGATTGAATAAAAGTCTTTTGATTCGTGAATTTTCGTCTCATTTATCACATCGATGTCACAATATATCATACCCATTTACCTTAAGTTTTTTCACTTGCCATACTTCAGTTAAAGACCAACTCAGCCTTCAATCGTACATTCAAGGTAGTCCCGGTTTTCAGTTACTTGATTTTTCAATTATCTTTAATTCGCTTTCAGTTTCAGGGTAACTGAGTTCAATAATATGCTGCACTTCGTGAATGGATAAAAAACTCAAGCACGAACGAAACAGATTCGTTTTTATGGGTTTTCGTTATCACCCGATTGTTTCTTATTAGGATGGATGCATGTATATTTACTCCCGCAGCACAGGACTCATCATCCTCGCACCCTCCTAATCATTCAAGTGAATTGTTGCAAGGAGACGATTTGAAACTAGAGTAATGCGTCAGCAAATCAATAGAGAGACAATAACATGAAAACCAGTCTTTCGAACTTTGAGAAATGTTGTCCTTCTATCTTTTTTACGTAACATGCTTTTAACGAAAAAAAATCCCGATTTTTGTGTCGCTTATTTTGATCCAGTAGTTTTTAGGCCAAACATCACATATACTTATGCATGCGAGTGTAGTCATGATAAGATAAATGTAAGGCTCGAACGGAGAACCTAAATAGCACTATCACCAAATATGAACTCGTGGGTTGACTGTGTAACGAGTTTGTTACTAATAGTCTTTTCTTCCGAAGTCTAAAATATGACAACTATAGGAATTTTTTCGTTTCTGAGATATTTCATGTGACATACAGTTTGTTTGGTAACTAAAGTTAAACAAGAACTGTTTTGTTATCAAGCCATTATTACCATCCCTATTTAATCTCGCGCTTAAATCAGCATATGGTCTAATCAAGTGAATTGTAAAGCACAAGGTCGTCTTAATTTTAAACACGTTCCAAATAATTGCTTAATTTTTGTTCCAGTGGTTAACTCGATTGTCGAAGTTCCTTCTTGCAATCAAAAATGCATGGATGCAAAACATTTCAGTAAGAAGTTGGACTGAAAACGTTTTATAGATGTTAAAGCGTTTGGCTTTCTATTATATCAATTCAAAAGAACTAGTCCTACAAGCTCTTGGTAGAATACTATCTTCAATATAAATCACATGCATTACTTCAGGATATTTAGCATACACAGGGCGCTCGGAACCATACGTGAGCCCGTGTACAATCCAGTAGTATCGGTGAGCTCCAGAGCCACATCTGTTCCTCGAAGTTTCTTTGTCAGCGCCCAGTAATAAATAGCCAAATCGTTTTTTAGCACTGTCTCAGTGGTCTGATTTCGAGCCGCTAGCACCTGATTGTCTCGTTCAAAATGTTTTGATTTGGTTGGAGTTGCAAATGTCGACTCTTTAAGGGAAAATGACTATTTTTTAAGGTAGAACCTCACATGGATTCTAATCAGCAGTCTCAAGTAAGCTCTCCTCTGTAGCAGTGCTTAGTACATAAAATCGCTCAATGCTCAATGTACCAAAACTATTACTGTTTACCACGAATTCAATTACAGGTAAGGACCGAGGCATAAAATTTCTCAGTAAACAGTGTTCCTTTGATAATGATCAATCCATTCTTAGGTTTGAGTAAAACAACAAATATGAGTGAAATCTTTGAGCGAATTTTCAATGCATTCTGATGATTCGGATTATCTAATCTTTCCCAAGTGTGTGGTTATCAAGTTATGGTTCGGTGATCGCTTAATGCATAATTTGATTTGTTTTGTTGAGTTAGCCTTGACAGTCTTTTGGAACTCTGACTGACATGGTCCTAGACAACAAAGCGAATTCAGTACAGATACACCGACCCTAGAAAATCGCTGCTTTATTGGCAACCAATGGTGGCTATATGTCCCAGCTCAGGATTTTTAGATTAAGTTGACTAATAAAAAACCGTTACGGAAAAGTGTTCGATTCCATTCTCTCCAACCACATCTCAATCTAAATATGGCCTGAATCTTCACTGTGGCATTTTTGTTGCTATTCTATAACTTTTATTACTTTCGAGCGCGCATTCAACCATCATGAATGAGCAAGGAAAAATAGATCAGTCAGTCCGAATGATCCGTCAGTACAGAAGTAATAATGTCTTTGTTCGAAAGATATCCACTCTGGTTAAGTCAACAAGACAGCCCGGATGGACAGAGCACGAGGAACTGAGTTACGTAACACAGCTGCGAACAGGTCCGATGAAACTCCAGAAATGGAAAGCAGCTTAAAGGAGTTCCTAGTGCGGGTGTCTCTGCTAATCGCCTGTACATCTGGATTCGGTTTACCACCATAAAAATGCCTTAATTTTTTGCTCTTACCAGACTAGACTATATTAGGTGCAATTACGATTGCTTTTAGCTAGCTTGAGAATTTCTGGATTTGTTTAAATTCCTTGAAAATTCCCATTGAACACCTTGCACAAACACAATTTAGCAAATAAATTCGCCTCCGGTGATTCGTACTCATACAATTACATCACTATGTACTTAGAAAAATAGACTTTAGGAAGGATTGGATCAGTCAGATAAAGATATGAGTGGTGTTGATTGTTTCGCTGTCTAGGATTTACATTGGAACGGAGGGTGGGCCAGAGGAGTTGAAGCACAACCACAAACTGTTTTAGGAGCACAATGGAAGATTGTGAAGACGGATCACGACTGCTTCCGCAGTGTTCAAGAGGCGACACCATTGACTTCTGACCTTTGCTGGGTTCCGAAAGCTTGCGTCACATTCACGGTGTGGTTAGTCTGTGCTAGATGTGGAACTCTCCTGGCCCGCTCTCCGTCCCAATGCGAACCCTAGGCAAAAACAATTAACATAACACGTTCTTGTGTATTCATGTTCTGCACGTAATACCACAAATCCCTTCCCCACCCATATTTTATCTGACTAATCTAATCCTTCCTAAATAAATCGTTCCAAATATAGAGTGATGTAATGGCATGAGTACGAATCACTGAAAACGAGCATGTTCGTCAAATTGTGTTTTCTCAATTTCTGGTCTGTTGGACATGGGCGCTCGGCAACTATATACCATGCAGAGGAGAAAGGGAGGTTCTAGGCTGACTACATAAATTGTAAAATCACAACACTTCCTGGATAACCTTAAGGTCAATCAATATGGCAGTTATTCTGTTCTTTCCATAATTCTCAGTTGCAAATGCTACTTAATTTGGCTGAAAAAAAAGCAGAAACTCAGACGAATTTCAATGACTTTGAGATATTTCATTGAGAATGTTACCTTACCGGTGGCAGATCACACGGGTATAATATTGCACATCATCGTGTGTACGATTTTCCCTTTCATTTCATGCGTGATAAACTTACCCTCGGTCAGCCTAAGTAATGAACAATTTTATTTTCACCAAATTACAGAAATGATCAAGCCACTAATGAGAGGTGAGTGTAGTTTTATCGTCGAAAGTTGTTGTTTTCGTTAATACTGTCAACATGTTCCTGATATGAAAAAACGTTTCCTTTCCAACTCGTCAATTTTAGCAATGGCCTCATCAATAGGCAGAACGAACTCGCTTGTGAACCTGTACAGTAACTGTAAGCTGTAGTGATAAATTATCCATGCCCATTATCCTTGTTTCTCCAAGTTGTAGATGTGTTCAAACAATCGCTGTCATAATACAACTGTTCTGCACTGGTTACCAAAATATTTTCGACATTTGCCTTTGTTGCGCAGGATTGGCTCGTTCTCGGTACCGCGAGGCATTGGTGCAAGAGAAACCAACGGTTACACCTAATAAAATGGCAAACGTGACTTACTGGAATATATTTCCAAATTAACTGGTTTATAAATGAGCGATTTGCGTACATGCATCCACTGTTTGCTGTGAAGCGCGTCGGCTTATATTGGTTTACCACATGGGCTCAGCCCAAGTCCAAGTGTCCTTTATCTCTCTTTGTCGAACGCCCTAGATTGTCTTTAGCCGTAGACGCTTGGTAACGTTCCCGCAGAGAGGAGTCAGTTTTTCACGTAACCACCTAGGCAGCCTGGTTACGTAGTGCAAATCACAGCAGACGGTGTTCATTTGATTGTATCGGCTTTAGGTTTGCCTTTTTATTCATCTCTGGGAACCTCATCACAAGGTTCTTAGATCCGACTCCAGAAATGTGACATTCGAAATGAAAGACTTTGGTATAATAAGCTTTTCCATGATTCTAACCAGTTTGGCTAAACTTCTTGTACGATAAACTGTGGCAACGAAAGACCAGATTTGTGACCGCGATCTACAGTAATTGTTTGTAGCTACACCAATCACGGAGCACTCGCTAGATACTGCGGACTGAATCCACAAATTTTTTTCATCCGCACGGGTCCAATGAAAACATAGATTTGTTAGCTGTTTGTTGACGAGTTAAGAGTGAAACCTTGATTGCCTTCTAGGTAAGCCAGTAAAACAAGGTATTAGTAACGTTGGTAAAAAAAATAATAAAATTGATAGCAGAGAAACCGTTAGTAGAGAAAAGCCAACCAAGTTTCAGTCATCATGGTATTTGAATTCGCGGTAAGACGTGGATGAAACAGTTGAATCGACGTTTTAAAGGCAATACAGCTTTAAAATTTTTATGTAATTATGTTCTGGTTGTATACGTCCATGTCTTGATTGCAATTTTCAATACCTTTTGCTTATAGCCAAAGATTTCTTGCCTAACTGGAATAGCGTAATATCCAAAAGTAAGTTTCTTTCCGAGAATTTCAAATAAATAAAAGAATGCATTAATTTTTTCCTATTTTCGAGAGCGAAGTTATCCACTACTAAACATGCTTTCAGACCAAACATAAGCCTCACCATGAGAGTACATTTTTCATCCATTCTAGCCATCAAAATCATATGGGATCGTCTGTACCGCAGAAAAACCCAATCGTGTGGTACGTTGATTTGTGGTAATTTTGGTGTCATACTAATTTTTTTGCTTAGTTCAGAGGCACTGACACGAAGCGAAACTAATTATTCCACTTAGCGATGCTGTAGAAAAATAAAGATAAAATATCTTCAGAAAAGAAGCATTTTGGTCAATTTACCGTTCAAACAGGTGGTTGGCGATTCAAAAATGGAATACAACTTTTCATGTTAATTTTCAGTAAGCTGCCGTGAAAAACTCTCCCCTTTTAGCCAGAAACCTTTATCGTTTGTATACAAAATCACCTGGGCTCAAAACTGGATAAGTGGCCCTGTTAGATAGTTCGTTTGACAATAAACTGGATTCAGGAAGACGTTGGGAAAGCCGGATTACTTCTCTTTCGTTTCTGCAGTGACACTAATCACGTAACAATCGTTCTGAAAAATTTATATAGCCCAATTAGCTGAAGACTGCTTAGTGTGATATAAAAGCAGCATTTAAACCAAACAGCAACGCGAGGGATAAAATCGAGGGGATTTGCGGATGTAATACAAACAGCAGATGAAAATTTTCTAACTAACCAATTAGGAGATTTTGATGGACGATACGTTTCAACACGAACTGAACGGAAGCAGAAGAAGGTGGCTGATGGCTTGGTGATATGTACGACTATACTTTATGCTGAATCTGCATTCAGATTCAAGTTCGTGTTTCACTAATAATGCTTTCTTATTTCCCAAACACCACATCCGCAGCGGATGCAAAGACAGGCCAATATGAAAGATGAACAAAGTGCGGGATTACGCTAGTCATTCAGACCGCAACACATGCCTTATCATCCGCATTGTCAGGTCTGTCACAAATGTCTCCGAATGCCAATAGACTGCAGTTGCTAGGTAACATAGTCATTCAAATTGCTGTACCTGTGAGATAAAATTGATTTTGAAAATTTAATTGTCTTGATATCAACCTCCCTTTTGCGTCCATTTTAGTGAACCATGACTGCTTTGTCGTGCAGTATGGCAAACGTGAGTTCTTAATCAACTTTGTGACCGGAAATTTAAGAACGTTAAAGTTCACTCCAAAGGTATATTTTATTGAGTGAATTTCTTTAAGGGCCTGTAACTTGTAAATCCCGAACAACTTTAACATAGCCTTGCTGTTTCTAACATGTACGTACTCACTAAATGGAATGTGATTGCTACCAAGCTGAACTTTGACCCTAAAGGAAGAGAAATATTTCGTTTCTCAGATCAAGTCATATTCCTTGACTCGGTTGTCTGGCAACCACAGTATCCAAAGCGCACCTGGGTCAAACAGTATTTTTTAGAAAAGAATGAAGCAGTGGGCCCATCGCTTCCGTTACATGACATCTGGGTTCGAATAAAAACAACGGTGTACATACATACTGTGGTGTCAAACGTGTCCAGAATTTAAACATCAAATGTGCATGTGAAATGCGGCACAAGCATCATCACTTGAGCTGATTTCTACGCCAGAGCGTAACCGGTTACAGATGCTCTCGAATCTAGAGGCGAATTACTAGCTTGGCGATAAAAAGACGAGTTCCTTTCTGGTACGACAGTGTTTTATCCGGATGTCGAATGTCCAGCACTAAGTGCCCTCTTGATAATGACAATAGCTTTCGCCTGCTGACTCTTAACTTAGTAGTACATTATTTGAATACACGTTAGTAATTACCACAGACTAAAGGAAATGGCACTTAGTTGCTCCTCGCTCAAAAGTTTCTGCTGCACAGATTCCCAATCGAAGTTCAAAGTTGTTCATTTCTCAGCTGAACCAGAAGCCTAGACAGGTGGATGCCTCTAATCCAAGATTCTGGGAAAGATATTAAGAAACCGCCCACAGGAAACGCAGGGTAATTATTTTAGCCTAATTGCGTTTAGAGAGAAAATCTACATGCGTACCAGTAGAATGAAGATCTACTATAGCGAAATATATGTATTTCTCAGTCTTATCCACGATTTTAAATCAAATACGATGAACGGTTTCGCAGAAACCGTTGGTTCGATAAAATTAGCGGTATGCATTTTGTGGGAAAGTAGCCTATTTTTCTGACGCCTTGTGATGAGGAAGTTCCAGGATAGGTGGGGAGGTCTGTATCGAAGTCAGTAATACAATGACGCTGAGTTTTTGGAATAGCGACCTGGAAGCATAAAGGCTAGTCTTGCAGTCCAGAGGTCTTCCAATCAGCATCCACAGAACCATTTGAATGTTGTTAATGTAGATATATCCCCGCAACCTTTGAAACACAGATATACATGGTGGCTTTCTAAATGATGATGTCGATTGAAATCAGATCGAACACAAAAGTTATGAAAATGGGGTAAATTAAGATGTGATTCATAACCGTGCCATTACATCACATCAAATGCGTCTACTATCATCTGGTCCTCTGGAACGACATAAGTAAGCCGCACAATTAGGCTCTACCCCGAAAGGATCCGTGAGCATTGTCCACCTTGGATAAAAATTGGAACGAGCAAATCAATAGTCACTGCTGTTTTTCCACAAGATATCGGTAACTCCAACCGATGCATTACGCCTGATATGCAAAGTTTCGAGTGGACACTCTCAACTGCGGAAGCGATAGGGATTCCATTACGTCATCCTCTGTTATTCGGTCAAAAAAGTTCGTTCAAGGAACACAGTTAACTCGGTCTACCTCCCAGCTATCCAAGAGAAATCAGTTAACTCAACGATAACCATTTTTTCAACAACCGTCTCATCTGGATCATTTATCGTATTCCAACTATTGAGTTGCTCGCGCCCCTTCCTTATTCCAGCTTATTTTAGTCAAATTTAACGTGACGTAACATTAAGACCATGAATCACTGAAAAGGAGTTCGTTCCCCACTTGGTGTTCCTCTCAATGTTTTGTGCTACTGTTTGTAAAAATTAAAACTTTTTGAAAAAAATAACTGCAGAGGGTTAGAAAATTAAATTGGGTCTGACCCTTAATATGGCTGACATGTTGACGTGATACTACCATCAAACCTGCAAGTGTTTTGGCTTAGGTAGTCTGCGAAAACAATTTCATGAGATCTTTGGTGACTGGTACAAGTGAGTTGGGCTTATTCACTGGACTAATCTGATATTCACTTCAAGCCATGTCATGTTTGATAACGCTACAGCTAATATAGCTTTCTTCTTCCATGATCAAGCGAGAAGTGACTGAACTGGTATTCATCGCATTGTGCCATATTGTGGCACAAGAAGGTGCTATTAATCACGAGAAATACACGATTTCACGGCATGCTATTTACAGCGAAAGGAATTTATTCTTATGCAAGACCAGATTTTATTTGGATTGTTATCGTTTCCGCGTTATGGAGACACTGACCAGACAGCTTTCGGCGGTCCTAAGAGGTTGAATATGTCCGAAATAATAACAACAACACTTGCATTAACAACAACTCAATGGTAACAAACGCTAATTCCGTCTTTTCACTATCTATCAATATATTGTCTGCAAATATCTGGAAGAAATGGGAGCCTTCTATTCAGTCAGGACCTGTCCTCTGTTCGTCTGTTTCAGGTTTGTTTGGCGCTATCGAATCAATTCTGCACAAAACCTTGGAAACTATTTTTCCCATAAAGGAAGGTGCGTCGATTGGTTTGTACTATTCTTGTTGTTATACTCTTCACAATTTGTGTCCCAATGACAAAAATAAAATGCTGTTTTGTTATTTTCACAGATGAACTTCGGTCGGCAATAGTCAAGACCTCAGTCGATTTTATTACTGGTAAGACAAGCCAGATGGCATGGACACACAACTTTGAAACAGTATGAACAAACTCGAATTAACAGGATAAATTCTCTGTATTTTATACATCTGCAAAAAACATTTGTCTATATCAAGTAACTTGTCATCCACTTGTCCATCATTATTGATCAACCACTTCGCACTGTGTAAGGTAATTTCGACAGAGCGAAAGCCTTCAATGATCATCGAATAAGAATTGAAATTTGGTGAAAGGCTCTATCAAAGCAAATGTTTATTTTGATGAGCAGGATGATTCAGATTATTTGGCTTGAAATTTTCCAAATGTGCAACAAAATACAGCGCGATTTTTGACCGATTTTGCATGTGTGTTAATTTGGGTTTTTCATTCATGTTAACTTTTTCTGATGGAGAGCATTCCACATTGGTTAGTGGAAATATCATTTGTTTATTGATTGTCGATTAGGCAAACCACTAATAAACGCTGAGTCACTTAACGCCTCACTATTGGTCCTTGTATCCAACATCGGTAACGAGTCATACAGAGTGTAGGATTGAGTTTTGCTAGAACTACTTTGCTCAAATTGGAATTGAAGCATAACACGCATTATTGCTACTATCAGTATGCACTGAATTATGTACATTCAGGTTGTTTTCGGTCCAATAGCTCGCCATCGTTGAGAAGCTTTGGGTATTTTAGGGTGTTAACTCTTACACCTTAGCAGAATGAACATTTTGTACTGGCGGTGTGTTTTCCATCAGTCAAGTGGTCTTGAACAGGATGTTTATGTACCCATTTATAGGCTGAAGTGATAAAACCTCTAGTTTGGGAAATACAGATGATAAGGTTTTAGGTACATTCTGCGTGCTAATGGTTTTACAGTAGCTACGAGGAATTTACCGATGGAAGAAAGTAAATTAGCAGCACAACAGGAAAATATGCACAGTTTAAAGTGTTAAAGATGTCCCCAAGATTGGTATGACTCGCACTATACAGATTTATGCGAAAGATTTTGCTTCGTCTAAACCCACGGTTATTGGAAACAAGTATGATTACAATGTCCGATTCAAAACTGAACTGTCTCAACCAGAGACTCACTAGTTTTGTTCTGTCCATTCTGATGTTTTCATTCAGCGGCCATTGGAGTTCTTGAGGCGTTAACAGGGCTCAATCATCCAATTAAACCAGCAGATTCCGGTAAGCCCATTTTCGTGCATTCTATGCAGATTTATACAAAACCAAAATTGATCCGTTCCTAGAGTGGAAAATTTCGGAAGCAACGTGATTTTTAACTCTTTGGAAGTTCCAGTTTGTGATAGGGGCTTTAACAGAAGAAATCTTAATTGCGATCTGCAAAATATGTACATTGGCAGGAAAATATGGCGGGTTTAAAGGATGCACAACTGTGAGGTGCGATCCATGTATACTATTTAAATATGCAATGTGCATCACCATATGTATGCGTCGTGAAATTTTTCAGTTTATTCTCGTCTTTACTTTCTTTAATGAACAAAATCTGACTGGAAGAACCAAATGTAACGCAATCGACGACACGTAAAAATGTGAAAATTGATTTTAGATGAGCTAACTGAGGAGAATTAAAATATGCAGACCCCTCTGTTCTGATGTGATGGTCCAGTTGGTCTCTTAGTATCTCTTTCAAATGTGATCGGCAGTTTCGTGGAAAAAAACAAAACCATTAAGGCTGAAATCGTGTAGGTTATACGGTTCAGTTCATCCTTGTCTTATGACCACTACCAGTGAACGCGTTGCGGTCTAGGATTTGGCTTCCCCACGGTCACTCGAATTAAATGAACAAATAGCAAAAAAATTGGGATATTCGTGTTGCACTACATGAGGCCATGATTATAAAGGACTTCTTGATAATGCAACGAATCAAACAATGCCGTACGGTGATATCCCTAGCTTGATAGTTAATGGCGCTTGTCAATCAAAATGGATCTTTGCAGGCCCCAAGCAACCAGAAGGAACACCGATTTACCCGGCCTCAATAACATCCGTGATCACTGAAAGATGACGAATTGCAAATACTTCACCGCGGCCTGCAATATGATTTTCAATGCGTTTAACAGTAGACCTCTACAGGTATTGTTAAATTTCATCGGTGCCAACTCCAAACTCGTCACCTGTATTGCCACCATTCAGAAAAATTTGAATTATTTTGTCCAAATGTCATTCTTGTCTTATCTTCCTTTGTTGTAAATCATCACGTGCAGATTTTATCGGTAAAGTCATGATAGGTAAGTTGAGCGTGTAATCCTCGTACTCAACATCATTTTTCAGCAAATGCATTTGTAGCAGAATCTGTCTAGCACCATTTTTTCTCCGTTTCCCAATTTAGAATTCCAAAGAGCATTAATCTTTTGGCCTGTGTACAAAACACGTGAGTCCCCTTAATCGGATTCCTCATTTACTCAGAAACCCTCTCCCGACACATCATGCTCACTAGAGAAACCTAATTTTAGTTCGTTGATGCACAACACAGTAAGAGGTTGGATCACAGGCAATCCGTCGTTGCCAAAATTGAGCATCACCAGCATCTTATTCTAACAACCCAAAATTAATTCTAAAGAAATTTCCATAGTTTAACCAGAAAACACTGCAATCCGTTGAATGATATTCACCAACAGACCAGATATTCCTACGGAGAGGTCTATGCGACCTTTAACAAGGTCGAATCCCTCCTGCCTGAGATTACTTATCGGGTTTCCATTAAGCTCTTTAACTTCAGAACGATTCACTGTTTCCGTCCTGCCTCGAATTTCATGCTCGAGCAAAATCCACATTCTGACTGAT
Source organism: Fasciolopsis buskii (assembly GCA_008360955.1). NCBI lineage: Eukaryota > Metazoa > Platyhelminthes > Trematoda > Plagiorchiida > Fasciolidae > Fasciolopsis > Fasciolopsis buskii. Next base: position 318,476 of record LUCM01005208.1, on the reverse strand, counting down.
GTTTTTTCAAGAATGAATTCATCAAGGAGACTTTTAGAAATGGTAAAAGGTTTTTATCAAATGGTGCATCACAGAGTATCAACACTCAGACCGTGATCGAGAATCATGGAAACTACGCAGCTATTCCATCCTTGTTAAGTATCATCAGGACTGCATGCTCATTGCAATGGAACTGGAGTGTCAATAGGTATTAAAAACTGTGAACTGAATGTCTTAGACATAACGTTACCGCCTAGACTCCCAACAGTTTATTGATCATCAACTCCACATGATATGGCCTCCTTATAAGTCACTGGATTTTACGGTCCACAAAGCTTTGCGTACCAGATCAGCGGTTTTCACCTGAAGGCGGACTTCTCTGTGGGAACCAAAGACATTACAAATAGTCGTACAGAAATTTGTTACTTGTTTCTCTCTGTTGAACTCGCACTTCTGCAATGCAGTTGGAAAGCAGCAGATTTGCACCGGCTGTCACTCCTACACAGTTTCAAAGCAATTCAACTTATTTAATGGGCACAAAAATAACAGCACAGCATGGTGGGTCATTTGTAAATCATTTAATCTTCTGCTATTGCAGACTGTTAAGTTCTTTTTTCGGGAATATTTATTCTTCAGTGATAACATGTGCTTCTGTAATGGAAGAATGCACTACCTTATAAATCATGTGATGCGTTAAAAAGGATACACAGATGAAATTTATCCCAGGCTAGCTTAGAATATTGAATGTTGATGACTTCAGCATTGAGGCTGATGAAAGACTAGCAAACGAATCACCTGGTATGTTCAAAGCCATTAGTGTTAGATTTGATCAGAAGGTCAGCATTCCGTTCAAGCGGACTCCGTGGGTCACTTGATAGTCCTGTTCAAAACATCTGCTGATTTCTAACAAGTGGCTTCCGAGAAAAATAATCTTTGTTTAACAGTCTGACTAGCGCAGTTTGTGCCCTACTAGGATGATTTTTATGCGTTGCATTTAGTTGTTTCGCCGGGTCAAACCAAGGATGGTATAGAAATATTTATCAGATGTTGGTCTAGATGTTAAATAGTACATTCAGTCATTTCAAAATCAGTGATTGGGGAGAGAATTCAATAAGATTTGCAAAATCATACCAGGAGGCCTGTGACTGGCATAATTAAAGAAACAGGGTTTCGACCACCGTTTGCTATCAGCTGTTAACACCGTTGGTGTTCTCGGCAGGGAAATGATTTCTTGCTACTTTTAGGTTGTTACTGTACATTATAAAGGAACAGAAGTTACAGTTTCTTTAATTTTCACTTTTAGGGGTCACGAAACAATTCGAATCACTGACGAAAATGATCTCGCCGGAAACTAGTGGTATGTTCTGAACGGGATGTAGGTTTCTATCCAACTTTCTGCAATGATGAGGTATTATGTCACTAATGAAAGCAAAACCCACTGAATTGTCGTCAGTGAAACGCCGATAATTCGATTCTTTCAATTTTGTTTTAATTCAGAATGCCATGATGCGTTAAAAACCCTATTGCTGAAGATGCTCGAAGTGTAAGTTACCCTTAATATTTGCGAACTTTCTTGAACCGCTTCACTGTTACTTCCTTCCGAGAAATGTGCTTGCATTCTAGAATACAGTAATGTGAATCTTCGCAAGGAGTATTTGATGCTCCGCCAAAATCTTGCGAAGATACTCTCAGGACGATTTTCACAGGTATTCCAGCTCTGGCGGATCAGCTGCTCTAGATTTCTTACAGGTAGTCATCGTCGCTATCGGGCATTTTCCTGCCTGGGCTATATTCTTGAATTTGGTTTGGATCTCTGGTTCCGTTTAGGCAACAACCACTCCAGAGCTCAACCGATGCCGGGATAGTCCTGATTGAGCGAACAGATCCAATGACGAATGTGGAGCTGACTCCGTGATTCCAGTTGACGTCTGCACTTCAATGGTGACAAGACAGAAAACACTTACTCTTTAACAAGTTAAAGTTTGAGTATGCCCATTGATGCACAGTGACAGAAAAAGTAGTGAGCAGATGTGCTTGTGTACATCTGTGATTTTTTGGGAGAACCCGTCGATGAGATGAACAAGGGAATTTTAATATGTGCGATCGGTACCTCGTTAATCGATGGGTTGTAACCGGCGAAGATGCATCTGTGCCTGATGACCTGAATGGACGGGATAACGTTGAGATGAAACGGGACATCTTAGTTGTAATGTAGATAAAATTCATAGCACTTCAAAAGCGGTCATGGATTCGAATTCCAGTTCCGACGGTCATTTTGGTATTAGGCTGCGATCTGTTGTCGCCCCACTTAACCAATTGCGACTTTAGGCAGTTCTATGCAACTCATTCTTGATGATGCCCTCCTCACCAGGTAACGAGTCCTAACGGTAATGGATATGACCCTTCCACTGCACTCTTATAATAAAAATTAACTTCACAATGAACGCCCCTATTTTTCATGCTGGTGCACACATTTGCAAAGTGGAGAAATATTAAATACCTGTATACTGTTTATTCACCATCTTTTATTTGATCACTTTCAGATTGGTTATTTAACGAGGGTGAACCGAAGAAAAAATTAAATTTGTTTGCGCGTTTGAAGTCCTGCTTAAGCGTTATTTCGTTCCTTCACATGATTATTCAACTGAGTTGAATTCTTTTTCTTTGTGTGAACATTCCGATTCTGTTACTTTAAATACCGGATATATAAAAGAATTTGACCAGCTTTTGTTGCGCTTACAAGAAATTTGGTAACTGATTCATCGGGATTACAATTATTATGCTGGGTTTAACGAAACCCAGCTGAATGGTATCGCGGCTAAACGTTAATCGTATTATAAGGCTCAATGAGGAGATCTCACCAGCTGAATCCAAACCGGGCCTGTGGCACTAGAACGGAGATTGAATTACGTAGTTTGTGCGTGCATGTACGACCGAGATCAATGTCTGCTGGTCAAATAGTAAGAATCAGTAGGGAACTGGCACAATTAGGATTATGGTGTTACCCTACTGCTACTAGCTGATACGCCACTTATATGATGATATTTCAGTTACTCCTCGGGAACTGAAAAATTCAAAACTAATTAGTAAACAGTCAGTGAATACTAATGTGACCATGCTGAAATCATTGGGGCATAGCAAAGTAGCAACGGCAACAAATCGATCGAGGTCATTCTGTCTAAGAAAAGAATAACTATCCATTATGTCATCTACACTTGATGATTACACTTACCTGGATCACTCAAAGTGCTCAATGATGTTGATAGTTTGCGTTTCTAAAGCAGTAACTGTAAAATTATTCTCCGCTGGGGAAATGTATGAACAAAAACATTATACACTAAAAACCAAGCGCAAAAAGATTGAATTACATTTCGAATACAATTAATCATCTTATCGGTTCAAACTGAATGTTTGAGATGTGAGTGCAGTGGGAATACACACCACATAGCCACGACGGATCACTATACAACGGGATGAGGCATCGTCATCCATAACTTTGAAACTGAGAGTGGCATAGATGCATGTCATTTGTGGTAACGCGCCGGACAGCAATGAATGGCAGTCAACAAAGAAGTCGTCAATGAAAATCATGAAACCATTGACCAGCTGGTTCCTTATTATAGTAAACAACCATCGACAATGCATATTCAGAGTAACCCGAAATGAGACCTTAGCGAGGGATGGATTTTTGTCAGTTAAACATCACAGTTACTTTTAGCAGCCCAATAGGGACGTAAGATACGCCAATGACAAGCCGTCCCCGGTTCTACTCAGTCAAAAAGGCTTCCCTTTAGTTGCTGGCAAAGTAGTCAATTGCAGCGTTTCTCTACCAATATTCTGACCACTTCTCGGTCCCTGTTGCGGTTTCTTGGTGTGTGAAAAAGAAATCGAAGTTTTGACCAAAAGCTTCCCAATTCATGCGAATGCGTTTGTCGTACTGAGCGAAAAGTTTGACCTGAGAGAGATCAACACAAGTTATGTATCTCATCGGTTCTGTAACACCGAAAGCAGTTCGAGCGACCAGAACTGGTTGTTTCCCAACCATACTCCATCTTCAACAGTATACAGCTACCGGAGCCCACTTGATTTTAAGCATTATTGCCATAAGAGATTTCAACTGCACGTGAAAATAGATATGGGATGGAACGTTTCAAGAAACGACCAATAAACTGCGACTAATCTTACCACTAAACTCGCTTAAGCCCCACTATATCACCAACTAATATTCCAACTCTCCATCAATACTGTGTTTAATCACATTGCAAAATGATGGCAACAACACTGCAGATCTAGTCCATCTGAATTGTCAAGTGTGATGTTCAGGCTAACCAACATTTTTGGCCAAATTTCTTCATTACAAGTTGGTATTTTTCGGCTCACATTGTACCCAAGAGTTAGTTCGTCAATGAACTTGTTTGACCGTATAATGGAGTAAAATTTCACAGAATATGAGCGTTAATTGCCAGATGTGGTTGGCCATATGTTGCTCACCATAAGGTTTTGAGCGCCGTGCAGCTTATTCACTGCCTACATGCATTAAGAACCCAATAAGCCTTTTTCAGCAACGTGCGATTCGGTATGACTTCATTGCATACCCGGCGCCGAAGCTTAATTTTTAAAGTCATCAAGGTTTGTCGTTATTTATCTCTTTGAAAGAGAGTTCATTACTGAAACTGCATAGCTTTAGCTATCATCAGATGCATAACGATTAAGACTGTGAAATAATAATGTCACAATAATAATGTTTTCTAATCTATCAGACGGACTCAGTGAACGAGAAGATGGATATGGGGTTTGGCTTAGTGGTCGAACCTTTGGTTCGACGAATAAACACTATCAAAATCTATCGTCTGACAGAAGTGTGAAAGACTTGGACTCTATGCGGTAAGCCCGAGACTTTTACTCGGTGTTAAGTGCAGGATGCATGTTTTTAAATAAAGCTTATATGATGTGACACCAAGTCAAGTGGTAGGAGCCTTCAAATGAACATAAACTATGATTGCGAAAGAAGCGATGAATAGCTAAGAATAAATGGATTTTGTGGTGATTTAACAATTACTTAGACTAGGGAAGTTGATGCTGAGTAAGCCCAGGTGACAAAGCCACGATTGAACGACAGCTGGTTGAAGTAGCTAATCATAGGTTATCGTGTCGCTCAAACTGCAGTAGATAATCCCATTTTTGCAACAGGACAAGATCCGTCACATTAGATTCGTTGTAGCAAAGTGATTTGGCCACTGCAACGAAGTGCATGAAATACTGAAATCAAATTAAACATGCTCAAATGAACATTTATCCACTTCATAAATGTGAGAAACTGATTACTAATTTTAAGATCCTGTCTCGGTTTGCTCTGTTTGAGCAGGAGCGGACGAACCACACTGATTTGGCGATAGAAGTGATGAGTAAATGGGTACTTTAATGCCAATCACTAGCTAATCTAGCCTTCATGATGATGCAGTTTAGAAAATAACGACTTAAGAATTCGTTTTTTCTCAATTAATATAACCGTAAAGAATTGGCTTCGGCATTGTGGTCGTTGGTCATGCGTTATCTGGATGAATGGTAGCTCTCTATTTCCTATCAACCAAGAAGCTCCTGTTCTTGCGTGTGCACATGAGACAGTTTTTTTCGATTAGCAATAAGTGAGACTAATTCAAGAAAAGACCATTTGTTATTGTTGTCGTTAAATGCCCCAAATTAACGCAAGAAATAAAGTCGGAAATTCGGACTTATGAGAATAGCGTTGTGTTGAATATAGAATTGCACTGACTATTATCCATGCGATACATATCCCGGACAGAAAAGATATCTACGTTAGTTTGTATAAAATGTATTGTTTCTTATCGGGAGCCCTAGAGAAAACCATTCAGAGCGAAAAGTTTGCTTTTCATTGCTAGAAGGATTTCGTTGCTTTCTTTGACCCAAAAAATAAGAGCAAATCCCCAGGAGCACTGCAATTGTGATCGAGTTCCCTATTAGGCCATGATCGCACGTTGCCTGTACACATTAATTAGTCCATTGATTAGAAAGCACCTAGAAACCTTAAGATGACTTTGGGAAGTTCGGAAGATCGAAACCGGAATCTCACTGCAGATTTGGAGCCGCCAACCGTGGGAAGTGCAGATATTATCGACTCTGGTAGTGACATTTAGAGATCTTATGGCTACCCTAGGCCATATGTAAGTAATAAGGTACCGCCTTCAGGGATACGAAATATATGAATAAAATATTGGTTCTGATTTGAGCTTTCATCGTGGTTTGCTAGCCACGCTTGAAATCCAAGATTTGACATCATTTTTTCGCCCAACTTTGAGAAGCCTCGAGTTAATTCATTTTAACATACATTGGTGCCTATACGACCGCTGATGGTTAGTGTGAGCATCTTTAAACGACGAATGCAAAAGGTAGAAAAATGCATTACCAATGAGAAGTCAAAGATTGACTGTTTAAAGCAAGATTGGAAAAGCAGACGTCGACTAAAAAAATTCCCTTGTCAGCGGAAATAGGTCGCATTTTCCGTCTCTCATTCTCGCCACTATCTGTTTTCTTACGGCAATTTCCATTTGATTACAGGACTGCCAAAGTATTACTGTCTATGCTTCCAAATGAAACCTCTGTTGGTTGTTTAATCGGTTTAGAAACTGTTTTCATGCCTAATCACAAAGCTTATTAGTTCTTTGCATTTGTGTTATGATAACCAAGGGGGGCATTAGAACATGAACAAGAGCACACCAGATTGATAGCCAACGTTAGTTTTATAGACAGCTTCCTTCCCGATGAAGTGAAACTGATCAAAGGAAAGAAACGTTTTACGAATATACTACTACTTAGCCTGACATATATGTCAGCTGTGTCTTTAAGCAATATTATTCAGTGAAACTGATCATAAACGATAAGACAGCCTGTTTCTTCACCCGCCTTATCATATCGTAAAAACCGACTTTAGGTAAGCCGAGCACTTCCTTCGTAGCACTTAGGACTGACACCTGTGAGTCAAAAATCTAAAAAAAGCTGTAACTCCATTTCTGGTGCTACATGTGTAATTTAAAATTTTCTTGAAACAGTAAATCTACCTGGTCTAGTTGGATGGATAAAAGATGGATAAAAGAAAGTTTGCTAGATCCAAATACTGCTTTCGATCTTCCCAACGTGCTACGCTGAGCATGTGAGCATTAGTTTTGAAATGAGATACGAGAACAAACATCGTCGGAAAATTCAAGAAACGTTTTGTGGATTATGACTGGCTTGTTCATACAGGGTCACCAGCTACCGCATAGGTCTCACAAAAACCCAACGTCCAGGAGTTCCCGTTTAATAAAATTGTTAGAAGCTTTTCACTAGGATAGATCAACCGAGAATATGTCAGCTGGTTTTGAGATTGATCATCTTGGATTTTTTAAAACTTCTCACTGAGAGCATTGAGAGAATACAAGTCGGCGAAATAGCTCGGTTTCAGTGATTCGTACTCATGCCATTACATCACTATATATTGGGAAGAAGTTGCCTTATCAGGTGTTGGATTAGTGAGATAAAGCTATGGATGGGGAAGAGATGTGATATAATGGCATGAATACGAATCACTGAAAACGAGCCAGTTTACCAACTTGTGTTTTCTCGATGCTGGGTTTCTTGTGCTGTTCTCTTCAACTCACGGATAAAGTCATTCGCTTTCCTCGGTATTTAGGAATGTGCTTGCATTTTCTGGAAAGTTTCACGGATATCCCCGTAGCTGAAGTTGAACCGATAGATAAACGTCCCGTTCATTTAGGCCGGGCGATAATTAGGAGTGCTTTAACATCGAGTGTTCCGGTGATACATAAACTATTCAATTCGATTGCAAAAAGGTTCAACCTTAGTGCATAACTGAGATTTTAGCTTAGTAGTAGCTTGAACATAACAAGCTCAGTTTCAGCCATGTCAACTGGAGTTGCTTTAGTTCTGTCCTTCGCAAATGTTTACAGAATTGTGCTATCAGTTTCCCCCAAGAATCTGTATTATGAACCCTTCTTTCTGCATTTGGTCTGCGCTGCATGCAATTGATTTTACTAAACCCAGTTTGCATTTGATTATTTGGTTCTGTGGAGTAGAGGTGGTTGAATAAAAAGATAAATATGTGAAGTCACTTAAAGTCCCAAGTCCATCTGTGAACTTGATAGATCTTCCGACTTTAAACCTATATAATAATTTTCATGCTGTGAAATAAGGCAAGACAGGTAGAATAGTAAAATGCCCCTTCGGTGGTCCGCGATTCTCCATATGTTTTCGTCCTATTAAAAAAGCCAACTAGCATGTCTTAGACTTGTTCCATTCAGAAGCAACAGAAAGTGTTAGCCAAGTAGCTGCTTAAAAGCGCGATAGTCCAAAGGAAGATGACTAGAGAGATTCATCCTATTCTGGGTTGTAGTCAATGAAAACTGGGCCATCACTTGTGCACTGACTGTCCTCCCGAAACTGATGGAGATTTTGATAGTTCAGCAGCAATTTACACTAATTCAGTCATTGGCCTTTGCCCAGTTCTACATCACTGGGCTTTCTCGTCCTTGTTTGCATCCCCTGGTTCACGTGGCTGGTTTCTGTTAAATGAGCCTTCACAGGTATCATTAAATAAAGAGTGCAGTCATCAAGATTCTGTTTTTTTATTTTGAAATTGGGTGGACCTAAAACCAATCGGGTTGAAAACTCGACAAAAATTCACGTTATAAGATAATCAAATGATTGCTGCTGTCTTTAAAGCTTTAAATCTTAGAGGCCTTAAAAACCTGCCGTTCGGTTTTCATTTTATTCATTATCGCTGTTTGGTTTTAATGCTACCCGGTTTTCTTTCGCATTCTCAAAGAAACTGATCTCTATCTTGTTGTGCAGGGCTTTAAAATTGTGCTCCTTCTGCCGCGGAACAAACAAAGATACCATTGAGGCCTTTGAAATTGTGGTACTTGTGACAGATAGTCGAAGAGTTTACTACACAAAACTAATCATCATTTTCACCGCTTTTCCTCACGTACTTCACTCTATTCAGGTTTAGGCCTCGAAACTCATATACTTCCATATACAGGAGCAGCCTTTTTCCTATTCTTTTCTTTCATGAGCGCATATTCCAGTTATATTTTACGACATTAGGACTTATATCTCCTAATGGTACATATGATTGTTATTTGTTATGAATGCAAACTGTAAGGGATTCCTATTTCCGATAGCGAACATTCACAACATCATAGGACCATCCTAAGTAGGTATGATACAATATAAAGCAGGCGAATACTAGGACAGCTGGATTATCCCATGAACTCGTCAGTGGCATATGTGAGCACGCAAACTAACCAACTAGGCAAGCGAGCAGCAAACCAGCAGAGACGTGAAGAGTAGTGATAAAGTCCATTTGGATGTACTACGTTCTAATTCAAGCGATCCACGTATTCATGCATGTAAAGACACTGGAAGTGGTCACCAGTTAACTTACGCGGTAATTCGTGCATCGAGCTTCTTCCCTCTTCGATGGGTGTACTTTGAGGAAACATTTAACATCAAGTTTGAAAGGGTACTGGGGAATAAAACCCAATTCGATAAAGGCATATGCTTTATTTGATATTTGATTTGAACTTATTTGACAAAACTTCTAGTCATTTGAGTTTAAAAATTCTGCAAATCCCAGCTTGAAATGTACCTCAATTTATTCGTGCAGAAAATCATGGCACATGCATCGCGTCGTAATACTATTTGCCGACTGCCGTTCAATGTTACTCGTGAGTAGCTGATTTCTGACGATGACAAACTAAGCGTCAAGGCAACCCATATATTTGTGCCTCTCGTGCTATGATGTTCGAACAGTTCACTTCAGGATTAATGAATACCCCCCTCCCTAAATTACCCAAGAATACGGCATACACTCCAGTAAACATAAGCTAATTTCACCTCCGCAGCAGGATTTTACAATGAAACAACCAGCACCTACTGGTTAGTATTCACAGCGTGATTAAGGTTTTGGTTGGCAAATCATTTACAAATTAGGAAAAGATTTAACCGTGAAAGTCGTCGACTCCGTTGGACGAACCCCACGTACTTGTATCCCGTGTGTACGACGTGTGCATACCACCTGAGCTGCGAGGTCAAGCCGAAAGATGTTCGGACGTTTTACTTAAGACCCGTGGCTACCTGTCCAAATTGGGCAAGCGCTGGTAGATATTAATTGGTTCACTGGTAAATCCTGCTTTGGCAGCTAAGTTGCTAAATGTTCATACAGGGGAATCCCTTGGGCAGACAACCACTGATCCTGATGTGCAGTGTCGGTCGACGTGGCTTCGTAGCCTGGCTGGTAGGGCAGACGCAGAGTGAATTCGTGTATTACATTCATGGGTGGGTTCAAAGTCCGTCGAAGTCGAGAAGTGTTCGCAGTCGGATCAGTTCTACTTGGCCAAAAATTGCCATAAAAACTTTATGACAAACTGTTTAAGGGAGCTCTGTTCACAGCAAGGTTTCCCTGTTAACCAAGCTTGCGAATTTGCACAATAAGCCGTAATTAGCTGTGTAACAGTACCACCGGCATAGCAAAAGTCAAACCTAGTATGCAATCTAACAAACTTTTTACTCAATGTACTGAGCTTTCTTTTAACTTTAGCACTGATTTTCCTTCTTTCACTTTAACTGTTCTAAATGGTTCAGAATGTTGAATCTCGGAATATCGCTGTGATGCAGAGAATAAGATAAACGCCGAAAATAAGTGTGCAGAATGAACTGCCAAAAATTGTCTCTTCATTACTCTGGTTGCATGCGAATGTTGACTTTAAATGCAGGAACGCCTTGTCATTACTGCTGGAGTAGTGAATGTCACTGAGTCACTCAGAAATAACTACCGTGCTACCACAAATCCACTGAACAGATGGTGAAGATCATTTTATAACTCCCGGATGCAGTGTCCGTAAAGACCCAACCAAACGCCCCATTGAAACCAACTTGTTTCCGCAGAAGAAAGCAGCAAAAGTCAAACAGTATGACATAATCGAATACTCGACGAAACCTATTTTCCGCATCTTGAACGAATGAGCCGCAAACTGTCACTTCCCTATCTACTCATATTTTATCAAGCATTCTGTCAGAGTATGGTCATGACTTCTACTTGCTGAGCGATTCGTGTTGCAAATGGATAAATGACAAACCGGACATTATTGGAACCTGGGCAGATCGTTAACCAATGGTCAACCCAACAAATACCGTAAACATGGAAAACACAAATGCTGGACCTTAGCCGCAAACTTACAGCAAGTTGGTTGTACCCTCGTTTTCGGACTACAAAATTTTCTCTGGTTCGAAACTTCTAAGATTTTTTACTTTAATTTGCAGAACTGCGTAACCTATTTATTGCATGCTTACTACTTCTCAAATATTCACAGCTCAGTGATACCAAATATGAACCAGTTTTTTTGTTAAGAAGATTTGGACTGCCTCATATGGGATACCGAAGGCCGTCAAAAGGAATTTGAGGCCGGTTTTCAAGGCTAGGTGAAGTCCAGTTAGTGCAACTGAACGAAATCATGTTTTGCTTAGGCCCAGGAATACACTGAATTTTTCCTGTCCCACTCGTCACCCACGAAAATCTCTCATATCCTTTACAGCCCCTGATCATGGGTGTGAGCTACATCCCCTAAACCATAGTTTCAATCTCCACCAGTTTCACACACACACACACACACACACACACACGTACCTAAAGATGGCTCATCGCCAAAACCGCGTTTTCCTCTTGGTATCCTTACCAACATACACCTTGGTCTACTTTGTACTTTTTCCGAATAATGATTCATTTTGCGGTAGCCTTTTGTTCGCTACCATACTATCGCCGTTTGTAGCATGTAGAGCTTTACTCCACCCAACCCATACAGCTTTTGTCTCAAGCTCAACCTTGAGGAGGTTTTTCAACTTCTCGTTGGACGTTCCTCCTTTTTACATTAATTGGTCACTAAACATTCCATCGAATTGTTTTTCCAATACCTTCTTGATTTAGATCCGGTAAAATCATAAGCTCTAATTACAATATTATTGGTAAGCCTTAACACACCATGCTTTGTCACTGCAAAGCTTCCCCGACAAAAGGTTCGTCAGTAAATAAAACATTCATGTGAAGGAATCATAGTCTATTGGGTTTGCGCCCGAATCCGACAGAACTGCTTCATTGGTTACCGGTGGTTGCGCGACACTGGACTGTGCCAGACAAATTTTGATCAATACACACGAGTGAATGTAATCCTACATTGCCGGACACCGAGCAAGTGCAGAACACAGGACCAGATTGGGACTGCGTCATCCCGTGTTACCAGCAGACAGCCGACATAGTGGTGTGATCAGAAGGCAAGAGTGGTAATGTGCAAAAAGAGGCCATATGGTAAGCTGGGCACATCATTCAGGATGAACGGTCCTGATTCGACAATAAATGCCATGAACTAGATCGCGTGAAATGAGTCCACCAAGATACGCCAGTCAAGGTGCTACCCGGACAACCGGTGAAATAATGGCAGTCGCAAAGGTGCAATGCAAGCAAAGCAACCCACACATGTCATGAATTTACTTGATATATGAGAATCAGTTTGCCGGTGATCTCTGGTTGTTTTCACCTGAGATGACGGGCACGTACGATAACGATCTAGGATTGGGTTATTGCAGAACAAAGTTCGGAACAGAGAAAAGACGTCACTACGCGATTCAGGCTTGTCATCCCATCCTGTCTCTTTGTAGATTCACATTTTATGACTGATATTCTAAACCATGCTTTCGACACGTCCCAAACCAGTCAGGTTAATTCTGTGGAGTGCTGGAACATCTATGCCTTTTCTCATATACCTTAGATCAGACGTACTTGCGAATGTGATAATATGAAGTGAGACAGTTGTCTTCGTTTACTAAAAATAAAATGAGTAATCTTGCTTCAAATTCCCGACGACCAGTTATTTGGTCCTGTAAGCAGTAAAACCGACTGCCGCTTCATCTGTGAACTGTGAACATACGAACACTGCATCCATTTATTACTCGTAGGGCCTGCTACCCTGATTACTTGGTTTCTTTTTCTACAAATGTTTCACTACTAATCTCAACCTCTTATTTCCATTGAAATGCATAAGCATTTGATTTCTTCTAAGGTCTAATTAATCTGAGATTATATTTTTCTTAAGCCCGGAGCAGCAGTGCTGTTTCGAATTATTGCACACGACGAATTCGTCATTAGCATAACGGACCATTCTTGACTGTTCCTGATCCGTGAGAATCGAGTCGTTCCCAAACTAAATCGAACTAGTTTATATCGGTCGTTTCGCGCATGTTAACTTGAAACCTTTGGAGCACTTAATTCTATACCATTTTCAAGAACTCCTCCCGATAACTTCCACAGGTTTAGTTCCAAGAAAAGCCTGGATCCAGTCTTTTCCAAAATTCATTTTGCTGGTAAGTTTCTTCATTTGAAGACACAATGCGTGTAATGTCCTCCGCCTTTCGGCACTTTGTCCAGTCTACTTTATCCTGAAAACTGAAGTCAACTGGTTGTGATCATTATCACCATGAGTGGCTTGGAAATTATTTCTTCCATTAAGTCCAGTGGGTCAAATTATGAAAAAATTCAGTCGGCAATATATTTTCATTCTTGTTTAAGTTTTCCATCTTACATTAATCCTTTACAACTAATTTAGTCTGTCCGTTTGTTTGTACTTGCAGGTGATGTTGCCATTTTCATTCGCCATTCAAACTGGTCAAAACCTACATCATATAAAACGGGTATTGCTGATATTATCACCCACTTCTTATCATTCGGACTTAACCTTATACGTGATAAGTCCATCGAGCATATTTTTATTTCGAACAGTAAGTTATGATTTTGAAGCACCCAGGCTTTACTTTTGAGACTATTTGTCAAAAGTTTATGTACGGCCAAGTAGCATCCAGTAAGGTTTTTCGCAAGTAAGAAATGTCCTGGTTTTGCTCCAACCAGTCAACAACAGCTGATTTTGTACAACGGTACTCTTTCTTCCTCTACTACTCTCCTGAGATCTTCATGGGCTTGCCTCAATGATGACTGTTGCCAAATAATTAATAACCATGCTTCCAAAATTGATTAATCAACTCTTTCTGACAATTTTACAACAGGCTTATGAAAAGTCGTTTGAAATTCACCGGTAAAACTCTGCCCAACGAAATCCATCTTGAGTGAATCAAACAATTTGAGCCCAGAGAAAAACCATCCACCTTTTATACATATCGCTCTACCTCATCTCACAAATCCGCAAGTAGAAATCCGTTTATATCAAAATTATGACGTTCACGAGAAGATCACGCTCGCAGCTCTTCAGCTCATTTGTTTTTTAGCCAGCATCTTTTACGCATTGTTGATTCTTGACAATTTTTCTGCAATTCTTCTTCTAAAGGTGATTTTATGCAGCCTGTCTCATTCGAATCAACAAACGCTAGAGCGTAAATGGTACACCGTAGAACAACAGTGCGAATGGAAATCTCGGTTCGAAAAATCTGACTGATTAGCATTTAGCGAATGCCATGGGGTTAAAGATCCGGTGGGGATGCCAATGGTTTTAAAAAATCTCGTGGTTAGGCGGCATTCGCAATTTGATCAATAAAATAGTATGGACACAACCAGTGGCTTACTTTTCGAAGCATATGGGTTGTGTATTTGAAAGCCATTCTTAGTTTGCTCTGTACGCAGGAGTAATATATCCGGATATAATTACGTGGAATGAGCAAGACAATTAAACAAATCACAAAATCAAACAGGACAATACCTATACCATACATCAAGAATGTCCAAATCAACTGCAGCATTAATGGGACCCCAAAAGAATAACAGTGGCTCATAGGCAGACTAGAACTATGGTGAGTCGTATTGAAACCAAAAGAACCATACCAAGCTTGAGAAATATGAAACGTGGAGTACAAGACCATGTGTGAAGTACGGCGGGTGCTATATTGGTCGAACCGATATAAAAATATCGATTCTTTTGCGCAAGCACAAGCTGGCTACAAGTAGACATGATCTGCTCTCATTTCAGTAAACAAATTCAGTTTGGATGAAGCTGAAAATACGGGCTTGGCAACCACTAGGTATTATGTATTACTCCGGGAAATTGCCCGTTCAGGGATTCAGATGGTTCAATCTGCAAGACTGGAAATAAGGAGACCTAGTAAGTCATAGCTCATTCAGTGAGAAGGTCAACATGACAAATTTACTAAATGATAATTCGTCTTCCCGATCTTTAGAATAAGGCACCTCCCTCAACAGCAAAATTTTAAAGGCGAAGTCGCGGGAATAGCTGTGCGGTGAATGTAGCTCGAACCCCTCTGGAGAAACAGATCACCATTCGCCAACGACAACTTTGGACACAGTGCCCGTGCATATTGGGCGAAACAGCGGATCCAGCCATATCCCCGGCAGTCAGTCGGGGCAGACCACGAGTAAGACAATCGTAAACCACGCGCAAGTTGGAATCCGTCAATTGAATGTGAGCCCATTCGCGAAACTCAAGAGCTTGCAATGACGTTTCCAAAAAGATGTTATGGTGCATGATGGGCAATTGCCGTGGTCACACGTGGGGCAACGTGGTAATGCATGCGCATTTCAGTGTTTCGCCCCGCCTTGATGTTCACAGTCAAAATGATACTTTTGTAACCCTTCCCGCAAACGGACAGCCTGACCTTCCGGATATGGAAACGACTGAAGCCACATCAAGGTCTATCCGAACAAGAAACCCTCTCAGGACCAAATGACGTAAGGAGTGTATCAAAAAATCTACGCGCCACTTATTGAATTTTATTGTGAATGATATAATGTTTATAACAGCTTTGTTGTTAGATGCAGTGCATCAACATTTCGACTACCATGGGTAATCTTTCTCAGGACGTTTCGCGATCAAATTTTATGATAGCCTTTACTTGCGATGCAGCATTCCCTGTCTCTGGCGGATAGAGCCGGGCTTGCGATAGCAACCACGTTCTCAACGCCGTTTGATTGATGCTGAGACAGCATAGCACCGATTGCGTAAACGCCGGTATCCGTATCCGTGACAAAAATACCGGCTGCAGGTAAAAAATTAGGAATAATCAGAAACGGTGTGCGGAGTAGCCGATCCCGAAGGTCATTATAAAAACGCCGTTCTTGGTGGGATCATACAAAAGGGACCGTCTTCTGAAGAAGTCCTGTCAAGTTCACAGAAATTGTGGCAAATTTTGCGGTAAAACAGCAATAGTACGGAGTGAGCCCCAGGAAGCTGCGAACCTCCTTCACGGACGCAGGTGTAGGCCATGAATGCATCTGACTGATTTTTGCAGGGTCACAACGAAAGCTTTCACTCGAGATGATATCACCTAGAAAATGGATCTTTGCGGAAGGAAATTAAACCTGGACAACTTAGTTTGCACCTACTTCTCGGAAATAAGTGAGCGCCTCGCCTAAAGTGGATCACTGTTCTTCCAGAGTTTACCCGTGGACTACTATATTGCCCAAGTGCATCAAGCATTTTTGGAGAGACAATCTTTGCAGGATCAAATGCATAAGCCCCTGGAAGGTGGCCGGAGCATTAGTAGGTCAAAATTGTGTTGTTCTGAGCTCTTATGGACCCCAAGGGACAGTAAATGCTGTTCTGCATCGGTCGTCCGGGAGCAACTCAACCTGCCAATACCCTGATTCCAGATCAAGTTTATTGCAATAAAGAGCATCGCCAAGGGAATAGAGAGTTTGATTAATGCGCGGTAAGGGGAACGAACCTTTCTTTGCGACATAGTTCAAACGACATCAATTAACACAGAGATGAAGCTTATCAAACTGCCTCCTTAAGGTCACTGTCGGAAAGGCCCATTCCCATGTGGATGGGCAGATGACTCTTGAGTCCAGCATCTGCTGTAGCAACTCCTGCAGTTTCCATTGGTAAAGCGTGAACACCTTGCGTAGCAACAAACTAATTGGTGCAGCAGTACCAGTGTCCATACTATGTCGCATCACGTCCGTACATCCGATGCCAGAATGGCCCCAGAAGAAAACATTGTAGTATTCCCGCGAACGAGCTTCTAGCTGGTTACACATCCAACAGTCAGCACCTGTGGCCTGCTGAACTAGTTCCTTGACGGTGTTGACTGTACTGGCAATAAAGGTCGCTTGTCTCTAAGCGTAAATCAGACGGTTGAACGTGACTTCATTAAAGGTAACCATACCTGTCGAAACATTGCGTATGGCCTTATGTCCTCTAAGAATTTCGTTCCAGGGCAGCGTGCTAGTCCGCAGGCTCCCTTGAGTAGAGAATCGATCGATCACTAAAGTAATACGGATGGAAACTTCGCTGGCCACAGGCCTCCCGTTAGCGGCTAATAACAATACTCTGGTTCTGTCAACAGGAACTTATTTTGGCACGTTATCTGATTTGCTGACTAAGCGGAAGGCCGGAATTTCAATTGATGACCTGGCAGAAACACCCTAGGCAGTGACAAGAACCAGGCCTAACTCAGGAGTATCTAAAACTTTAAAATGACATGCGGAAACAATATGCGAACAACATAATTCTCTTGGCTCATTGTATCCGCAACCAAGGTCTTGCGCAATGAATCACTGACAATGGTAGCAGTCCTTCCTATAGGGAGTCCAAAGAGGTCATCTTTGTTCACTGGATGGTGGAAGTCCTTGGCCAGGTGAGCGTGTCAAAGCATGGTCAGGATGCTGACCGGCACTCCGGACGCCAAACGAGATCGGGAAAATGAAGGCAGATTGTACTCCTGCAGTGGTGCGTAAAACGTCATCGAGCTGTTCTAAACAACATGCCATGTCAAGTGCAGCTTGCACCGGGAGGTCATTGGATGAACTCATTCATCATTTGAGGATGGCTATCTCCGATTCGTGATGCACCGCCTAAGTACGAAGGAGCCTCAGAGCCCGAATTCAACCAAACAGAAAAGGACGCGAGAAAGCATTTCCGCCGTTACACAACTATCCAGGGTGCACTCACCGCGGATGATGCCCTGAGCCTCACCGCCAAGTAGAGATAAGAGTACATCTGGTTTATCCAGCGCACGGAAGTACTTGGGACAGGATTAGACGTTGGAAGACCAACGGGCATTATTACCCCCGATGTAAAAACTTCCCCATGATCATCAAGGGCATTATTGTGAGAGCAGCAGAATGGAAACACTCCGCTCTGAACAGCACAGACCCCAATTCAGGGACCCATCTGGAACTTCATCAGGTGGTTTCTTCTGTTCTTTTGTCTGTTCTTATCCTGGCAGAGTCACCGAAAATGTAATGGATATTCCGAATTATGTTCGAAGTAGACTCAAGATAACGGGTAGACAGCAACGGAAAATCGACAGTCTGGAAATGGAACTACTGGGGCACATGAATGGATTGTTTGAGAGCGCACAGTCACAACAAGCCACGCAAGAACACAGAATTGAAGAATGAAGTTTATCGAAACAGTGAAGGTTGAATTCGGAAACCGCTGCTTGCAATGTTTGGGGCCGTATACGAGTCAAGCAGATGGGGCAACAACGCGGTCAGGCAATTCATTCACGGTATAGATCATTGTATCTCGACACAGTTCCTGGTTAGGGTCTCGTCGACATTTAAAACTGAAAGAGAAAAGGGAAGGGAGAAAACAACATAACCACCAGCACTAAGCAGTTTGGCGACACAATTATGTTTATTATTCCCACCTCATCAGGGTTGCTCTTCCTAACCCACGGTTCCTCTGTGAATTCGGTTTCTAAATCTAAGTAACTTTTAATCCAGAAATCCGAGGAAAAAGCATGGCATTTCTAGACAGTTTTGACTTGATGGCGGATGCTTCAATGCACCTTTTGTCATTCTTAAGGTTCATCAAACCTATGAAGCATTATTAATGAAATTGAAGTTCGAGAGATTCGGTTTGCGGGCACTTGCTACAGTAGTCTCCGAGGAGGCAGAGGAATAAAGAACTACTTGTTTGGAGAGCTACATTTTCCATACAAAAATGATATCACTAGACACTCGAAGATTTTTAGGAAACAGGCTGGCCAAGAACTATATTGCCTTTTCCTAACTCCTACTACCAAATATCCTGATTCGTCATTCAGGACTACTTTTTATTCTTAGGAACGTTCCTCCATCAGTTGTCTCAGGTTGGGCCAAGCAGCTTTTTTATCCGGCGTTACTCCTTAATACACGATTTCAAGAGTACCGTGTCTTTTAGGTTCAGAAATTATAAGTGCAAACATTGCAATAAACCACTACCAGTCCCTGTGAAATGTACCTAACTACCGCTCGGTTATGTTGATATTGCCGATCTTTTTTCTAGGCTTCTATCGTTCTCTTAACGTCACGGTAAATTACGGCGATCGCAATCACAATGGAGATACGTGCAATGAACAAATCGGGTAACCAACCTATTTGTTCTACTCATCAATAAAAAAACTAATGTCCAATTGACCAATCACCGAAGAATATTTCCTATTGGTCATCTGAAACAAATAACCGGTCCTTGTATGTTGAACTGTAATAGTGGTAATTATATAAGCAAATGATTTTCCGGACGACTGCATCAGTCAAATGACAAACGGTAAGTATGAACGCCAGTTTTCCCTGTTCATCGACCACGTGTAACAATTTGTAGTAAATTAGCTACCGAAAAGCACGAAAAGTACATGCGTGTAATTTAGTTCTGTAATCACCTAGAGAACATTGTAAAAGGTCAAGATGACAAGCATTGCAGCCCAGGAAAGTAAAAATCATCCAGGGAAAAATGCACACAACACTGGTTTAATTTTGGGAACAACTTTGCAAGTATATTGTTGAATACAGCCATGTCTCACCAAAAAGATAACCAGCTGAGTTCAGTAGCCTTGTGAATTTTTATTTGCACGGCTAAAGAAAGATTTTATACATAGGGATTTAGTGCGCACTAATTCCAAATGCACATCGGAGAGTGTTTTTTGCACTGTACATCTAACAATTTGGTGAATGAGAATCTCGTTTCTCTCGCAGTCAGTTTGTGACTATTGAAAGTCCCGTTTGCTGGCTTGCACTGCAATCGTTTCGCAGTGGGAATTTATAACGAAAACGGGAAGACAAAATTTCCCTTCATAGCTGCGGAAGACTACAGTTGACAAATCGAAATAAGTTAATTTTGCAATGTCATCTTCGAAACGCTATCGTTCCAGTTAGCTACATAAATACACGAAATAAACATGAGAGTTTTCTTACAATTTTGCATTGAAATTGGACCACCACCAACATCACCTTACGAAGCGCCCATTTCATATCCTTTCCTGGTTGTTTCCAGCTCACGCGGCAGGAATGTTGTACACATTGTTGTTGCTCTTTACGTTATCAGCACCAGCCAGCTCAAGCGAAGACGAATACGTCTATGCCGAACCAAGTAAGTCATACACAAAGTACTCAGTAGTTAGTAGAAATGTAGACAAAAACAGATTACATCTCGATATTTGCAACATTGTTGTCACGGCATTTCTGCATCATTTTTCGGACATCTGAAGTGATAGCTATTGAGAATTGTATAAACCAAAATTTATTGATCCTGTAGAGAAGGAGGCAACGAATTTGTGCCACGGTATAGTTTCATCCTTCATCAGCCAAATGAGTTTGGTTTCGTAGATAGGTGATTGGAAGTGTACAGATACTAATAAATGAGTGTTTCGGAAAACTGGGTTAATACATGCAAAATAAAGCTCTCGATTCTTTGTATGGCAGTCGTATCCTCAAACTGAAAAGGACGGCCTCTTTTGTACCAATCACTCTGTCAAGCGGACCAAATTATCATCAGCACAAATAAATGTGAACAACTGGTTTGTGTCAAGTCCGCATCACATCCTTTCTATGGAGCTCGTTGAGACAAAGAAGACTAGAAAATTTTATTCCACTCATACGATTAGTACTTCTATACCAAATTGGTATTGATAATAAAGCAAAAAGGGGAAATATATGAGCGCTAAAATAAATCTGATGACGCGAAGTTACAACAAGACCAGTAACACGATATTTGTGGGTTCAAAATTTCTTAAAACCGGCAAACGTTTAAAGACGAAATTCACTGGTTGACTGCAATCCTCACACCCAAATATATGTAAATCTTATTCTTGTCAATAGGGAGGGGAACACCGTTCGTTAGCCTGTAAATAAGCTTATTTAGATTAATGTTAAATTTTAGTTAAAATAAGCTGAAAGAATCCATTGTTTGGGTTGTAGTTTCTTCTGATTACACCGTTGCTCATTACCTTTCTACAGCCCCATAACTTTTGAGGTTCGAGAAAACGCTGTCATTGTTTCATCCATTACAACATAAAACGCCTTGCAAAATTTCATGATAGAAACTGCCGTCTTCAGAACTCACGTTGATAAGTAGACGATGATCTGTTGCTCATTTACCATCGGATATGTAGTGCATCGTTTCAAATTTGCTTTCACTGACGCAGATGTGTTAGGATTGAGTATCAGTTTTGCGGGCAATTAAGTGTTACCCCATTCAAAATATCCTGGGATGCTCCCTTTAAGATTAAACGTCGGATTAAAAGCAGTATTGTTTGTAACAAAACTCTTTATGTTTTGAAAGCATATAGAACAGAGGTACTAGGCCATGGTCAGAATTAATTATTTCTTTCGTTTTTGTGACAGTAAGAAAAGTCTACTACTCGGAAGTTTGCATTTTATGCTACTTTAATTATTTATCTTACTTTCAGAAACTTTGCTCGGTTATTATAATGATGAAATGCATGCCTATCCTGTAATGAAGCGCTATATTCGATTTGGGAAGCGACCATTTTCAAATATGGACGGCCAACAGCCTCGAAATTCACCCAATGTCAAATCAGAACAACCGATGGAATTTGCCGGAATTATGTAGATTTAGAAATCAGTGGTTTTTGCGAACTACGTGATACCATGAAATACAATTATTGAATTTCTATCAATCCTGGTCTTTTCAAATGATTTTGCCTAGAGTCTTCTTGTCTGGAAATCGCTCGCTGTTCCCGACCCTTCTCCGTAAACGCAATGCACACACCAATTTATCGTGGTACAAGTTCTCGCTAATTAATAATCGGTCACAACACCTTGATTGCCGCATGATTTCCAGACACTCTTATCTGCCATCTGTTTTGGTTAGCTCTCGTAGGCATACATTGTATCGATTGTACGTTGTCATCACGGACTTCTACCTTGAAGCCATATCAATTGTGGACTTTTCAGCCCACGAATGGGACTGGATTATTGTCTCAATACGGTGGCTGTCCGCCAATTCTCATATTCGTCGAACATAAGACACTATGTCCGACTGATTTTCAGTGAAAGCGTTATAACTCTAATTGTGAACTTCATTCCGTGTTTCAAATGACCACCGCGTTTTCAACTCTTCCAATTAAATGCAATTTATGATGGTGGGCGAATCCAATTCAATGATCATTTGTTTTACTATTCACTTCATTCTCCAAATTTTACTCCGAACTTGTTAAGTGAAGCTCCTTTATGCTTTAGTTTACTATTCTTTATAAAAGTGATAGGGCCAAAGTCATTGAGTATGCTACTTGATAAACGTTCATTGGACACAAATGATATCATCGGGTGTTCATTGCAAAGTGCAGTAGTGTACAGTTAGTATTCTTCTGTGTGTACCAAATAGTCGTTGATTTCCACTGAATGACAAGAAACCCTTAAGTCAAACGCAAGTGATCAAGTACTCCCATTTTCCACACGTTATCCTCATTTCACACTGTAACTATTGCTAATCTAGTCGAAATCAGAATGGAAATTTAGGCATATGCATTCATGTGAGGCAGATCGAACTGAATAAACAGATTACAAAGTACGACCTACGACAGAAATCAAGAATCGATAGAAATCAGTCATATGTTTGGCATACGCAGATGCTGAAGATATTGGCCGTCGAATTATATTCGTCTCACTATTACCATTTCCAAATCTCGTTAAATATCATACCTCAAAGTCAGAACTGGTCACTTTTTTTGAGATTAAAGTGTAAGTGCGCAGTCTATCGCCCAGGTAACTTCAATTAGAATGAAATAACTATCATAGTAAACTGTGTTCTTATCTGGCTAAGAACCCTGGAAGAGCATTCATTTACATTAATGAGGCTAGACTGAAATATCGCTCACTTGGAGGCACCTTTCCAGCCCCGAGACATCCACAACACTCGCCCATAACTATGATGTTTGGATTTTAAATATTGACTTTGAGGAATAGAACGACAAAACACGGCTTCGTTCTAAAGTGCAGACCAACGCCTACTTAGGTGCTGGTTCTATGCGCGTCCGCAACATATCTATAATCGTTCACAGGGAACCAGATACGCGGACAACTCTGGTAGTAAATTTGTATGCCGTAGATCCATCTACGATTTATGCAACAATATTTTGTCAACTAGAGTGCGGATGTTGAAAACAAAGTTCATTTTGGAAGCAAATCAACCACGGCCTGGGTGAAATATCGTAAGCCATCCGAGCGAATAGTGGAACGTTACGCAGCGGCCAAATTGACGCAAATCAAAACAAAGACGAATCCATACTGCTACGGTACTATTTCGAACAAATAATTATGAACAAAAATGAGACCTCAGTAGTGTTCCTTTCGGGCCTTGCTGTTTCGATTTCTGACAACAAATCACGTGGGTGACAAAGGGCGTCAAACAAAGTCAACCAACGGCAAAGATGAAACAAATACGTGTAACTCACATGGATTTTTAATATGTCGTTAAGCGTGTTCACGTAATTGTTTGTTTCAACTCGTGTGGTATCATGTGGTCAAATGCATGAAAATATATGATTTTCGCCGTCCGTATTTTACCAGGTACTTAATCCACCCGACCCGACTAATATAAGGCCTTAGCCTTTTCTTTCAGAGTACTGTCAAATCACCACGTCCGATACGATGTTAACTCTTGAGTCCAAATGATGATTGGCACCTTGCCCATCAGTGGAATCAAATCACCAATGATCATGTCAGTTAGATTAGAAGCGAGGCAAATGCCCATGAACAGCGGAAAACAGCACAATTTGAAATTCATCTTCCGTGCATCATGATTTCTGTGTCAGAGCCATTCTAAGCAAAACGGTAGATTAAACAGAGCATCCTGGGTTGTTCTTTTCGCAATATTTAAGCAATTACAAGTCTAAGCTGAGTTGAACTTAACAATGACTGACGACATGTTTACGAAAATCAGCTTACTGGTATCAGCGATTGCACAAATTTATTTAATGAGTTGAATCCGATCAAATTCAAGCTCGAAATGCTTCGGTTTCTTCTGCTTGTTTCTATTTGAACATAAATGGTGCTCCCAGAGACGCATTGTGAAGGCCGCTAACACATTGATTTTCCACTTACACTCTAACAATGGCTTATATCACCTGTTTCACTTTCGCGTAAAGTAAAATACCCAAAGAAAATCGACACATTAGTCACAGAATTCTGATCCTTTGACGATTCTTACAGACATGACAACTAAATCGTGCGAAACATCGCAGCAGTTGTTCATTCGCCTTCAGCCAAATTCTCAATTTCAACAGACCGCTTGATTACCGATCAATCGATCGGTTACCCGTATAATGAACCAATCGGCCAACATTAATTCGTGCAGACATTGCCGTTTTTAGTAGTTTAGATACGATCTTGTATGGTTCAGATTACTCGGTCGGTATTCGATTACGCATTGAAATGTACATGATCTAAAACCACTTCAGGAGCAATTGGACGAATATCCACGTGACCGATTGAGTCACTATTAATCAAGCATGTTTAAAGGCAAAACGAAAGCCCTAAACCGCATATCTAGCTCCGGGGTTACCTGAGATCATGCGCAGGCTTTGTACCTAAGCAGCTGACAGATCTTGTTCGCAAGAGTTCACAAGTGCTCAACCTAATTCAAATTAGTTTTAAACTTCCAATCGATTTGATGACGGAGAAAGGTTGCTTAGCGCTCAATGGTTAGTCCAAACCGGGGATATTCTACAAGTATTAAGTTTGGCGCGGATTCATTCAAAATGGAGCAAAATAATTTCGTCTCGTGAAGAAAATGCAGAACAGCCACAAATAAAAACGGCACTGGATAATAAAATTACTAAATGCAGCCCACACTCTCAATGGAGATTGATCACCAGATGTTTGATAGATCTAGAACCTCACATGCTAAAAGCAAAATGTAGTGATATAATGAAATCAGATGTGACAATGCAAATAATGAGTCCCAGGAAACAGGCTTGTCACGAGGTAGTCAGTCATTTCATCGAGCTAATCGGTCCAACTTCGTTCTATTCTGGCTTGGAGCGCCACTTAGATCAGCCACGGAAACCGATGCAAAACGAAAACTACTTATTTTCGGTACAATGACATGATTTTTAGTCTCCATCTAAGTACCAGTTGCAACTCTCTAATGTTTGTTTTGATTGTGAGTGGCTTGCACTACACGGGAAAATTAGAATCCACAATCAGCATAAGTTAACCGTAGAAATAAGGTGCAAAAAAGTATTAGGTATTTTCGGTTAACCACTCCATCAAAGGAAATATAGCATCCC
The DNA here is from genome assembly GCA_008360955.1 of Fasciolopsis buskii. Lineage (NCBI taxonomy): Eukaryota > Metazoa > Platyhelminthes > Trematoda > Plagiorchiida > Fasciolidae > Fasciolopsis > Fasciolopsis buskii. Next base: position 292,955 of record LUCM01005208.1, on the reverse strand, counting down.
ACAGTATGTAGTTGGTATCAGGCAGTGACAACAAAGACAGTGGATTTAAGACAGTTTGGAAGAAATTAAATCCAGCTACGGAGACCATGAGTCGGATATTGACCTTTGTGAATTTGACAAGCAGAAAGAACAGATTAAAGCTGAGGTAGTCGGAAAATAATTTAATTAACCGCTTTCGTTGGCATTAGTTCACATAGATTTAACTTTCCGCAAACCAAATTGTTGCTATATTGGTCTATTCCCGGAAGTGTATGATCATTATTTGACCCACATGCGTGGGAGTAGGGCAAACCCCTGTCTGACTGCTAGTCTGGTTCGACCAAACGATTCAATCCAGCACCATGCCAACTCCACAAATTGTTTGTAATTTCGCTGTTTGATATTTCCACTTGTCCCTAAAAACAATTTTACTCAGCGGCTCAATCACCCTTGCTCATTTTGTAGTGTTCCGGTGGACTATAATTGAAAACTGAGGTCACAAACGATTATAAAGTACGTTCGTGTTTCTTTTTATTGACTCCGGTTAATTTATCTGGAATAAATCGGTTCAGGTACACGGATGCTTTCGGGTTAAGCACTAATCCAGACCTTTGAAAAGGACTACATCAAACAACTAGTTTGAGCTTTGTTTACCCTGATATTTGTAGATGATAAGTACACGATTACTTTTTGTTGAAAGCCAAACCGCATTTCCTTCGGATTTGCTTTTGGCTAAAGGCTATTTAATGCACTAGCCCAGTGTGTGTCAACAAACACCAAGTATGATTCAACCTACCAACAAAAATGGCGGCATCTGTGATGTCGATGACATTTTGGGGTGGAAGTTGCAATCACGGAATAAAGGAACGATGAGTGGACGCTTGGATTGATTTCAGAAAAGCTTTTCACGCAAGAACAGTGTTTCCGTATCAGATCTAAGGTTTTCCGCATGCAGAAGTCAAGTGAAAAAGTGTGCCTAGTAAAATAAGCCAAATGCTGATGTAAACCTTGTGAAGGGATTGCTCTAAATTTTCCGTGAAACTGAAAGTTAAAATCGCAAGTAAATAACGGAACATTTGATACAGTGACATGGTTCCAAATGACGGATTCTAACCATAGCTGGTGGTAACTGTTGATCATCTTGTAGTACTCATCTCAAATCGATGGCATTTCAGTCAACTCAGTGCTTTGAACGGCTAGCTGAGACGCGTGAACAACGACAACCCGAGGTACAACCAAACGCAGTCTTCAGGACCCAGACAAACAAAATGGTTGTTTAACGGCATCAATATGAAAAAATAGATATTCATGTTTCCATCTTTAAGGTATTAAGTGGCCAAATACATAGCACGCAGCAAGAAAAGTAAGGCGAATGTAATTTCTCGATTTTTCTATTCCATTTTGTACAAAAGGACAAGCACCAGTCCGAGGTAAGCGTTGAAGGTAGGTCAAAACCGCAAATCTATGACTCGGGGCGACGGATCTCAAACCATTAAAGATCGGTTGGTAAATTCTGGATTGCAGCTGTTTATACTCAACTCAGTGAATAACAATTTAGAAGCTTAAAGTATCATCCGTTGCTTGGAATTAGACATATTTGTTTCCACGCATGTCATGCGTTTTCTCAGGAACTTGAAACAGAATTTAACTGGTATATTAAATCCGGTCAGTTGTTTTGCGTTTTTGCAATTATTTTGAATAATGGTGTGCTTAATAGCTCAAACTGACAGTTTTATTGTCGTTGTAATCATTGCGCTTGGCATATAGATCTGTAACGTTTCAACACCAGACGGGGTGACATCATCAATACGCAATCACTGACCGCTCTTCTCATTAATGCATATAGAGCTGCTCCCCTAAATACGAAATTGATCTCTAGAGAAACTCACCCATGAAAGATTCGTTGGCTGCGATCTGCTAGTCACAGCACTATTTTTAGCAATTTCGTTGGTTTTATCAATTTTTTCGATTGTATTTTAACCGAATATGTCGCTAAATTTGGTACCCCGGCCTGAATAGTTCCTGACTGCTTCAAATCTAGAAAACTCAACACTATCCTTTACATTTAATTCTAACTTCATAGAGCTCATCCCCAAACTTCTCACGATTATCCGTATCATTCTAGTCAACCCTTCGCGGACACTTGTCAGGAATTCAGCGTCTTCGCATTAGGTCTACGTGAATGAATCTCCTGAATTTTTTGTTGCAGAGTTCATTAATTTTCGTGCTGTTCAGTAGATTTTCTGCTGCAATGACACAACATATTGACGTGGTGTTACGGCTTGCGTGCCTCCATGATCCAACGAGCTACAGAGGATAGCTTAGCTCGAGCCAAAGATCCAGTCATGCCAGGAAGGTCAATGGGTAGAGGTCTGACGAAGCAGTCTCCTGGTCCTCAACATCGGAGTTGATCTGAGTTAGCAATTCAGTCGGAAAAACGATTGGAAGAATAATTGGTCCAAGTAGATGGGCTTCCACTCAGCTATGCCGCGCTGCCTTGTGGTCAGGTTCTCGCTAGAACAACAGGCTGTGGTTGAGTAACCCTAATCATTCTCTAGCTAAAGTTTGGACTCCCTTTCAGTACCCATCCAACATTCCTCATGAGTTACACATAGGCTAGTCAGGACCACGCTGCTCACTCCCTCCAGCGTTGTGGATGGTAATACGTAGTTTTCCCAGGGTTTACAAGTGGAATAATCGCTTAAAAACTTGAGTCACAGTTCTGACTCAAATAACCCGGCTAGATGTTCCAAAGAAAACCCATTCTGAGGCTTGGGCAGACGCGAACAATCAATTCACAAATGTAAGTTACGCGATTCCTACACGGGACTTACATAATTTTTCTTCCCCCTGCAAGATGACCACTCTAATCTATTGCGACTGAATTGGCTTATCTAATGGCTGCAGTAATGCAAAAAATAGAAATAGTTAGAATGCCTTAACTAAGCAAAAGTTTCTACCCCTCTTAGCTGCCCTCAATAGCCCTCAACCCAACTGAATAGAGTTGCGATTTGCCTAAGCTTGTAAAGTGGATTAACGCTGCATCTTCAAAACGCGTATGCGAAATACCACTTTTATAACAATTCTTTGAAGTTCAATTGAAGTCTCCCTCACTCTCTTCACTGTTCGCATCTCACGTGAACCGGTATGGAGTGCTCGCGGTCATAGTGTCATCGAGAATGCTCTGAGTATGCGAGCCGAACATGCACTGATATTTGGATTCCAGTCTTTTGCATGTAGTTCGGCTAGACGATTCTGTACTTGTCAGCAACAGCCGACCGTCTCTATGCATGCGTCCATTCATTATAACTCTCCTCAGGCGAAAGACGAGATCCACCGGGAGATATCTCGATTACTCCGCAGTGTGCATCCAAAGGACATTAGAATTGTTGCTAGTAGTTTTAACCCCCAAATCGGCTACTTACCTACGAAAAAGGAGATTGTCGCATCCAAGTTTTTAATGATCACAGACTATATTCTGGAGAACACAAGCATTCTCCACAAACATTGACATCCGTTAGCCTTGCACTCTCCTTCCTTCTCACGGAACTAGTCTCAGACAGAGCACGTCGCCAATGGAGCTGATCGATCGACGATTGTCCAGCATTCTTGTTTGCACCTGTGGACTCTGGTTGTGTTTTAATCCGGACTCGCTCGTGTTTGCAACCAGTCTGCAAAGACACTGACACGTAAACCACGCGCCCTGCACAAACGACTTCAGTTCAACGGGGTTTTGGTCTCACTAAAATGCTCAGGATCCAAGAGAATGATGGGAGCCAATCAAATAAGTCATGCTTTCAAGGTCAACTTCTGTACATAACTTCATGAAATACGAAGCTCAAAAACGATAAATGCACCCGACTTTATTTGCTCCGCTGGAACCTTGCAGGTCGTATCCCCGAGGTTTCACATGCAATGAGAAAAGTAAAAAAAATTGGACGTCAAATGACCAAAAGTCTGAGAAAAGGCCGCCAGAAAAGTTGGATAAGGAGACGCAGGGAAATGGAAATTGCTGCGGTTCTCAGCACTAGTTCCAACCTTTACTGAGAGCTCAGCCTAATGGAGACGATCAAGGAATCCAGCAACTCACCGATTCACGTTCAACAGCATCCGACTGAACGTTGTACACATCACCACAAGGAACAGTTTGAGCAGCCCACTGTCACAATGGACCTTCCATTTATGCTTGCAGGTGAAACGACACAGATGGATACAAATCCTTAATCTGAAGCGGAGGTAGTTAGAGAGGTGGGTTTCCTGTAGAGATGTAGGAGAGATGGACCAGATGGACTGTTCCCGTCCTTGTTCAGGGTTAACAAGAATCCCGGGATCAGTCTGGGCAAAGAAGGAAATTCCTGAGGATCGGTCAAACTCGGTGATTGTGGCTATTTAGACGAAGGGTGATAAATCTTCGTATGAAAACCGCGTAGGAATTATTTTCGCAACCGTTCCATCCCATCTGTTAGTGGCAATGCGAAGGGTATTTACGTAACATTCAAACAAGTTTCCGACCTGGTTAGGAGTTATCTGAATGAATCCTTACTCTCCGACAAATCGTAGAACATATAAACGTTTCGTAGACCTACACTTTCTCTCTTCTTTGATCTAAAGGCCGCCTTAGACTCAGCTGATTATTCATTCCACCGGCGCCGTTTTGTAATGGTGTTTATTAGATAAAGTTATTTCACTTTTTCACTCGATGTGTCTAAAAGCCGAAGCCGAACTGGTGCCTGTGACGACCTTTCATCCAGGTTTACTAGGAGGACTGGTACCTCTCATTGTTACCTCATTCAACTATTCGTTTTAGAACTTATCATCCAGATTGTTATGGAGACTGTCCTATTTTGATGTTTGAATAATTGCATTCTTACTAGTTTAAGCACGAAACGCTTTGACTTAGAATGGAATGACGACTTTGATGATTTTTCTCGATCATCTTGGAGAAGATTTAGAAAGAGGAAAAACGCTTCTGCAGGATTGAATTGGTTCGAACCCAAACTCGTTTTCTCGCACGCAACAACTCAGTGATTCAGCTGCATCCCGCCAAACGGTTGGCTGTCGGAAGAAGTCTGTTTGTACTCAGAAGGCTCTAATGGCATTCATCAATCTGAGGCATCTGTGACATTGTTGTGACGCCTGGACATCGGTCAAAATTCTGGTAGATCGAGCAACAATGAGGTCGGTGTTGTTATGCGGCTCCGAAACATGATCGCTGAAAGCCGAGTTGCAAAGATGTTCGGTGTTTAATAATCATTTTTTTCAATATTATTAGAATATATTTGGAGAGTTTTCTCCATAACTCAGAGGTTAGGCGCATAATATTGGATGCCGGGGTTCAGTTTGTAGCGGAGGCACTGATTCTGATTATGGCAAAGTGCTTGAGATGTTTTTCTCATGCCCACAGGAAGACTGTATAGCTTAACGCCATTATCCAAAGCAGTAAGCGATTGGAAAACTGGTTAAGGTGGTCGGTCGAAGATATGACAAACTATTTTGAAATCCTTACGCGGTAGACTGCCTCATGCAGGCCCAGCTGGACTATTTGGTTGGGACACGAGAAGTTCCCCATCAGCCCCCTCGAGCAATGGCAGTGGTTATATGGGTCACTATTGAAGTCACCGGAGCTCGGAGATCCAAAATCCAATTTTAAATTTTTGTTCAATTCATTAATTTGCAGTCTCTCTATTACTGCTTCTCGATCACTTTTACGCTTTTCCACAGATAGTCATGTGCGGTGCCAACCAAAGCCGGAGCATAGCGTTGAAAACCAAACTGAAATTGTTTAAGATTGTATGTTTGATCCAGTTCAGTGTGCCTACTGACAGAAGTCGTTTCGGAACACTCCAGTAGATCTCTTGAAATCTCTGTTTTCGGTTGATCAATAAATAAGCACTTATTATCAAACAGCGCCATAGTACCACTTCTGATTATGGTTTATTTGGGATGCTGATTGTACGCATTGCATTGTATTTTTAATTGATCCAAAGACAACATTTGTAGATCTTCTAGGTTCTTAATTTCCTTATTATTGACGCAACGGATGAGGCGGAATGTTTTCAGATGCAAAAGCCAACTGGCTTTGTGATAATGTTAACGCAAGAACACCATGAATGTGTTCGGCTACAATCGATCAGCCAAACCGCTGCCCATCCAAACCGAGAGCTGCTGACGAACGGATTTGCAAACCAAATCGTTTAACGGAAACGGGCGATATATACCTTCATTCATGGCAAAATATCAGAGACATCTACAGCCGCTTTTGGAACAACAAAAGGGGTCTGGGGTAATTCGGGACAGTGACAACTACAACACGAAGAGGTTAGGGGGATTATTTGACTTATTCAATTGCTTTGGATGACATTCATCGGCGAAGTATAGCACGAAAATTTATTGGCGGGTTTTCAAAACCACAAGTCTTGACACACAAAACAGACAACTTCTGAGTGAGAGTGACTTAGCTGTTAAAATTTTAAAACTAACTAGTCTTTGAAGACTTGTTACATGTTGCTTTGATTTTCAAGTAGAGTAGATGTAAACGGCTGACGATTCTCAAGGACAGCGAAGGGAAATAAAAGCTCTTCCAGGCTTTTATTGATGAATTAAATGATGGTAATTTGCGGTATCTTTATAGTCACCTAGAATAGGATAATATTACTAACAATTTTGTCTTTTGTTTTTTATTAAGATCCTCATTTTTGTTGTCAATAAGTTAGCCAGAGTCATCATTTTGTTAAGCCCAAACGGAAAACAGTTCTACCTATAACTCGATGCAAGTTTCCGGTGCTCTGCTAACCAAATCTCGACGAACTCCACTGGAATCTTTCAGGGACCAAATTATACACAGTGTTTTGCCTTCTAGTACCTACTAGCGGTAGAGGAAGTTCATCCAGTTGTGTAAACAGGAGTGATATTTTACTAGATCCACCTTGAGTTGAGCGGACACACCTGTTGAAGGAAAGGTGAGACAGAAAAGGATTGACGCAGTTGCAGAGATACTGGCATTGTCACCAAACAACGAGCCCATTAAGGTGACATGCTGTTCATTTAATTCTCATGGAAATCGCCAACCCTGATCGTTTCAGTTCGTCACAGTGCAAGTGAAGAAACCTTGTTAGGTTTTATTTTTTTTACGAATTCATAACGACATTTTTTAAAGATTATTTGTCACCTCTTTATTCCGAATTTTGGTGGTTTTAGATGCTGTTTGTTACTCCTTTTCAATGGCTTCGATATTACGATATCACAAAACGTTCTGATTCTACTACTTAAGGATTTGCATTTTATCATAGACAAGCTCCAAAATCCGTATGACACTCAAGGCTTATGAAGGACAATAACGAAGATATCGTTACCTTCTGCCGTTCTTATTTGGAAGAAGGCCGCAAAATTGCTTTGACAGACTTAATTTCCATTTTATTTACTTTCAAATTACAGTGCCTTTTGGACATTTCATGGTGAAGAGTCCTAAAAATAAGGTGCCCACTGCATCAAACTACACCTGATCGTGATTCATTTCAGATCCAAACGTCACATTGTCACATAAAATATATGGAAGATATTTTCCCAACTTACAGATCTACAAACAAATATCTCTCATTGTCTCCGCGTTGACACCAAGGTACAAAATAAGGTTTTTCAGCATTCCTCTCATCACACTGATGCTGACTTACATCAGAGCTCACTGCCTTGTGGTATTATTGATGATACCCAGGTGAGAGACCGTCTACTCGACAAAGAAAACATGATGGCTGCTTGAAGCTGTCCAGCAATTTGCACGAACATACTACGGCTAAAAGAACTTGATCGTTAAGTTTTCGATCGAAGTATTTCCATTAATGTTCCGGTCGTATTCCGATTCCGGGGCTCTGCACTAAAATCTTTGGCACCATGCATCCGGAACTCCTAGTAGTTTTGCACGAAACCTGAACATAGTCCCCCTTTCGACACCCCTCATCTGACGTAGTCTACTGGGTGCAAAACGGTCCCAAGTTTTACTCTGATTCGTTTTCCGCCTTCTTGATTTACATATGTATTTTAGGTAGCAGAAAATCAGATCACTTGTTTTTCAATTTTACATATTTGATAGCGTCAAGCACAGTAATCTTAACTCCGGGTGTTTTGGACGATGTAAAAGACATCATATTTTCATCGTCCATAAATTTTGTAATTATTTTTCACCGTAGCAGTCGGTGAAACCTATCCGAATGTGACGTAGTAAAATATTGATTCATGGTTGCAACAGATTTTGGAATTTCTAACTAAATCAGCGACATTCAAAAATTTATGTCTAATATCCAAAGCATATCAATTGTTTATTCCAAATTGCAGCTCCTGACTGACCTCTGAAAACCAAAACGCTACCTCCAATAATAATAAAAACCTGATAGACTTTGGGTTTATTATTTTAAAAGCATTAAAAATGTAATGTATAAAGGCCACCAAGTAGAACATTCATCGGCATGCAAAGAAGATTTGGAGTGGCAAAAATTTCCCCGGATAAAACTACACGCACAAATATCAGAAGGTAAATAAAACTGGTAATAGTTATTTAGAAGTTTCTCATTTGCGGAAATTTTGTCTTTAACATTGCTGGGATTTAATCATTCCTAATCAACTCTATTCGTTTGGCAGATTCCATCTAAAGCTAGGTGTGAACAATGAACTACGAATATTCATAAGCCGAGCAACAAAAAACAATTTCGATCCTCGCATTTTGCATGACAATTAGGTAGCATTTCATTTCGAGAAAACTGCACAGTTGAACGAATAATAATACTCACATCAGGAAAATATGTGAGTTTTATCATGAGCTAAGGGAAGTTAGTTTTTCTATTCTGCGGATTTAAATACCAATATCGCAGGCGGATGCAAAACGGCGGAAGGCGAATACGAGAGTGGGATTCGTTATTACAAATTCAGCAGTAGTACTAGAAAAAGCATTGTGAATAGAATAGATAGTTACGTCTATAAATACGTTTCGAGTAACTACATGAACCACGCAGATCGTACTTTCATTCCAGTCCAAGGGTAATACGTTAATTTCCGCTAATTGTGCAGGATATTTGAACAGACTAGTTGGTCAAAGTAGGTTCGATAAAGTTAGATGCATGGACAGTTTTCCAATATTTTTAAATCGGTAGAAGGTTATCTTTGAAACACTTAATAACAGTTTAAAGTTGGCGTCCGATATTTGGATTTTAACCGCTGGGTGTTTGTCCTCCGTCATACATAACAGTGAAACTACTCGTGAGTAGCGTCTCAAAGTTCGAAACAATCAGTCAGCAGTTGAGACCAACCGTTGAAAATGTTGCATCCTGAATTAACGAATATTAATTATCCCAACAGTAGTTGATAGTTGACTTTATCAATCAGGTAGAAATAGGCAAGAGATTGACTCGAAGCGCATAATAAAGCAAGAGTTTTGATAATCCAAGATTCACAAAGAAGCTCAAATCGTCCTTTGTCATTTCGAGCACTAAATACGCTAAGTTGATTAAGATAAGACCCCGTAGATTGTAAGTTTGAAAAATTCTGCCAATCAGTTGAAAACGCTTGCAACGATTTTAAGGCGGTCTCACTCAGTAAGCTTTGTGAATGCTATAATACATTTTAATGAGAAAATCAGTCGCCACCCGTGGTAAGGGAGCTATGACCGATAATTCAAAGAAATGCTTTACTGGCAAGTGAGCATTAATTTGTGAGTTGTGTTAAGGATATTATCAGAATACTGACTAACAGAAGAGCAAAACCGAAACAATCGAAACAACTCCAAGTAAAACAGACGATCCTTGGTACAATGGATACCACTCATTACATCGTGATATGCTCTCTCAGATGAATCACGAGGTAGCTCGTTAGACTGTTCGGAGATTTCAAGCAAGAACCGCATTTATGGGCCAAAATCATTTAAACAGCGAACGTTTTGTAGCTTGGTTGCCAGAAAAGCATTACCTAATAGATCAGCCAACATAGCACCGACAGGACTGATAACAGCTTTATTTTGGCAGATTCGATTGATACATTTCAACTTTTGGATTACTCTGGCCGAATCAAAAGGTAGTATTGAAAATCGCTGTGTCCGCTTCCGAGAATAAAAATCATATGGCTAGGTAAGCCAATGAAGGTTTCCTATTTCGGTACACTTTTTGAAACATCTTTGATATCTGCCAAGGCGCTACCGAAATTTACTTGAAAGCAGTTCGTGAATCGAAAACATTGGGATGAAATACTCTAGGTAGTTTGTTTCGGAACGAGCCAATTCCGCAATCTCTCAACGTAGCTTTTCGAGTCTAATTTTTTACAATTGCGACTAAAACTTCACAGATGATGACCTAACCTATCAGTGAATTAATTTAATGTCTTACGAGTTCATGCTAATTATATCTGTGAGGCTATTTTGGATTGGCAAACTATGAGGGATCAGTCGTCAAATGTTTAGGAACCAAAAATTAAATTAATTCCAATTGTTTTAATTAACTTTAAAGACACTAGTACATTGCCTAGTTAGAATCATCAAAGGAAATGGTTGAAGGTCGTTCGTTGATAATTCACGGTTTTATATTGGAATAGTTTAGCGGGATTAGATTCCAAAATGAATTACTATATAGAGTAAATATCGAGTTAGCCAGTGAAAACCACGGATCCACCAATCATTTGGTTGACTGTTGTTTGGAATCACTCGCGGAGTGCATCAATCTGGTCTCAGTGTGAGCTTCGAATCCTGAATAAATCGGTATTATAAAACCTTTGAAGCTCTTATGCCGGATGAGATCAAATTGAATGGATCATCTCAACTTCATATAGCATTCCTCTCCAACAGCGTTTTGCCGTCTATACCCTTCCTCATCGAGGTGGTCGACTTCCCAAGTTAATGGATGGAAAACATGAATGAGGGATTGTCTGTACAAACCATCAATGAATATTACAGATAACAGTCAATGGAATAACTAACGTTTATCTTTTAGGTGCAACTGGGACAATCTGGGCCTAAATTCAAGAAACCATTGGTCTGTTTTTAGCTGGTAACTGGACCCGTTTTAGCTAGTAATTGCTCGCGTGTTTATGTCATTTAATTCCACTGTGAAGAATGGAACACTGCACTTTTCCCTGACGCGCCATATTTCCCCATTCGGCTAAGTTCCGCATCGCAGAACCACAAAAATAGCATAAACTTCCTATTGGCAATACATTTTGTCCACGTGATTAAATAACTACATTGCTATCACGAGACCGCGAATATATCTGTTTTACGGGACTCTTTGTGTTCCGAACCTACGTAATCCAGAGTTTGGAACTGGACGTAGTTAATAAAGCCCTGTATTTGATAAAAATGTCGGGACGGAGAACAATAGAAAAAGTAGCTGTCACAAAAGCAAACACAAAGGTTTCCGGGTGTGAACCGATTGCATTCCTCTCGGTTTATTCCCCAAAGGCTGGTAAGCATAGAATTCTTTTTATCGAATCAACGGTGTCACTGAATTAGTCTCACTGGTCGCTATTTGTGGATTTTTCGCCCTTCGTTTCCAAATCAGTCCATCGCTGGATGAGCAGTGAGATTTGATCGCACAATATTAGATACGGTTTATCATAGCATGCTGTGAAGCTTATATAATGACCAGTCACTGGGTGCCCTCAACAGTGTCCGAGTTTTGCATTTATCCCGAGTCCATATTGTGGACTAGCTATAATGAACGTTAATTAACCAGCATTAAGAAATAGCAATCAAACTAGACTGTCTTCAAAGTTTTCAGTAGTTTTAAGCGGTTACATTTGATGACTATTCGCTGCATGGTCCACGAGTCCTCAAAACAGAAAAACGTACAAGAGTACATTTAAGCAGTTGACGATCCACTTACGAATGTTCATAATTCGCATATTTTGAGTAGTATGGGTTGAATACACAAAAAACGAAAATTGTATAGGCATTTATTTCAGATTCTTTGAATTAAAAGAAATTTTCATTGAGGAATCGGGGTTCCAAACCAAATTGTACAAAGCTCTGTGTTGTTCTGTTTCTGAGATTCATAAGTTATTCATTCAAAATTTGACGAAAAAGAGAAAAAGGGCCGAGTTTGGACGTGGACCAAATTGTCTTCGTCAGCCGAATCGAATGAATCCCATTGGCTGTCCGGGAATTTGAATATTTTCTTTATACGCCCGCTGGTTATTGACAGACTGGCTTGCACGTTTCCCGAATCGAATATACCGTTTTACGAGAGGTGAAAAATCGTCGATTTCCGGGCTCGTCACATAAAAGTCCTCTAATTTTGGAAACAAAGCCAACATATAAAAGAAAATCACAATTAGATTTTGAAATTTGCAGCGCCTAGTTGTGAACCTAGGCACGGAAATAGTCGCATGGTAAAGAATAATGATATACCAGTTGCATACTCTAATTAAGGTCTAGTGTATTTTTCTGTCACTTGTTCTTTCAGATATCATGCTAAATCTCCTGTATGCAAAATTTCACCTGCCACAGGATATTTCGTTCAGTTGACAGACTCTCTGCAAACTTAAATACAAATGGGTCTGCAAATAAATGTCCCATTTTTTCCTGAAGACACGTTGGATTTTGTGGTAGTCAAAGAGAGGCATGACTTCGGTAGGAAAGATGACGGTCGCGGTTTCTTAGGTGAGATATTGCTTATCTAATTAGCATTAAACCAAAGAACTTTGAGAGTTAGGTTATCCTACCACACATACTTTTTTCAGATCACTCCAAGGCTGTGGGCCAAATAACTAAGGAACGAAGTGCGTTACATTTTTGTTTCCCATCTTTGAAACTCAGTTATTAAAAATCGAGCTTTCCGTGCTGTCTAACAAATGAAAAAACCTCGCATATTGATGAATACTTCTGTCACACACTGAAATGACAGTTCGAATTAGGGACCAATATCCCACTTCTGCCGACGGCAAGTCTAAGAACTGCGCCCATTCATCAAGATCTCGGTCCGGGCAGAAACCCGTTTCGCTAATGACGCTTGAAAATCGGTCACGTGTATGAATTTCTGGTTGTCGCAGACTGACAGGCAATCGATTCCCAATAGCCAAAGCAACTGATAGAGTGAATATCAACGGGAATTGTAATTTGTGTTTTATAGAAAGCAACTAAGCTGGATGTAACTGCCTCTTGCGATCGTTTAGTCACTGTTTTCAAAAGCGACTTACGCAATTCCGGATATGTGTAATCTGCATTGGTTGATTCGAGCTGTATGACTAGCGTGATGAGTAACAATGCCGTGTAAAGCATTTTAGTCAGTCACGGAACAGTATCCTAGAAAAGAAATAAAATGAACAGTTTTAACTTGGGCAAGATATATTTTAGTGCGAGACTTTCAATTTTTTTGAGCAACTGATTCTTTTCAGATGTTTACAAATAAGAAATACTCAGCGTACAGAACTTGGAACTATATACTTCCGCTTCTATTTCTTTCTTTATCCGATAAAGACTAATGAAAATGATCGGGTGCAATTTGACTGCAAAATAGAATGGTGTTGAAAAAATTAAACTGCAATAGTTCGAGGACAAGACCATTCACAACATGCAGCCGATGCTGCATGATCTTTTATCACTCAGTTTTGCTGCTTTCTTTTGAACTTTTATGTACCATACTGAGGCTGCATTGATCGGTAGTGAACTTGCTTTGGTGCTAACAAAATGCTAAGCTATTTGGAACGGTAGACTGAAATGTCCAGTAAGTTGATTAGTTAGTCTGAGGTTGCGAAACAAACCATCTGTTCATGTTGTTGGGGTGGTACAGATGTACTAAGGCAAATCTGACTTCAACCATTCTAAGATCAGTAGCCAACCAAGGTAGCCGAAGCGTCACTCAATTGCACATCCTACAGAAAAGCTGTGTTACTGATTTTTGACCAGTTGTATACATAAATTCACCACAAGGGGTATCGACCTTTCAATGCACTCCGACACCCATGGGGTCCAGATTTATCAAACCCTACTGCCCTTTTAGCCGACAAGATTAAATTTTGAATACACTTCGACCATCAACACTTTTAAGACACTGTGTGCAGAATTAAGCCCTAGTTTTGCTGCGACAATCATCAGGTTGCTTTGACAGAGTGATCCATAACAACCTTTTAATTTTTTTATTCTATTGCATGATGGACGATTAGCATTACCTGCATCCAACTGTGCTGCATGGAGCGGATAACGAGAGGACATCATCCATTGATCGGCTGCTCGCTTTGAAGCAAAAATTGAGTATTTCACCATTACCTATTAGCCACGGTGATACTGTCCTCCCCCAATTTAATCGAACTTTGTTTGGACGTTGTCAAAAAATATCAAACCCTATGACATATCCGGAACATGAGTTAAAAACAAATTCACAATAACGTTTTGTCAAAATCAACGGAAATCTCTAGTTTGGACTCATATGATGCCTGTGATTTTTATTTGTATCAAGTGGACTAACTGCACACTTGTATGCACGTATGCCAAATAAAATAACCAGTGATCAGGCATTTCGTAACCTGCAGTGGTTGGATAACGTTGAGAAGGAGCAGTAAACACATCAAGCTCAAGAACTTACCGTTCGTTGTTCGGCCGTTCAAACTAAAGATTCACATGCCTCGTCGTTTATATAGTCTCGGATTACGAGTTTAATTTGCGTGGACGAAATGTTCGTTCTAGGTGACCAATTAGAAACACTTCACGTCGATTGGTCAAACCGGCTATCGTAACTGCATCGGATCGAGACTGGAAACTTTTCCTACTTTTTGTGCAAAAGTAAGTTTGGCTCACATGTAATGAAGAGCTCCAACAAAGATCAAGAATTCTAGACTATTTACCCTTACCAAGCCGAATAACTCGTCCAGCAAGTTTTTTCTCGTACCTCAGTGTGGATCGGCAACGTTAATGCATCGAATTGAATTTGACGTGGTCAATGCAAACCGCAGGTTTCTGCAGGGGTGTTTTATGAAATCGACATTCATTCCTCAACGGGTATGTCAGACCTCGCCAAAGGTCCGGTTAATCGGGCAAACAATAAAGGCCTTCAGACCAAGATTAAGTACAGGAATAAATGAGAATGTGAGTGATTAGTCAGTGCACTCACTGATGATGACGCGTCGACTGACAATGAAAAGTTTGCTATGTACAGGATGTACTGAACAAGCAGAACTTCGTGAAAAGTACCGAAGTGAACTAAGATTGAAACCAATTTTCAAATTCTTCGAGAATGCATAGGAGCGTTCTTGAATCTGCACACTAAGCAAATCCTACAGGAATACCATCGCGGTCTGGGAAGCATTAGTTTCAGGTTTATCAAATTTATGTGTTTACGCATAACAGTCGGAAAATCACTCGTATTCTCAAAGAGTTTCGTTGCATTTTCTTCTGTAAATGAAGCAGCACGAACATTTCTATCCATTTCATAGTGCGTATGCTAAGGAATTTAATTATTCACATTGTGACTGTCACTAGCTTGTCAATTGCAGGACTGCTAGAACTTAACTATTAGCACTTTAAATTAAGGCATATTTTTGCCTACGTGGGAAAGCTTATAACTCTGTGGCGCCCTACTTGGTTAATTGTTTTTTGATTTACTCTGTGGGTTGTTCGAATTCGACTCCGTAACGAAAGTGGAATGCGCAAAATCGCCAAAAGACTCAATCGAACGAGGTCCAAA
This sequence comes from Fasciolopsis buskii, assembly GCA_008360955.1. Classification (NCBI taxonomy): domain Eukaryota; kingdom Metazoa; phylum Platyhelminthes; class Trematoda; order Plagiorchiida; family Fasciolidae; genus Fasciolopsis; species Fasciolopsis buskii. The sequence goes on along the minus strand of LUCM01005208.1, from coordinate 277,326 downwards.
GAGTTATGATTACCATATGGCCACACCGTAGTGCAGTGGAAATTGAGTCATTTGTCATAGGTACAAACAAAGAACACTGATCTACGTCGAGTGCCGTCCAAGAAGTTAAGTGAAAGTAGGAAAGTGTCCCTTTTCAAAAGCCACATTCTGTAGGAAGCTTCTTAATGATTCCTAAAGCCTATAGAAACCTAAGTGATATTATACTGACCATTCTGTGCTGACTGCTGTATCGTATTCCCTGTCTTTATTCTCCAGCGGGTTCAAAGGGACCACCTTGAAGTGGGAGTGTTTCTGAACATGGTTTCCGAAATTTCCTAGATGTTTTGCGAAAAGATCTGACGCGACTCTAGGACAAAAAGGTGTTTGCTCCATCTGCGTATATACTCAGCGGGTATGATGCTTTTGCCGTAGTTACGTTTTTGATTTCTGGCCAATTTCTAGTAGCAATTAAATCAGTAAACTCAATTGTTTTTAGTGTAGCAGAGAGATTCTCAGTGCACGTATGCATTTACTTATACGGATAAAAGGAAATGCTGCACCTAGAACTAAACTGGTGCAAAGCTCATGGGAGATAAATAATCTAGCACGCGTGAACGACCAACCAATTAACTTTCAAGACTACTGAATATGACGGAACTTCAGCTATTCGATGACCACGTCCCCGATGGCTACTTAGATTATGAACTGAATTGATCTGACTCTGTCAATCATACTGTACACAATTCACAACCACAACTCTATCGGAATTGCTCATTCAATCAAACTACTCTTTTTGTTGAACAGCATAGCAGTTTTGTCTAAAATTTTGCCAAAAATGTTAAAGAACCTCAGGCTAAATTGTTCAGCATAATATGAAAACAGTTAGAATTATGTGCAATGTCCACGCCTGGTGTGAGCTTTGTTCTAGACGCATTGGCGTCAATATATTTTTGATCAACTTTGTTTGATACCGCTACTCGGTGTGGGCACATCCTGCACCATTGACTTGACATTTGGTAACTGTCTTTAGAACTTTACGACCGTATTTTATCCAGATACATGTGACTATATGCGCCGTCCACATACGCATTTGGAAATAAATTGTTTCGTGGTATTCATTATCAAATGTCAAGGGAGACAATAAATAATTCGATCATTGGCGTAGTTTTGCCAAAATCGTGGACCGGATGGTTCTATCAGCTTTGTAACCTACACCACCCCGACTGCACTACGCAAATTCGGGTGAGAAACAAATGTCTAACTACAGTACAATACCCGTAACCAGTGCACGTTGTACTTCTGTAATATGATGGTCCGTTTTACATGTCGCAGTTAAGAAAGCCATTTGGAGATGTTGGAATAGGTGAAATGATTGAGAAAGACAACAAAATGTGATCAGAACAGAGCTTTCAGGTGCGATGAAAGTGACCTTAAAGAACCCCAGAAAAATTATTTTTTCACACACGGCAGCAAGGATACCGCAGCACCGAGATCTCTTTTTAAAATGGGGTGACAGCGTTGCAGAACATTACATTTGGCAGTCTGATTTCATCTGGTCTTGCTCAAAATAGTCAACTACGCTTCCGACCGACACAAATGACCTCAAGTAAGATGTGTTGAGAAGCTAGAATCGACAGGTGCTCAAACAAAGGATTGTCATGATGTGGAATTCCTGTCAACCCGTTGACCTGTTCTTACTCAAGGCGATCTGTTTGAGCTATGAAAAATAAACCAGTTTAAATGCATAAAAACCTAGTAATATATGTCCCACCTAATGTTAGACTTAGGGCGTTAAGGCGTGCAGTTTAGAAAGACAAACATTTTGATGACAAGAACGTCGACAAATTTTAGTGGCATCTGAATGGATAAATCCTAAAACGGGGAAAAAATTATCTGACTAAAAAACATAAATCATTTTATTGCAAACGATCAATTTTCTGGTCACAGGGCATAAAGCCTTGATCCGATAGGGTGTCCCGAAAAAAATAATTTGTCCCATTTTTTGCGACGAATCTATGCCCTATTACAGAGCGGTCAGTTGGCTTGTTGTAAACACACGGTGGATAAACATCCTGGAACATTTTCCACAGCCGTTGCTACTGTGAACCTTCTGTGATTCATCGTTTGTCGTCTCCCAGTCAACTGATCATTCAAATCACCAAACTATAATTTTTACGATGAACTCGTATTCATGAAATTTAGATGTTAATCGCAGTTGCACTTCATTTCAGGTTCCAGATCAGTCGAAAGCTGAACATTTTCGAATGCTTTCGCTTCTCTCTGCAGAATTAGATGTCAATAACCTCGGTGGGCGTACCCACTACAGTGATGACACTCTATTCCTCGACTTGCAGAGATAAAGTCTTTTCGTTCTAATATGCAGTAGCACACATCTTAAAAAGATGTTCTTTAAATTCCCCCAAAGCAATCGACGAGGCTTCTGTTGCAAGAAACGCCTAAATGTATGCCTACAAAATTTGGGTTCTTCTTTGTATTCTTAGGCACCAAAAGCTTGTTATCAGAAATTTACTCTTAGTTTACCGTTAAAAGGAAGCGGCATGGACAAAGAATGTAACATAAGTAACAGATCTGTTTTGTTCAATATGATTAATCGTTTAATGGCACAATACTTGGATCCATTCATTTCTAACACAAAATGGGCCTTCCTTTAAGACTTGACTATAACAACTATGTCGGTTATTTAGATAAACTAGAAAGAACGCGGGTGTAGCAGAACTGACAGAGGTAAAATTTAAATTGCCCGATTACTTCGGCACTCTTGATTTCTGCTAGCAGAAACGTGTTTCAGACGGTCATAAGGACGAGCCCAAAGAACATGCACAAAGGAAGGTAACTGCGCTCTTATAAGATCTATGGTAATTGCTCAGCAACGTTTGGATGAATTAGTAGGATATTTCTGAAGATGAATAATGGGCAGGAAAAACACTAATGTAGTAATACCATGCTACCTGGATGCTATAGTTGTTGGTAGGACTGACCGTGCCCACGTGCGCCAATTGGCTGCCTGTGCTACAGTTCTGTGCCATCGGTATCACCTTGTTTATTTTGTTATGTGAAATTAGGCTTCATTATGGTCTGCTATTGCTGCTACAATCGTTCGAAACTAGCGGTCTTTTAAAACCAGACTGGCTTTAAATATTGTTACACCCAAAAGTTTCTCTATTCCACCCAAGCAAAGCACTTTCTGGCTGGCAATTAGCTCTTGAACTAAGCCCACCAGCCAAGATGTCCATTCGGGTGGTGTTCGGCACCAGCAACTGTCTGCTGTTTACGGAAATGTCGGACCTGTCCCTCGCACTCAAAATCATCTACCCGTGTTCAAACTTTTGTCATCCATGCCCAAGGAATCGTGAATACGTCCAAATGTCGCCGTTTTATTGTTGTTGGGCGATAGTCTCAGATTACACCGGAGGAACATATTTCCTAACAGAAATAAACCCGGAGGTGGTGTGGAAACAAAATTTTGTGAATCTGGCAAGTCTGAAATCATTTATGCACACCACCTAAGCGTAAATGACAGCCCGATATCTCGGTGCCCTCCCAGGAATTCTGGCAATAGCATTATAGTTATAAATAATCTATACATAGCTTCTTTTGGCTCCCAACATAGCACCTCAAGCTCTTTTTTAGCGTATGTTGTTCCAATTCTTAAGAAGAATCTGGACAATATTGCAGGTGTTTTCGATCAAACGTCGAGCTTATCAGTGATTGTGTTTGATGCAACAGACAACAGACAATAGAAGTCTCCATTTCAGATAGTTATTACCAAACACTGGGATTTTCCCCCGAAAACACACACACACACATCTGAAAGAATGACTATTGTCTAGTTTGGTTAAGATCCGCTTTGCTTCCCATTAATTCAAGCATACAAATCAAACCTCAATTCGCCTGTACAATCTAAAAATTTTCTTCCACACACATTGGTTTTTATACCTTACCAAGTTACAATGACGGCAAGTGTAATCTTTGCTTTGTGTCATCCCATATGAACTTCATGCCTATCAAGTGGCCCCACCTGGTTCCGGTTACTGACGTCCCTAAGTGAGCAAAATAGCACGGCTTCAAATCCCGTGTCATATATACATTCACAACTTATAAAGACCGGAATCAGACTCATTGAAACGTTTGCTAGCCAGTTCATGAATGGCAACAAAACCAGATCCCCTAGGCACGACTTTCGACCGCTTTGCGGGAAGAAACCGAGGTGCAAAATATTTCGCGCTTACCGACATCACTAATTAGGCTTCCATTCGTCCTTCTAATTCTAACCTAATCCAATTTGTGCAGCATATTGATAAGCCAATCGCATTTTTTTGCGAAAGAGTTGTTTACGTTTCTGCGCATCACTAAAATTACCATGGGGTTAGGTCCCTACAGTCTATCTTCATCTCTTCTGAGGCAGAATTCTGTAGCTATGACTTATGTATTCACTTCTTGCATTAGCATATCAATAGGCTTATCTTCATTTCATGACAGCTGTAGGCATATCACTACTCTTCCAGTTCTAAAATCCACTTATTCTACTTCAGCCTAACGGTCTCACCTAACTTCTTGTCTTGCCTGCTTTCCAAAAATCCTCCTCGTAACTCTTTCTAATTTCGTTATAAATCAAGCCGGTCCCCTTTTGACGTCATCCCCTCTACTGTTTACTAAATCTACGTTTTTAGATCCGTCTTAGAAATTTGTAAGTCGCATCCTTTTAGATTATTTGCTTGCATTTGATTGTATCCCTCGCTGTCCTAAACTTCACAAACTGGGAAACTTTGGTCTTTCCAAAGCCCTTATCAACATGGCAGTCCGATAATTTTACCAACCAAACTGATTGCATGCAGCTGAGCGATAAAAAATAGAACCGATGGTTAGCAGTGCAAGAGCACTTCAGGGTGATGTGGTATCCCCGGATCTATTTTCTACGTACGCAAGTGAGGGAAACTGTTAGAATATTTAGGCAGTGAGTTACACGCTAATAATTTGCAAACTCGTAACCTATCTTCCGAGGAATGATTCTAGTAAACAGGAGAATCACCTGAGCCATTAGTAAAAACCTAAATGCGTCATATAACCCTATCCTTGGGAAGCATCAGAGATCTAAATCCAAAAGCCGTTTTGTTTCAATCGGTTTTCCAAACACGCGCTTTGCATAGTACATCCATCTTTCGTCATCAAGATTTTCACATCACAATGGGCTTTCGAAACCAAAGTTTTTGAGAACATGTCAATTCAGCAACATGGCTTGAATAGCACATTCATCAGATCAATCTCTGTTTTTATGGAGCATTATTCCGTCTACAATTTCAAAAATATTTCTGGCTTTCTTTGGTTTACAAGTCGTTATTTAATCAGTTGACAATTTGCAGAATAGTATTTGATCAGCATTTATTTTTGTCATGTTTTCCAATGATTAGAAGCCTGATTTACAGTGGGACACTAGTTTGGTGCTAAGTCACGTGGATGATGGCCTCACTGACAAATATCCTAGCAACTGAACCATCCACAGGAATTTGGTAATTCCAATTTTGTTTACAAATTCGCTCTTTTTCCGTCGTACTATTCATTGTTTACAGAAAAGATTAGACGTTTGACGAGGCAAACAAGAAATTCAAAATATCCCCCCTTTCTCCTTTCCAAATTACGGATTTTGACTTGTATCGACGAAAAGCGACAGATGTCAGCAAAATGTAGTTTGTCTTACTGCTGGTTCAAAAACTGTCTACGTGCACACGAGGAACAATGATCGGTAGTTACTTGTCACCATCACCAATCTGGGTAAACAAAAAGGTCAGACTTATCGTTCCACAAACTGACACTCAGTGTTGTCACCCAATGGTTGAATAGATTCTCTTGTACGATCCAGTCGAAAATGAACTGCATTATGTAGGCAACACAGACAACAGTATTTTTATTAATCAATTTCTTTACAGCTTTAATAAGCATCATTTAATAATAGGGTTAGTTACTGGCAAAATCCTGATAGTTTAGTCAATTCTCCGTTTGTTTTCTCGTTGGAATCTGGACTTCTAAATACTTTTTCATATTCTCAGTACTCGCTTCTACGAACTGGTCCTGATATCGCTCACTGTACAGTATCACTGTCCACACTAATTCATAATAAATACTGAGATTTATACACTTTTTTGTTTTTTGTTGAAAAGCATGGGCAGTGCATATTCACCAGGTCTTGAATGACGCTCAAAATCAGACTCTTTTCCTATCAACACTAGTCTGCCATCCAACCTCATTTTACACAAATTTTCATGCGTTTAAATACGCTTGTCTGCACCGGAAACTGATAAGGATTGGAGTAACCCTAACGACGGCATTAGAGATAAACTGGAAATCCGCATAATTTCAAATTTACAGTCAAGCAGTCAACCTGTGCTTCTGGGCCTTCCAACAGTGATTTGGTCAAAAAATTTTGCCTAGCAAGCTTCTCAAAAATTGGATAGGAATTTTTGTGGTTCTAAATTTCCTCATCAAATATTTCGCAGTGCATTAGCATTGACGGAGCCTCGAACGGAAACAACCCACGTGCGCAACCGGAAACTTGTTCCTCGATTTTGTAAGCAAAGCTACTAAAGTGAATGACTTCAGTAAGTAAGAAAATTTAATTAAGCCAACTGGAGAGAAGAGAATTTATAGTCGTGTAAGAATTGTGTGGATTGATTAAACCACTGGTTTATACCTTGCTCCCTAAGTATACAGAAAGATTATCCGATCGGGTGATGTCCTCTGAGGTGGATTTATTTTGGTTATCGCTCAGTATTGAATGCTGCAAATTCTTTCTGTTCCTCTTCGCTCGGGAAGATTTGTTAACAGCAACGTATACAGTCACAGATCTGATGTACGAAACTGATGTGCAGTCCGTGTATGAAAACTATAGTTTGTCCGGAGTTTCATTGATCCTCTAATTAATTATCACCTTGGTTCGTTAATTTATCCAGCGCTTAACGGTAAAGAAAAAGAGCAATGCTGATGAATGTGTTTATTTCGCGTTACCTGTTTCAGCCATCTCTGTAAAACAGTCTGGGAGTTAATATCAGGACCAAATGACGTAAGGAATATATTGAAAAATCGAAATTCCATGTATAGATTTTGATTGTGAATGATGTAACGTTAATAACACAACGTTGTTGGTAGATGTAATGAGCCAACGTTTCGACTACCGTGGGTAATCTTTCTCAAGGCAAGTCTTACAATCCAGTTTATCACGATTAATCTGGAAGTTCTAATATATTTAAAGCAAGGCTTTGCTTTTATCCAGTTTGTCAAAGCAAAAAGATGTGTCAGGAGATGCAAACATTTTGTCTGCTATTTTCGATCGTGGACTTAAAACATCATCAAAATTTGTGCATGGTATATTGTGAAGAACTTATGAATTGAACCAGATGGAAGTTGCCAATAAAGTGGAATGACAGGCGGGAAAATGTCATGCGGGTTAATGCCAAGGTAGACTAATACTCAGTGCCATCCTCTTCTGCGCGCGAACCGCTGGCCGATGCATCCTGATAAGCAAAGACTTACTGAATGTCCGTGGTTTGGGGTTCCTTTTGCGCACTAGTGCTTTAACTTTGTGGCTCAACGTGACTAGGTGCTTCACGATAGAAGAATTAGGAATCTTTCCATCAAAGAGGCCATCAAGCAACTCACACAAATGGACAAGTTATTGATTCTCCAGCTACAAAAAGGATCAAGAGTCTTAATCATGGAAAAGAATAATAGAATACTGGACTGTTTGCAACGATTCAAACCCAATTATACTCCGGAGAACAAATTCCTGACAGAGAAACATATCAAAACAGCTTCAAGCTCTACTCCTACACGGTTTTATATCCGAAAATTGCAAAACATGTTGAACCCTATCAGAACTTAAATGCTTTACTTGCGAGGATCACCAAAAATTTACAAATCTGGAGTTCCATTAAGACCTATTTTATGCACGCAGAACTTAAAAACTGTTCGATGGTTTGTGGATTTACTTGCCTTCCTTCGAAGATAGCTCATGCCATTTTGTCTAATAGATACACTTAAACTCTCGAGTTTGCTCAGCAACGTCTCACAGTGAGTTCCGACGGAATGGGCTCAGCTGATATGCAATTCCTCTATAAAAATACCTTTTCAAGAAACAGTTGGCTTTTCTATGTGACTTTATTTCACCAAACAACTTTCGTTTGCTCATTTCAGTTGAGCGCAGTAAGAAACTTATTCGCTCGTGTACCGAGAACAGTCGTTTTAATTTTAAAGGGAAGCATTTAAGCAAATTGATGATATCGCCATGGAAATGCATTTGAGTCTGAACTTGGCCGATGCGTTCTTAGGTATGAGCAAGCAGAAACTCCTTGACAATAGTTTGGAATTTCCCGCAAACCAACGTTGCGTTGACGACATCTTAATTTTCTCTGGTGAAGAACATGTTACTCATTTCACCAACACCCTGAATTCTGTCCATCCCAACCTTTTGGTTTCTCACGAGGAAGAAAAATGACAACCGCTTACCCATTTTAGATATTTTACTAAACAAACGTCCCGGTGGAACGGTGCAACGCAACATCTACCGTGAAGGCACTTGGGGTGGACGTTACTTCAATTTCCCATTTCGCACCAGTGGCGTACAAGCGAGGATTAGTTCGAAGTTTGTTATACAGAGTGAAAAATATCTGCGGCCAGAGTCAGATACAATAAAAATAAAAACCAAGGAACGGGCATTGTTAGCCAACGGTTATCCAGAAAAATTTCACCGAACAGTACCGGAGTAGGAGGAAGAGATATGCAAACCGGTCACTGCTGAAATGGGACAAGTATTTGTTGCTTTACCATTTAAAAATGACTAATTTTTAAGCCAAACTCATGGGATTAGGTGAGGTTGTGCTTATCAGAACGCACCAACCAGCGCTTTGGGCACAGAAACGGTTGACCCTGAGTATTAGTCTACCTTGGCTTGCTTTCATAAACACCATTTGGATGCTTACTACAGTTCCGCGGCCAACAATTCCTGATGCGCCTCAGGAAGCCAGTCAAAACGACAAGATATGTACTAATGTGTGTCAACTCTACAGTGTGAATTCAGTGAACACAATGTTGGAAGATACGTGTAGTCAAACAGTCCAACAAAAGTGATATTAACAGTATAGATCAACAGAACCGTGCTCCGTGAAAGCAAGTTTTGCCAATATTCTTAAGGCAAATGATATATACCGTGCGGAACCAACTGTGTAAGCCGGGTGTGATGCAGCAGGAAAAATATAGATATATATCACTCGATGTAAAGTGGAACTTTTTAGTAATAGGAGATTGAATGTTTTCATGAAATGATTCGCCATGTGATATCATCGCTCAACTCACCATAAAAGAAACCATGGAAGCACTGTTTCTTTATGGTGAGTTGAGCGATGATATCACATGGTGAATTATTTTATGTAAAGTGGAACTATCTACGTATTATGAACTGCAAGAAAACAAGCACTACTTTGGACAAAGAACTGGCAGATGGTCGAAGAATGTAACCTTCCCAAAGTAACTGATATTACGATTCTGAACATGGGGTTATTGTGAACGTTTTAAGGGACATTAGGGAAAGCAAAACGACACCAAATGAAGACGAATTCAATTTACTTGAAACGATTAGGAGAAAGACAGTTCCGTTTTTAACAGTTTCCAACATTGTGAAGCTTGAAAAGTGAACGTTCAGGTTAGTATTGGTTAAGGCGGCAAAGCTGATGAGTGGATCGTGAGCATAATTAGTCACGGCAACACGGAATTTGGAAGCAAGGTCATTGCAAAAAATGGAGAAGAACCATGGAAAAGTCAATTTCATAAAGAACGATGATATTTTTACTTCAATATTTGTACAGGTTTTCCGTTATGCCACAAATTAGACAACCAAAAAATTTCATCTTAGTAAACAAAAGTCGCATATCACATTGCACACAGCACAGATGTAAATAATATCTACGTGAGACATTTCAAGAAGTTTATACATATTGGCGACTGTGAAAATTCGTTTTGATCCTACCAAAAGATGCAGAATTACGTGGGATTCATTTACATAAATCTGACTGGAACCCAATAATCATGCGATCTAATTGGACATGTCAGTTCCTAGAGCACATTGAATTTAACCTGGCCAAACTCTGCAAGTGTTGATGCTTTCCAAAATGTCAGAACAGTGTTGTTGAAATCTTTGCAACTGCTTTTGGTAGACTAATAAAACGTATGCCACTAATGTGACTGCTATTTGATGACAGAATGATATAAGGGTTTCTTTTGCCCTATAATTTTTTCATGCCTATGATCCCACTATCTGTATTCGATCGCAGATTCTGTACTGTTTTCTCGACATACAATGTCCAAAAGCTGCTTATCCCAGTTGGCAATGAAACTCGGCCAACAACAAATTAAAAGTGAAATTTCCATAACGATTTATGCACAAAGCAATGATTTACCGATAGTGAAATATAGCACAAAAATGACAAAGATAGTAAAAATGTGAAGCCAGCTCCTAAGAATTTAAAATCTTTGTGATGGGTGAAATTGGTGTCATTAACTTGATGGAATGACACCTTATTCGATCATGCACTACTTTCATCCTCAGAATTACATCAGCTTGAAATCGACGGTAACCGCTGACGTATTCAGCTATCACACATTCATAGACCGGTGAGCTAAAAAAACGTCAGCAAAACTAATGCGGCTAGCAGCAATAACAACTACTACTACCGTTTTATCAGCAATTGGGAAAACGTATCTGTGCCACTTATACGCATATGAAACATTTTAAATGCCAACTGTAGCCACCTACATCCCTGCGGGGTGTACACACACTGTCAAATAAATCGAACTCCAAAAATGAAGGACTCCATCAAACTTCAGATTACAAAATGAAACACTGCATGGCTCGGTTTACATGCTAGCTCTTCTGATCACCACCTCCACATCATTTATAATCTCTGGGGTGCGCAGTCCCTCTGTGGGTTCCCTACTGCTCATTGGTTGCTCAAACCAAAGTTGACTTAAGGAAATCTACCCGGATACTTTGACCAAACGATCAAAACCAAAAGGCAGTAGGACAATTTGAAGTTCTCGTGGCTCAATAAGGAATACACACTGGTTACGTAATCCATGCGCACTGTGACTGAAACTAAACATCCTGGGTATCCAATGCACTTATCCATCAAAGATTTCAGTAAACATAGAGCTGTATGCTTTGTTCTCCCTCCATGGGTGGTTTAGAATCACGAACAAATCGTCTTCTTTAGAGTGACTCCAAATACCAGTCAACTCGATGGAGGGCATCGTGCATAAGCTTTGGTTAACTTACTTAATTGAGAACACCTCTTCCACGAGAAAGAAACGAGTAGCGCCCCCTCGGCGGTGACTGCTTGATACACACGGTCATTTGGGACCGAGTCGAGAGGCATTCATGAAGAGTAGTCAGATCCATGGCTGAATTTATCCATCTAAAACCACTATGGGGCGTTTGAAAAGGGCACAATAAACAATCGACAGAGACAGACCAAGTATACCAAAGTTTGGACTACTCATATCATACTGCTGTTGCAGAGAATTGCATCGGTTGTTCTCTATTAGCTATCACGATAAAGTATAAAGATGCGGTCAAACAAAAGTCAGCAACTTTCTTAAAGTGTCTGATCTTAGTCCAATTGAGTAAACCAGTGATTCACGTCATTCAACAATAGTGAGTAAATAATTAAGTGTTTTAAGAGCACCTTCGTGATTTAATCAAACCTTCGGTTTCGCGACTCATGATGTTTAAATAAGCAAACAGATCTAGAAATGAAAACACTTGATTGAAAAACTGTTAATTCGAGTATTATACTTGACCCTTTTGGGGAAACGAAAACAAGCCATTTCGGACCGGGAGAGCGCCACTAGCGTGACCAGTAAAACATCTCCCCTGCTCTGAGTTCATGTTCACTCAGGATATTGGTCAAAGCGAAAATGCCGAATGTCTGAGACATCATCTCTTTCAGTCAGCAGTCAAATTACCTTTGAAAATGCATATAATATTTCTAGGACCACAACACGTATTGTTTTCTCTTCACAGTACTCTCATTGTCGTTTTCCGTTTGTTTTGTTTTCGTGGATTCTAACCACAAGTAGGTCATCCCTTGAATGTTATTGCTCAGTTCTCTAGACGTGAGAAGGCAGTGACTTGATAAACCCACACAGTCTCGCTCACCAATCCCGGATTTGCGGGTGAACTGCGGAAAAAAGTATCGTCCACGTTTCCGAACAGTAGAACTTATGCGTTCCGATAACTAATGACCGTAAGAGCGACACCATGCTTCCTGTCGTCGTTTCTTCCACAAAGATACGTCTATAGGGATCTCGCTTCATACACCGATTGCACCTCTTGATTTAGCCAAGAACACATAATGACCACCCCGATAAATAGCGAACACAAAAAGATGAATTTTCATGCTTTTCTCTCCCGGACAATTTCAGGCATTTTCTGCTGAACAAATTTTCGACGACCACGTTTCGATACGCTTATTAGACATTTTTACCCAGCTAGTATTTTCTCTGTAAACGCAAGATGAAAATTGTATTCACTCAGTCAATTTATCGACTTTGGAAATATAGAGCTTTTTAATTCTATTCCGGACATGAGAAAATTATATCTCGTCAGAAACGAACTGCTTATCACAATCTGCTCAGATTAGATGGATTAACCTTGATATTGACTATTTACACGAATGTTTTGTCGTTTCAAGTGAATAAACCTGCAAAACAATTGCTTTTTTGTAATCTGCGCATTTGGCTCAAGCTTCAAGCTGTTTGCGGGCACCATGAACATCCAATCAGGCTTTGCTCGACAACTATGCACGATCAGGTAATATTCATTCCGCCCATTCCTTATACTACCACCGATAATTTGACCGCTTACTTTCCAGCTACTCGAATCCGACCGCCAAGACTTAGAAGAGCAGTTTAATGCACTCATTAATCCAAACTCACAGAGCGCTTACAATTATTCATTCAGTCGAAGTCTACAGTGAATGTGATTGATATTGAGTCTTTAAAGTTGACTGTTTTCCTTCTAGCTAGTTTTCTCATGTTCCAGTGAGCACCATGAAGACGTTACCCGTGGTAATGAAATGATAATCATGATTCGCGGGATTCAAAACTTGTTCATGACAAGAAATACATAGAGAAATAACAAAAATATAGAAACCGATATCGGCCCAGAAAACTGATACGTTTTGACAAATCAATGACTGGCGAATAGGTAGATCGAATTCCCGATTCATAAAGCAGTTTGGAAATAATGCAACCGGAACCCTTCATTCAGAACTCCACAGAAGAGATAATTCATCCAGTGAAGCAAGTATGGAAGCTGAAGAAAATATCATTCTATAAACCATCCAGACAGCAAAACAATAAATCGTTGCATGAAAGAAGTGCAAAAAAAGTCACAAAAGTGATGCGGTTTACGGTTCACCAAATCCCAGTTCCGACTAGCCCTTCCGGGGACCAACCTGGGCTACAGGATAATAACAGTGAATGAAGCCGTGAGTGGTGGTATCTAAGAAGTACCGATGACTTGTAACTTCAAAATGTTGATGTGTATATCCGGTTGCAAGTCACTGCTTGAATGTTTTCACTTTTCCTCATAAATCAGAAATGTTGGGGCATGAAAATTCACTCTGCAGATGGAAAAATAAACGGGATCTACAGCACTGCCCCATTTTAATCCAACAACCGGCGACCTCCTAAATCGCTGTGCTACAGGAACCTGTTTTGTTAAATAAAGTGGTAACAACTGATGGATTCACTTCAACAGTTAGTTCAAAAAACGATGATGTTTGAAAATTGACGAACCCTAGCTTCACAAGATAACGAACCCTCATTAAGTGACCTCCGGTTAGAAATCGATAATGGTTTCGAAGTCCTTTTAGCAGAAATCCAATCCTCGGGGACAGCAATCAAGTGCGAATTGCTCTGTGGAAATGCATCACAGAAAGTGTTCCCTCCATTTTAGGTTTTTTCATATTTCCTTATCTGTCACATGGAAAAGGTTATGATTATTTTAACAAATTTGATCAAAAATCGGCTTGAATCTCACGCCTGCAACTTTCGCGAGGACCGAATTATAGACGGGCAAATATGCGGACCAGAAATATGAGTACGTGATAATGAGTGCACTGATTCACATGTGATCACTGTACGATAACCAGTCGCCCTTTTTACTCAGTGATGTAATACATAATTCACACCAAACTGCCAAGAATCTTTAGACCTTGTGGAATAACGAATCTAAGGTCATTCAATTCAGCCTGTTTGTACTTAGCTATGCACGTAAAAATTTCCCCGTTAAAATCTAGTCAGTTCCGCCTCAAAATCCGGATTATTCGATTACGGTACCGATTTACGGGAAAAACATGATGAAAGATCTGAGGCGAAAACGGTCAATTTATTTTTCTGACCATTCAATGAAACGAAACTGTACCGCACAAGTGGATTCACAGTGTTTGTAAAAACATTCTAGCAGACTGAATGACCATGGATTATCGGCGGATTCTAGTGGTGACGACTTGGATTGAAATAAAAACAGGCCATTGAAAAATGTTGCACTATTGTGAAATACCTAGAGGGAAAATCTCATTTGGACTGGATTTCCGTGTAGTTTAGTCTGTCAACACATCGGAGACGAATATGTCATGCTGTTTGCGCAGGATCACCTAACTCTGATTGAGAGTCCACTCTGTTCACATGAATTGCAAAGATCTTAGGCTAGCCAATCAAAGAGCACGTACGAATTGGTGAAACTGAACAACGCCAATGCCCCACCTCTTGTTTTGGGACATGAACCTGTCTAGTTAGTACTGATCATAGCAGAGTTAGTTCAGAAACTTTGCTGTACGTAGCTTAATCCCCCAACTTATTATTGTTGGAACATGAACCTGTTATGTCCATCACGCACAAACGGGCCTCGAACTAACACGCATAATCTGCAGTAATGTCTTTTTAACATTTCCTAACTCCGTGAATGTAGTCCTGCGCTTGTTTAAGCCCAATGCCCATTTTCGTATGTTCCTTACCATTTTCCATTTCAAGGCTGGTTGAATGTTTTTGGGAACAAAACTATCTACGGATAATATCAGTACAGACAAGCAATAACCCTACCTAACACGTGTGGACAACACGTAAACTCCTCCCCCAGCTAAAGATCGAGGTCATGCCTAACGGTGTTCGGAAATTTCGCATACCAGTCGTCCTAAATGAATTCCTAAATTTAATAATCGCGTAGAATGCACCAAAATGAGCTTTCCCCTCTAACTGATCAATGCGGTCGAGTAATTTCTACATTTCAAACCATCCAAAATTTGGCAGAAATCCTCTCATCCTTAATTCATATGCATGTTATGCTCCTTACTCGACTAACACCGCGATGTGATCGCAACCTAAGTTCGACAAGGAAAATCGATACGATCGTTTTGACCTATGAAAAAGGAATACAAAACGAGTGAGAAACGAAACATTTTCACAACTAGATGAAACAATTTACCTTTGATAGTGAGTGTTGCTTGTTTGCGAATGGATTACAAATGTGTTTTGCTAATCATCATCAGCTTTCACACAGATCAATGTGAATCCAGGACGGGACTGTGTCACACATTGTTGTTGCAGGTTCTTTCCTTAGAACCAAAAGATTTTTTACTGATAAAAGCGGTTTCACCAGATTAACGAAAATTTGTCCTCATTTCTATCCAACTCGGCATTTGTTTATGGGAATCGTTTGTATTTCATCTAGGATGAAACCGTTCTACAACTGACTATCTTTCAAACTCGCACAGTCAAACAATCGCACCTGATGGATAATGACAGTTTAGCAAGGCTTTTGGATGACAGCTTTATTGTTTGTCCACTTCCATTTTACCTTCCAAACGTGCGTATGTCATTCGCGCTTATAAATTATGAAAATTTTATGGGAATTGAGGTTTTTCATTTGTAACTTGTGCAGTTTGTGCGATAATTCAAGAGGCTGTGCAATGTGATTTTTTGCAACAAAGTTGTGGCAATTTTTGTTGATCGTCATTCGAAGCTCCTACATGCTAATGAACAAGTAAAGGTCTTTTCCTGCGGAAACAAACGATTGGCTTCGCGGTTAGCGTCGGTCGTTATCTATGTGCGCTCAGTACTCTCCGACCTAGCCATCTCTAAACCTGCATACTCCTTAAATAAGTTGGTGATTGAAATTCATCTGGATAGATGCCGGATCCATGTAAGGTTCACACCTTGAGCCTTCATAAGGTTTTCATTTGTTAAGCGAGGTTAAATTTCGGAAAGGGGACACAAGGTCTCAAAGTATGAATTCCGGTTGTCAGCAAAACCAGTTGCCTCCTTTGTCTGACCATGACCTCAATGTATTTTCCAGATTTCAATCAAAATAAAGCAATAATGCGGTTAAAACAAGTAGCATTTTGTTCCACAGACCATTCATTACTCGGCTTAGACATCCCACTGATTATGGTGTCTACTTTAATCTCTTCTACCTTCTCCGAGGCCTACCATTTGACGTTGGTTTCAAACAAAAATGAGACAAACGCACGGTGTTCAGTGTGTACTTTCACCCGTCACGCCTTCATACGGCAGGGTAAATTGTTTCTGATTCAAGTACAATCTTTCGCAATTCAATGTGTCCAAGAAATTGCGTGCAAACAGTTTGGTCCCACAATTCAAGATAGCCACATAGATTCAATATTCACTAATCATTTTCTTCTTAACCACGTTGGTATGCGTGCATTAAAAAGAGGTGGCATCCAATGCTAGGTTTGTTTCAAAGCTACGAGGTTTCGTCTAAAAAATTCTTGGGGGTTTTTCGCTTCAGAAAGGAATCACGTATATCTTGATTACTTATAAGCACGGTCTTTGCATGTGTTTGCAACTGTCACGGAAAGCTGGACAATCTTCGTGATCTCGTTGAGTGCTGACGGACGAAATCGACGATTAGGGTGAATTGACTTTTTATTCGGAAAATGAAACTGTCGAATTATGCCAGTGAGGGAAGTCAAATAAAAATAAACCAATTCCTATCGATCCGACTTCCCGTGGAAGAGCAGATCATCTGTCCAACGGAATGTCCGCTCTGAAACCTGCCTTACCGTTTCGCGTACCATAAAATTAGGACCTCGCTCGGCAGTATAACTTGGCTTCGAAGAACAATCTTACAAACACGCTAACGAAGACGGATTAAGTGGAATTGTAAGCCGACATTTTCAGATACCGTTCCATTAATGATCGAAAACTTGTACCTAATCGTATCACCCAGCCTGTAACACATGGGCTTTATGTCCTTGATTCTTGGAATTTTGAAGTGAGAAATGCTTTTCTGAGTGCTTAACATGCATGACACTGCACAACTGAATCTACCAATTACTCAGGAATGATATAGATATCGAAAAATGTACAGTCTCCACTAAAAGTCTTGACAAGTTAGATTGCCGGCGGAACTGTACAAAAGACCGGAAAGCAATTTTCGGCAATCGGTGCATTCAGCTTTCATTTTTCGCCAAGTTCTACCGTAACGTGTGGCCACTAGATTGAATAGCATGAGTGCGCATTTCCACAGTTGGTATTTTAAGTTGTGCTTGTTTAGCTCAATGCTTGATCAATCATCTTGGTTTCCAGTAGACCGTAATTCCCTTGCTGTTGTTCGTTTGCTATATGATCAAAATGTCCAGGAACAGTAAAAATGTTGCGCTTCCTTCTTCCTTTTTGAATCTGATCTTGAGTACTAGTTTGCTTAAATACTTCTGTAGTTCAACAAGCTTGGGTTTTTGAACACCAGAAATATGTCACCCTCATATACGATCCATAGCTAAGATCAAAAATCTGCGAAAGCCTTAGCTTCGATTGGTTTTACGATTCCGTATGTTAACACAAGTGATAGCAGCGGTCCCACTAGAGGGCAACTTTTTCGTTAACATATATTCCCACCGAATTGCAAGCACGTATCTAAACACAGATCCACTAGACTAACTATCTTCTTCTTTCTTTTGCTTAAATTTATAATCGCTTCCTGTCAGACGTCGGATACCTTCTATGGTGCAATCTATATTAATATATTCGCAAGCCAAAAACAAAGGCATCATTCTAGCGGTTATTATAAATATATAATATGAATGCCGGGAGTTATTTGAGATTTGTGTCCTTTTGGGGTCTTATCGCTTTCTCGACAGTAGATTATCCAGTATATAAATGCCAAACAACCATCAGATAAAGAAAACAAGTGTAGTATTGCCAAAGCTGTGAGCCGCAGGTTTGTGGCAAGAGATTACAAAATAACAATTTGTTTCAACTGGTTAGTCTTTACGTACTGGTACACGGCAATGAACTTAACGCTCGACACTACCCAATAGATCCTGATTGCAGAAATTATAATTTGCCACTGAGCAGTACTTCTAAACACAGATGAAAATCCCAAAATCAACATCATATCTGTCCTTAAATTAGTGTACAATGAATGCGACTAGTCAATTTTTTCCTTCTAACTCGCTAAGACCTGAAGATAATCCAGGAATATCATGAAACTCAGTTAGATTGATCTAATTCCCAAACAGAACTGCTCATTTCTAGAATCACCTAACATCTGTTCAGTAGATAAGAAACACAAGCAGACGGTTGGACATGAACAGACAAAACAATTATTGACATTGCTACCGTTTTCGGGCTGAGGATTTTCACCACTTACGGTCTTACGCTAGGTAGGGTATCAGTCGTCCTGTTGATTCGATGGAAAGCAAACCAGCGCAGTTATTTCTTGACTGGTACAGCTTAAAAATAGAGCAGCCAGAGAAAATCGAAAGCATATGAGATAAGATTGTTCTGACAGGTCAAATTCCGATTAATTTTCCTGTTCACTGTGAATGGAGAATTCATCCTTCAACTACTCACTTTTGTCTGCCTCTAATTGAAAAGTATGGGTGAGTAATTGTCCAATACTTTTAAACACTTTGACTGTTGGCATTAGAATAACGGTAAATTTCACACGCCACGACTTTGGTTGTACGCAAAAATTGGACAATGACAAGATCTAAACCTTTGTCAGGACCCCGCAAATCTATTGGTTTGCCATATTAAAGCTTGTAAACCAGCAGTTTTAAGCACCTTATGTGTGCATTTTATGGTTAATTTATACTGGTATGTTCGTCGAAAATACGATAATTTAGCTTCCTGTTTTGGTTTTACGTACAAAATGGACACGTCTCCTTTTGGGTTGACTTTTATCCAGGTGCACTCGTTAATTGTAAGATTTTAACAATGATTTAGAAATACCGAATTCAACTGTTATATTTTCTATTGGTTTCTTACTTTATCCTTTGGAACTTCATTTCACTTATTCGGTTTTCAATGGGTTTGAACCTAGGTGCCAATAAACGACTGCGTTTACTTACGTCAGTGTTTGTCCCACGTTCTTGCACAAACCGTTGCCATTTCCATTTTTGCATAAATCCATATCGACAAAATTTGTTGACCTGGGCAACCAAAGGATGTGCACTGTGATTGATAATTGTGTGGTTGCATGTCTGTAGGCTCGCCGATTATGAGATCGCGTAACTTTGCACAGGTCAGAAAAGTCGTCACGATGAGCCGGCTCCGATCCTGTCCGCTCCAGACCAATAAGCCGGTGCACTTTACGTGATCAGTGCAGAAAGCCGATCGAATTATTTATTGCCTGCTACCACGTGAGCACAACTTGTAAAGTGCAACGTCTTCGTAGCGGTTTATCAATTTGGATCAGGTGATAAGGTGAGCGTTTCTGTTCACTCAAGCTGCGATGCCGCTTTACAAATGTCTATCTTACACGACCATAAGTTCTCATCTGTCGACTTCCCTTGCAATTTGATCTGGAAAGATTATTCTCACAGATTTACACGGACAAGCGAGGCATGATTACAATACCTCAGGTTTCAAGTGTACGTCATATGCAAAACAAAACAAATCTGCTACAGACTTTTGCAAGCAAATTCAATGACCCTATTGTTTCTGGGACCACTTTGGAATCTATGGTGAAGGACGAACAAAGGCCGAGTAACAAACTGCACAGCAATCCGCGCACATTTGCTTGTTTGCCTGAGCGCCCACAGACCTATTTCCTGTCCAGAGGTAACGGGGCAACTTTGTGAGTAATCGGAATGTATGCACATCTTCTCATTCCTCCCAAAATGATCCAAGCAAATATATGTGATATATCGTTTCATGTTATTTGCATTTCATATTCTACACATTCTCTTTGTTCTTTGCGTTCATGGTAAAAGAATAATTTTCACCTCGGGGAGCTCTAACGGCAAAGCATTTCTTGTCAGGTTGACAAAATTTGGTTGAATAAAATCTTTCTGATTTTCAGTTTGACGTGTGTCCATTTCTAGGCTGTTATTTTTGGTAACAAGAAAAAACATGCCTCCTGGGCTGGCATCTTTGCACTAGAGTTTGTGAAATAACTTCCTTGAAGTTAATTTCTCCCGAGATATTGTTATTCCATGAGAGCACGTTTTCATTTCTGAACATCCCAAATTCAGTTTGATGCCTATGGCCAATTAATGTAAATAACAATGTGCAAATTATAAAGTCTGTATGTATGAGGAAGTGAATAACGAAGGAACCCGATTTTGCTATTTGTTCGTAATTGATTTTTCGAGTGCAATCCTCATGATATATTAGCAATAAAACTGTCAGCAGCGCTTAAGTGGCTTTTTTTAATTCCAATTCCTTATTTCCTGAAGACCTACTCAATTTGATATCAACAAGCAGAAATGCACAAGAAGGGCGGTTATTTTGTATGCTGAAGACCCTATTAATATATATGTAATATATCAAAGGGACTCACGCCATGGTACAGTCGAATTGAAGTGTAGAATTTATCCGAGTGTGAAAAAACGTGGACCAAGGAACTTTGCTCGCTTTGGAGAATGTCAATTGCATGTTATTTTCGGCCTGCTAATAAATGCTGTTCAAGTGAACTATCGTAGCAACATCCGGCATGTTCTTGTAGTTCACCTGGTATTGTGTACTCGGAGCAAATGTGCGAACGGTGTCTATGATTGGATTCGAATTCTGCCGGGATTACACAATTCTTAAGTGTGATTTTTGTTGGTTTGGGAAATGAGCTAGTAAGAAATGTCAAAGGTTTCCGTTCCGCAAGTATGTCCCTCGATAACTCTCAAGAGTCGGTCCCAAACAAGTCATGGATGAACATAACCCAGGGGCATGAATGCAGCGTTTTCTGAAAGATGGCTGACAACATGCACCAGGCGGCAGGCCGCAAAGAAACTTGGCTTTTTATGAGGGAAAAACAGCACGAGGCCGTGGTTCACTGTGTTCTCCTTTACGGCTGAAGCCTAGCAACTTCCCCTTTACCAATTTCGGTAACTCTTTTTAATTGGTCCTCGGCATTTCTCATTCAATTACCAAATTTAGTTAGGATATCTCTTAAGCAACGCCAAGTTTCATCATCGGAGCTTTGCGACTGATAATCACGTTCTAAAAGATGTGACTGTTCTGCATCTGGGCTAGGTCCAAATTGTTTTGTACGGTCCCTCTCCCCCTTTACTTTTCCGGTTTACTTTGCTTCATCTTTGGTTGGGCCATAAGGCGCTGCCCTCTTGTGCAGCGGCACAATAAAGCTGGTTCGGTTGTAATTCCAGTATGTTCCATCGTCTAGAATGATAGAAGAATTCGGATCAGAACAACAGTCAGTTGTGAAGATGCTCATCAGCTGACCTGTCGACCTCTAAAAACATATAGCCAAATTATGCAACGGTTTGCGGCAAAAAACGGAATTAGAACCTGACTGGCTCCAGGTCACATCCATCACATCGACCCCGTACAAAATAACCATCTTGGTCTTGGAACTATGGTGAACCACGGTCTGCATACAAGTTCAGTAATGTTGTTCACGGATCTCTGGTTTTAGTACGAATCAAGATAAATTGGCTTATGTTTTCATCCTTTTCGTGCAAGCTGAGTGATCGTTTACCGGTGACTTGAGCATCGATGCTGATTTATGAAAAATTGCTTTTCCTTTCGCTACACTCATACTTGTTTAGTATTATACTGATCACCTCACTTATAGAGGAGTGAGCTCTGTGTTCCACTGGAACTTTATGGAATCCTCCACGTTATTTCGTTATCCAGAAAATATTTGTCATATCATGTTCGTGAAGTCTTCATCCGCCATGCTGGTATGATTTTAGAACACGTGTTGCGTGAAGCAAAGTGGGTAAAACTGACACTGTTCCTAACCTTGTTACAAACGACAAGAGTAAGGTACGAATAAGAATGGCGAAGTAGATGACTCATTGCGGAATAGTTTGGGAATTTCGAGTTGAAACTAATGAGGAACAATGCACTTGTCCCATTATGGGAATAGGAGTCCTTTAGTTACAACATGACCTTTGGATGCGATAGCCACCAGGGGGTAAAGAGTGTTTCTTTCCCACTAATATAAGAAATATTCAGCAATCACATTCAGCCTCCCATTTCAGTCAAATTTTTGCTCAGGTGGCGAAATTTTGCGCATGTGATTTGCTCTACACTCTACGATGGTAGACTTCTTTTTGTTTTGTGAAATGTAACAAGTTTACGCACTTTTTTTTTCAAGACGTACACACCGACATGTCCATTTGCATGCTATTTACAAACTCAATTCCAACGGCCTTTTTCAGAGTGGAGCCAGTCTTGACGGATTTGGGCTGGAAGCGTGTAAACGATCGTTCCGTAGAAGTCAAGCTTCGCTGGGTTGAGTGTCCTCGCCATTCAGATTTCAGAACATTCAAAGAAGGGGAGCATTTAGTATGTCCAATACTTTTCTTTCATCTTACGATGAGTGCAATGCCAATTTTTGACCATGCCTTTCGAAACGTGAGGCTACCGGTAGATGATCATTTATTAAACCAAATAAATTTTCTAACCATTGCATGTTATACTCACAGCCAATGTTTATACTAATTTGAAATTTTATTTACAAGGATGGAATAACATTTTATTAGCCCAGGTGCTTTGTACACATCGAGTAGCCTCGCGCTCAAATTTTAGTAAGGATAATATTTAACAATAGTTATTCGGTAGAAATTTTCCAACAAGCATTATCATTTACTCACTTTTATCATTTCCAACAATCGCAGTGAAAACTTGTTTTGATTTGGTACTCGCTTGAAGGTCTGAAACTTTTTTCCCATTCGATCGATATCAGCTGGGGAGTAACTCAGTGAAAATCAAAACTACGGCTACCCATTGTTTTCTTGAGCACAAAAACAAATTTATCAGCAAATCATAATCATTATGTTTTCTTTTTTGAGTTTTTTGAAGTTTTCTTTGACCAGCTAGAAGCCGAAGTTATTTCGCTTATTTTTTTGTTGTTGAACTGTATTCGCATACTACCGTCTGAATGAAGCAGAAAAATAAATGTTAGTTATTTTTTTATTTCATCCTAGCGAAGTACGTTCAACAGCTTTTGCATGCGACGAACAATGATTCTGCTTGGATCCTTACAACCCGTTATCCCTAACAGAACCACAACCAGCACTCGTAGAAGCGAATCGAATGAATTTTCCTATACTGATGCAAAAAACCACCCGTGAACATTCGGTCAGCGTATGCAAAATAATTGTATGAACGCGAACCATCAAAAGTTAAACTTTTGTCATGGCTTAGCCGTTGGCACCAATTCCAGCCACTTACATTAGCTCTGTTCGCAAGATGATGACACTAAGTGCGCGTAAATAAACTTATCAGCACCTGTGGCTTTAAGTGCTTCACCTCAGTTGTGTAAAGCCTCACGGCTTTCCCAAAAGTGTACACAGCCGCTGTTAAAGATCATCTGCCGATGACTCTTTTTCGAAAACTTCGGAGAGAAACTCAGCTTGGAAATTTTTTTCAAGTAAAAAACAACCATTTGTACTACTACATATTGAGTAGAACACTTTTCGACTGGCTTATATTATCTGCAATGTCTTTGGACGTATTTTTATCTACCATCTTCAGCCGATCGCCTTTCAATGATTTTGGAGCGATAAACGACTAGGAATGCCCAGCTTAAAAATTGGCCTCTTTTTGCTTTAGATATCACGTTTTGAACAATTACCACCACTTACTGCCTGATATAAGAAGATAAATAATTCAAGAGGCTACGCAAGATTGATGTGAACAAAACAATTTATTATGCTCAAAATTTTAATTGTGGACCATGTCCCTTGAGTCACTAACTGAACATGCGTGTATTATCTGTGGTAATTAGCTTCTTCTGACCTATTAAGAATGGCATTTATTCGTATTTACGTTGAGCAGAAGGATTGCAGCAACTAATCCAAACATCATTAGAACATCCGGTCTATTCAGTAGTCCTATGACAAAAAAGATCAACACGGTCAAATACGTATTTGAGATTACGAAATATTATATCCATCAATATCAATACTCATCTTGTCAATGAAAGTCATGGGCTCAGGACATGGCTACTTCGTTTTCGTTAGAAAGCGAAGCAAAGTCCATCATGCTTTGACTGAGGTTAAAAACGAAGAGAGACAAACACACAAGTTGATAGGCCACCTACCCTGGATCGAAATGGTTTGATGTCATGCAACCGTTGCGGTCTGTGCTTGAAAATCAAAAGGTTTGAACAGGCTTGCGAATAGCCAACTTGCTCGCATCTTCTTTGCTCACTTTAGGTGAACGTCATCCCCAACTGTGGTATTGTAACCAACAAACTTGGCTTCTTGCTAAGTTTGCGGGAATTCGAACGACGATATACGAATCAATACGGCAAACCTCCAGGAATGACAATGCGCGAATTCTTTCCCACCACGTTTGTCGCTGACGATTTGAAGGAGCGTGAAGCATTTTTTCAAGCTTTTCAAGGTTCGTCTTCTGTGTTACAGATAACAAAAATATCATGTATTTAGGTTTTCTTGTTTACAAAGAAATTCCAGGTTTGTAATAAATTCCGAGCTTGTTTGAGCTCTGCTCATTTTTATTACCATCAATGAATTCATGCAACAATTTTCGACAATGATCAACGAAATGCATACGAAAGATGCAATCATTATGGAACTACGTAGAAAGAGGGAATAGGTAAGCAAAGGGACATGCTTTAAATCACCCAAACGAATGATGCACAAGTTTCATTAACGGTGACCGCTTGATTAGCAGAAAAAGAAAACCAATACTGCGGGATGTTAACATTTCGTGTTACCCTTTCCAACCGCTTACGCAAAACAACCTGTAAATTCAGTTGTAGACTGCAGTGAACAAACATAGCGGGTCAATTCAGCACAACTAACAGTTGAAGTCATCCCCCATAGCAGACACAAAGTCTGTGTCAATAGCTTTTATATACACAGAGCTGGGTTACGTAATCGGACTAGCATTGCTTCAGTATTGTGTACTAAGGGTTTAAAACCTGAAATGGGACCAACGTCTTGTGTGGTTATTATCAAATATTTCTCGATTGGGGATCGCGGGTCATGATCAGGATACTAATTCACTGTATTTCGTCAAATCGACTAGGCCAACCACTGACATCTGTTGTGGAAGTCTTCTGTCTGTTCTGCCAATGTAAATGTCAACGCATCTCCAGGTGAATTGGCACACGAAATGTGAGGCAGAATGTGACATCCGAATAGAAAAACGTTGGTTCAGAATAATCTTCCTTGTTGTTAGCAGAAGGTGAAGTTCTGCAGATGAGTATGTGCGATCGATAAGTAAATTGAGTTTGACTCACTTCATTGTGTATACAGCTTCCTTCATTGCTTGAAAAGTTGCATCACCCTTCTACCAATACGGACATCGATAAATTTTGTTGTGTGGTATTGTATAGATTTTTGCGTATAAAAAATGATGTCGCATTTCAGCCAAAAATGTGAGTTTAACAAAGAAATTAGGGGGAAAGAGAAATTAATAAATAAAGTAATAAAAAATTTACATTCATCGCTTCGTAAAGAATACAGAAGCAATTATCCAGGAATAAACTTATCGCATTAGGACGGAGTGCTCAGGAATTCGGCTGAAACCCGGTCACGTTTTATCAAAATTCTTATTATAGATAGGAGCATGGAGTACCTATAAATATTGATTTTTGAGGATATGGAACGAAAATTGGATCGTGTCGAAATATGAGAGCGACACTTTGAAAGATCAATGTGCAGAGGATGCATGGGGTCAGAAAGAATTTTGTGAGCTGATAAGTGTTGATCACATGGATCAAAGGACAATTCAGCTAGTGGTATGAAGGACACCCGGCTAATAATTGACAGTCCCCGGCGAAGAATTTTAAAGTCTCTTTTAAGAAAACCTGGAAAAGTGACGGGAGAACAGTAAAGAAAGTTTGGAAAAACAAACTGGTATGCAAATCGGGAGATGGTGCTTTGTTTCACCTTACAGTGTCGAAGCTTCCTGGCTTCAAACAAAAACCGTCGGAGACCCTTTACACAGGTAGAAATGTGAGTAGTCCACTTCAGATTTTTATTAACAGTAACCCCTAGATATTTCACGGAATCAAACCTGGCAAAAGTTTTTGAGTTGATAGAAAATGTTTCGGATGGGTAAGCCGACCGAGAAAGAGAGAACAGACATCCGAAACATTTAGATGTGTTGAGATTTAAACCAGCTCTTGCAGAGAAATCGCAAACAGAAGATAGGTTGTTGGAAAAACTTCGAAAGTCATCGTTGTTCGAAACGGCTTGAGAGAGGGCAACATCATCACGTACTAAAACAAATGACAGGGGGAGCTGGTAGATAAGTCGCTGATGTAAGCAGAGAAGAGATAGAGTGAAAACGCAGCACCCTGTAGCACGCTTGAGTTGTTGATTAACGGTTTCGAAACTTTACCGTCCATTCGTGTGCACTGGGTTCGGTTAGTAAAGTAATCAGACAGCCATGCTAATAAAGAACTGGGACAACCAAATGTTTGCAGTTTGTGGAGTAGAAGAGACCGTGGAACCGAATCAAATGCCAACTAATAGTCTAGAAAAGCGCAACGGACGGATTTCATTGGTGAATATAAGGTCTTACAAATGTGGTGAATGAGGGAGGCGACAGCGTCCAAAGTAGACCTGTTAGATTTATGGACAAACTGAAAAGGGTCGTCAGGAGGATACATAGAAGAACACAGGCGCTTAAGTATAGCGCGGTCCGTCAGTTTGAGACCAGAAGGTGTTAAGGTGATGGGGCGAAAACATTTGGCTAAATCAGTAGAATTGTTAGATTTGGGGATGGGTAACCATTGGGTAACAATTACAAATAGGTATTGCTGGAAGAAATATTTCCTCTTCGGTGAGGCGTGCAAAAACTTCTGGCATGATGGTAAAACAGTCTTTATTAGGCCGCGTTTGCATTCAGCCGATGCGAAACCCCCGAAATACAAGTGCTGGCCACTTCACACAGCTTTTCTGTGGATGCAGCTTTTATGGTCCCGTTCGATCGTCTCATGGGTTAACTGTCTAAAGCATTAAAACAGCTGCTGGCCTGATTTCCAAAAGCTTCCTAAAGATTGCAATGAGCGGAATTAAAGTTTCAAAGTATTGGCAAAATTTGTAGAATCAGCAAAAATGCGATTATCGTCGCGAGTCGTTTGAAAAAAAAATAATTTGGGAATGCAATGATTAAACTTCGTTTCTGTCACAGATAAAAACATGTGCAAGTGTTTTGGGCCTAATGAGTTGCCCATTGCCACACCATCGATTTGTCTGTGCCTTCGAAATCAAATCGAATAATATTTGCCGGCAATATAATGAGTTTTTTAAACAGTCAACGGGAATTAAGGGGCACAATGGTAAAAGAGATTCCACACCGATGAAAAACATATTGCGAGAAGTCAAGGAAATATTTTCCAGTATATTTGCGAGTCCAAAAGAATTTTTAATACAATGAGGCATCAGGGACATAAAATGTCCACTAACCAAAGGGGCAGTTTGTGATACGGGGGTTTTAGCATCCATACTATTGGTTTTAACGGAACATCAGGTTTATGAATTTTGGTGACCTTTTAGTGCAAGATGTTTCGATTCACAATCGCTTGAGGAGTTCGCACTTAGCCTGAGAGATGTAACCGTGCAACCACAAAATCTGCAACTTACAAGCGATTAGATATACTACTGGAGGATTGTTATCTGGCGTTTTGTTTATCTTTAACTTAGGGTTATTTGACGTGGACTTACAAGCATTTTTCGTCATTATAACTAAACCAGAGCCTTTTTCTGGTTTGGGAAATTTCACCTCGGTCATTCGCCTATTCGTGTTCCGAAGTCAGACAAGATCGATGTCGCATTGGTGCAATCAGTTATAAGTGCAAGGTAGCCACTAGTTTTGTTCGCAACAATCTTTCGTTGTCAGATGAAGTTGATGTGGGATATCTCAGCCGATCGTACAAACTTTCGGATTGGCATTTTGTTTGTAATTGATCCGTCTTTGGCGGAACCTGGAAGTTCCAAAACAGAGAAGGAACATCGAGTCAAGGTTGACTGATTGAAATCGGAGTTGGGTTGTGCATTTGTTCCGCCCGGGCATCTGTAAGATATGCAACTGGCGCAGTAAGCCTTCTAATTTTTCCCAGGGTCTTTCGACGCTTTTTAAAATCTTGTTTGTACTGCTCTGCAATACTGAAGTGCACGTAATAGAGAAAAATATACTTCTATTTGCATAACTGCGAATTTAAATGGAGACGATTAGGTATGCATCACAGTATTTATTCATATAAGCTACGTAATCAGTCGTATGTAAAACACCTCACGGATGAACTCTAATAAGAGCACATCTCTAGTCCGTTTTTGCCACGGTGTACGATAGACAGAATCGTCTGAGGTTTGTTCTCGAAGGATATAATCCAACGGGCAATCAGTCAGACTCGCTAGCAAATATACCGAAACTGCTTGTAAGCAAACGAAGATTTGTATGCTTATCAAGCCATAGGCAAGTTTGCGAAGACATTATATCGTCCTGTAGAGAAGAATGAGGGAAGCATTAGAGTAGAGTATGCAGTACGGATACGACGTCTTCCTTTGATGGTGTCCGGCACAATTGGCTGTCGTCCATGTAGGTATGTAAGCAAACATAACTCACTCATTTTTGTTAGTCCTAATGGGTGCTGGCAGCGCAATAGTTAGCCACTCGCCAGAGTTCAAACCCTGAGAGTTGACGGAGAAGAAGAAAACCCGGTGGATTTTGATTAGAATGAAACTTTAGTCTGGTATTTTCCAAGTTTAAAAATAGTAAGGTTATCTGAAGTCTGGGCGTGATAGGCGCAATCCAAAGGGTAATTGGCCAAGCATAGGATATTTATTTAAGAGCCCTACATTCCACAGGCGCCCAGCCTGTCCTCGTGCTTCCTGAACAGAGATGATCACATTTCCCTAATATATAATTACTGAGTTATGGAGATGCTGTCCTAGAATGGCTAATCTATTTACTATAACAGTAGCTAAAATAGATCAGAAATTTTTTAACTTGTGACTATATTATCTTGGAAAAAGGTTCAGGAAATCCTCTCCCCGACGCGGTTGGGTTAACTGGTTTATGTGGCTTAAAACCACAACCAGCGAATTTCTTGCATTAGAAACCTTTCCACTTCCATACGGTTTTTCAACGTTCTACCTTACAGTTGATCTTTCATCATTTCACAATCATTCTTTTGAGTAGACAATGCAGTGAGGTGCGAACAAAGCCATGACTTATCAGTGCCAGACAGGGGGTGTTAAAAACTGAATTGAATCGAACAGTTCGCCCTGAGACAACGATTTGGTAATGGCCTTGACCGGAAACTTTCAGGAATGGTTCACTTAATCAAAAATAGTTAAAGTTAGCTTATAAAAGTCTCAGGCACAGTTATTTCTTGCAACAAATCCCCCAAACGGCTTCCTAATTGCTTTACACAGGTCAAAGCTGTGCACCTAGATAAGAAGGTACCATGGGCAGCGTTCGCAAAGCATCACAGTTGGTAACAATATGTTTAGGAAAACGCTCACGATTATGATCATGGTAGTATTCTTTCGGTCTCACAAAAACTAATCTCACATTTCCAAAGAAAACTGTGAAATTGCATTCTTCCAGAATTTTATAATGATTTTACGTTAAAAGGAGCGATTTTCTAATAATCCGATTTCGTTCTCCTCAGATTTGTTTCTTTGGATGTAGTCTGCTTGATCTGACCTAGATTATAATTAAAAATTTTAATTCTCCGTAGGGAGAGAAAATTAAAGGGCTACTGGCACAAGCAACATCACTGAAGATAAAACTGTAGCATCTTGCAACACATGAAACGCAAGATGATTTCTAGCAGAGTGGAATGAATTTCGTGTGTATCTTTTCGCCTACGTTAAAAACTGTCACCAGTTTGCATCCAGTGCGCCCGAGCTGAAATGCGAACCTGTAACAAACGACTGTGAGTAAAAAGCTTGGCCATTAAGTTAACCCGGTAAACTTCCATTTGTCTATGGAACATGGACGGCACACAACATAGTGCAATTATTGATCACTGGTTTCTGCAGGATGATGGAACTCTTACTGATGAATACTCTAAAAACCGCAATCAGTCCTCTTGGGCAGTAAACCATTCGGTAGCAAATGAATTTCTGATCGTTTGTAATGTCTTTGCACCCTACGGAGAAGCTATTTAACACCTAGAGACCAACACCATGGTGAGCAAAGGTCTGTGGCCTGCGAAGTCCAGTCACGAATAAAACTAAGCCATGCGGGTTTGATGCTCATAGAACCTTTGAGATACAGTCGGGTTCGCTTAATATCCAAACCTCTCGATTCAATACTATTTGTGACGTTTGAGTATCTTAGTTCAGGAGGAAGCGACATGCACTAAGGACGAGTTTTGACATGGCTCATTGCTTTCATTGACTTCTTACTGAAAGGTTAGATGTTGATTCTACCTGGCAAATCGTTTGAAAACCACGACAGATTCTCTTCTGTTGGTGCCACAGTTCACAAAATTATTCATAGATAATTAGAGCATATGTAGTTTTGTAAGGGCAAACTTTCGCCGGTGCATTTCATCCGGAATCTTTGAACCAAGTTCACTTTACTTGATAAACATCAATCACGGCTTACCTCCTACCAGTAAACTTCAGTAGTGTACCAATCAGGAACTAGAATTTCCTGCTTGCTATTGAGCTGAATGTAAGGTGAAAAATATCTATCAGAGGTTTAGAGACTAGAAATATAAGACGCATATTTCCAGTCCGTTTGATGCGGTCAGCACCGTGACGCCTGAACGCCAAAGGTCACGGTTTCGAAACGCACGGACCTCGGTAGCTTCTCTATTCAAAATCCCAGGGTCAGACGCGACAATTTCCTGGTGCCTAACTCAGCGTTGTAACTGGATGAATCAGACAGCTCGATATTATTATTATTCTTGTTAGCTTTTTCCACCATTATACTATGACCAAGTGTGAAAACGCCCCTACGCGGCCTAACTTGTCCTGCAGCAGTTTGCATTGAAATTCTTTACTGCTGAGCGGTCATTTATGATAAAGTTTGCAGCTCTACATTACGGAACCGTCCAGGAAAGCGTTTAAAATTATGTCAAATTCGAATTCTGCTTGTCTACAGTGATCTGCTGTAACAACCAATTTTTTTCTCTGTTCTGGGGTAGCGCTGTACCATACTGTTTTCATCTCTACAGGCATGTTGTTGGTCGGAGACAGCAATTCGTTTTCGACCGTCTTCATCTATTGCGATCTCAGTTAGTTTGACGTTATTCAGCGTTTCAAGGTTTTGGTTGCCGGTTCCCCAGCTCTCCTGACCAGCATCGGCTACACAGCCTGCCCCTTCTACTGCACCCATGCATCCAGCATACAATAAAATTGGATTCGGAGATTTAATTGGTTTCATCTGCCCCTAGCACTCAAGTGACATGTGATATCACTTTTCTGTTTGCATGTTCTGTCAACAGAGCAACGTACGTGTTGGCAGAACTTCGAAAGCAGTCGTGTGTAGTTCTGGGTAAGCAGGTGGCAAAAGCTACAAAACTATCAATTTGGTGACTATCTGAATTCGACGATGTTCGATAATTTTCAGAGTCTTCAGCAAAGAACTTCATGTTTCACTTCAATTCATCCTGAAAAACAGTAAAATTAAGCTCAATGACAGTAAAACAAACTGCCATTAGATGTTTGATGGACTGAATCCACTCGAAAGTTTATTTCAAATCGATCAGGTTTTCCAAGCAAAATTACTTTTTCGATAGTGCTTTAGCGGAAGGATATCGTGAATTTTCAAAAGGGTCACTGATCTCACTAAAGAAAGTATTTTGCTCTGCCTTCTCCTTGTTGCCGACCTTCATATTCGTCAAGACAAACTAAATAATGTTCGGTTAGTTGAAAACTAAACAGTTAACAGTTGAGCTGAAGATAAAAAGTGTTACTGCTTAAAATAAAACTTGATTGCAGATCGTGTGTATCTCAAAGTTTCCCTTATACTTGACATGTGCATTGGATTGTTTCCGTAAGGCTAATCGGGTCCAACTTTAACGACCGAGCACTCCTGTCGTTCCAATGTAGCACCCATCAAGACAAACGATACGCTTCAGGCTACTTGTCACACAGTAGTCGAATAGTGACAGAGACCCAGAAGAATTCATATTAAATATTCTTTTATTTCTGTATTTTAGTGGAATGTTTTCAAATCAATATTGGCAATTTTAGGTGATCCACAATCACAAAGGTGTCTGTTTTGTTTTATGCTGTGTAACAACGCTGTTAAATGCCAGGTGGTTAATTTACTCCGAATCCTAGTATGATCGTTTGGTTGTTCAAAGATTGCCTAAAAGCACGAAGTTTCCCCGTTTACTTCAGACAGATATCTTTTATTATGCATGAGCTGATGAAGCTGCTAGCAAAGTTAGGTGGCATCTCAGTCTGCTAAGCAACCGAAAAAAAGATAAAAATACCAAGCTAATAAACTAAACCCTGTTTCAATGGACGGCTCTTTGTGTAGCTGGTCTATTGTGAAGTATTTGTGATTGCTTATGAAACAGTTATCAACAACCCACGCCAAGATCAAGCGTCCTACAGGTGACGAACTTTGTTGGAAGTTGCGTGATCAAATGACGAATTGTGTCATATAAGAGGACGCTAGCAAAATAATTGATTGGTCACCCAATAAAAGCCTCACGTGCCTGGTGGTATAGTCACATGACTGTCACAGAAAACAAAAAGCCCTAAGGTTTACTACCCGACACTATTCCAACAGCCGAGCTGAGCAGAAGAATGCTCCCGAAAGCATCCTGGTCCTCTTAGAGCATCAGTATTCATTTGCCATGGAACTGGTCGCGCTTTGTAGTGATTCAATTAGTCTAAGCACTATTTACAATGTTTCTTCTGTTGTTACAGATATTTGCGTGACTGCCTATCAGATTAGCAGAAGGCTCAAAAGTAACTGGTTAAATAATATTTTTGTTGCAAATAATTGTTCCTTAGTGGTTCAAGCAAGTTCTAGATTTTTTGCCTCTTTCCTAGTTCATATCTAACAATGGTTTCTGTCAGAATGGCGATTAGTAATCGAATCCCCACATTTATGGATAGGCCGGAAGATGCGCTATTATCAATCCTGGGAGATTTTCACACAAATTCACCTAGGCATCTCATTGGTTTTCATCTCTACCAATCTGTTGTTTTCTGTTTCGTTTTATTCCCTACGTCGACAATCCCAAATGAATCTTCACCATGCCTCCTACAGTACTATGACAAACATATTCGATGTCACGGAAGACGCAAACACTATTTTCTCATAGTGAACGCTTTTCATTTTCCCTTTTTAAACTAATCTTTTGTTTTTGTTTCTTATACGTTCATATTTGTTTGCTTGTGTGCATCGACATTCCACACGGGGCCTAGGCTTCTAATTGTCTAAGAGGTGGCCCTAGCGAGAATTAAAAAGTTTTCTTATCAAAAGAGAGCAGTGCACTGCATCAGACTTCAGTTATTTGGGTAACTTCATAGACTTATCCTCCAGGCACTTGGAGTTCATTAAGACGGGTATGAGTCCAAAAAGTGGGCCTTTTAGATATGTTAGAAAATGTGCAGTATCTGGTTCAGTTATCGTGCACCTTTCAACACCATCACTGTTAAAACGTCTCCAATTCCCTTCAGCACTACATCTTTGCGATCGATACAGCGGTTCACTAAGCTTTCATCTGTGAACTGTGTCGATCGATACGATAAAATGACTGGAAACCGACGGCTGATATGATGGTGCAAATGACGCATTCATTTTGATATGAAGCTGTTTTCCTCAGACGTCATCTTGCTGTGATTTCGCAGAGTGATTTGTTGACAAAATATCCGTATCCGTACACTATACATTTCTAACCTAGCTAAGGGAAGGCATCAGATGTGAATTCGGATATTGTCATATGCATATTTGCACTCCCTGGTGTGTGTTTCATGCAAATATTCACATAATGGCAATGGCCAGATCACCATCTGGTCTCCTATTTGCTCTCAAATCCAAGGTGAACGAACGTGATTTGCAGACCTCAGACGGTAGATCATCCCTATGTTATTTTCCAAATTTCTCTTCAATAGTCGCGCTATTTGGAACATTGCTTTGTTGTTAATAAATTTTGAGTTAATCTAAAACCAATAATACATCTCTCCTTTGACGGTAAGTCAAGCATTGTTAAATCGCTTTGAAAACACAGAAAGATACGTTGTTGGATGAACATGCAATAGATTGTTTCAAAAGTGTAACAGTGTCGCAAAAGCATTCCCGGATATGTAGGTCGCTACCAAGACCTAGCTGACTATCTCCGCGTAGATTCGACTTTCGGTCAGCCGTAGAAGAGGGACAACACAGACCATCCTATAACCATGATTACTGGCAAAAGTTACCCGGCGGTAAGGAAATATTGTCAACTGGTATGCTCACAAAATCAGCCACCAGTGGCCCTGGCATTTGTCGTTCAATAATATTTAATACATCTCTTAATTTTACTTCACTTCAACCGTTTTAAGGTGGCAACTATTATGCTGCTATGATCTTTTACATCATTGGGTATCCAAAGTCATCCAACACGGTTTTGCGCAACAAGTGAGAACGTCTTGTGCATGCTAAACTGAGGTATGCGTTAGCTTAAACATCAAGTAAACGGGTAATCACTTCGTTTTGCGCAATTCTTCACGCGTGATCTACATTTCCCCTGAAATTGTGCACAGTCCTTTGAACACTGTTCAAAATGAACTTTTTGGTTCACAAAGTGCAACTTGTAAAAGAACTGCAAAGCAGTTTGCTTTGCACGGTCTATTTATGGGATCGGCTTGCTGCATTTCAACTCGTGCCTGGTGAGGCAGCGGAAAATTTAGCTATTTATATTTCGGTATCTGCACAGAAAGCAATATAGTGATTAGTTTATCACCTGTCTCCGGGCCAATGAGTCGTTGTTCACGGGGCAATGCAAATAGTCTGATATCAAAGCCCGCTCTAAGTTAGCTCTACGGACGGAATCGCTGGCCTTAGGAAATATAATGTCGGTTAAGGCCCAGTAAAGAAAACGGTTATCGCTGTGGAAATAGCTCAAATGCAAAGTTCCTGCGCGGTCACTCTCTCACCCTGGTCCTTGTGTGCATGTTCGTGCATTCTGACGACAGCTGGATGAGCCTAACAAGCATATTCCAGGAACAGATTGTACATTGACGCGTAGTGATTGATTTCAGTTCACCTTTCAGTAGCAATTACCGTGTTTATCTATCTCACGTTGCATTTCATCATCTTGCACATGTCTGGTTTTATTTGCTCTTTCATTTTCAACTTGTTTGTAGAAGAAGAATCACCTTTGTGGATAAGCAAACCAATTGGATGGAATCAAGGCAAAGGAATATTTCTAGTACGTGACCTAGCATCATTCAATGAACATTTGGAAAAAAGGGACCAAGAAGCCCGAGCTTCAGCCACAGGATTACCCGCACGGATTATACAAAAGTAAGGGGCCGTTCTTTAATCACGACTTGAAGAAAGTAGTTTAGCTCCACTAAATTCCTAAGGGAATAAGACGAGTAGTCTGAACTGCGCTGCTTACCTAATTTTTGACTAAGAGCCACATAAAGGTAAAAAAGACGCGTGTAAAATGTATCATTTTGGTGTTCGGTTGGGTGCTCGTGGCCTTTCAGATATTTTAATCGGATCATAAGGCATCCGAATATGATATCATTTATGGAATAACCAAATTCATGATGGGTTGTAGCGGAATCATCCCCAGTAATCTGTTATGAAATATATTGGTTTTCAAGTAGTCCTATTTTCAGGAGTCTAATTTGTTAATTTTTTAGAACGTGGTCGTCCAAAAATGGCTGTTTTATGATCGGCGCCAGTTTTGGTTGACCTTTTCCGGTCATAAGTCCGCCCTAGGAAAAGTTAGCAGTGTGGCCTTTGCCTACGACAATTCCTTTCTTGACCTGAAAGCGGCGTTCGACTCTGTCTATCGTTCAGTTATTTGGTGCTGCCTGCCAGGAAAATTTATTTTGCTTATCTAATCCCTGTATGCGAATAGCCGAAATCGAATTCATGATCACTATGAAACTTCATTGGAGTTCACCACGAGAAATGGTGTTCGTCAGGGTTGCCTCTTTCACTTCACTATAACTTTGCCTGTGAGATGCCTACAGAGGATGTCTTATCCTCATGTGAGAATAGGGCAATGATATTTGATCAAACAAACTGTCTGACTCCGGATATGCGAATGGCATTGCAATGCTAAGTAAGTAAACTGCAAATTGCAACTAGATGTTGCACGCTGTCTTTTCACGCTGTTTAGAATACTCCCAAAGCCCAGCTTTATAATTTAATGCACAATGTCGGTTAGTTGATGGCGACAATGTGACGTGCCCTTGAGTTTAGTATTAAGGCATCCCATCCAAATAGTTCAGAGGATTGAACTGGATAAAGTCATGAAAAACATTATTGAGATTTGGTGACCAATGGACCTTTTAGGTCACACTTGCTGTCTTTCTTACTGAGCTGCTTTCTAGCAGGCAACCCTGTCCGTCCTCCTACCCTTGGTAGAAATGCTAAGTGTACTACCGTACTTAGAATAATACTTGGATTTATCATGTGACCGAGGCAGACACTAATCACAGCCTCATCATAAGCTATATCACTCCATAAACTCCAATGGAGGGCTTGTGTGCTTTATTTAGTAACTGATTAATTATGCTCAGTTGCCTCGCCTGATAACAAACCTCACAGACGACAGACGGAGAATGTCACCTCCTCCAGCGTTA
Source organism: Fasciolopsis buskii (assembly GCA_008360955.1). Taxonomy (NCBI): domain Eukaryota; kingdom Metazoa; phylum Platyhelminthes; class Trematoda; order Plagiorchiida; family Fasciolidae; genus Fasciolopsis; species Fasciolopsis buskii. Next base: position 240,088 of record LUCM01005208.1, on the reverse strand, counting down.
CTTGGAGCATAAATAAAAAGTAAATCTGAAGCACTCTTGTCCCGTAAACTGGGTATGTTGTGGATTATGAAAAAACAGGACTCATGGTTGTAACCTAAGGAATGGCTGCTGACAAGATTCAACTATCAGTGAACATAAATTGAACGTATTCTTTATAATTCGCACGCTGAATCTCTATTTTTCGATAAAAGAGTGAAGCACATCATGGAGTTGTTTTACTAATAACTAGTTTTACATTCATCCTGAAAACTTCAAATCCAAATGTGAGTCCTTCAGTTTTGTGGTAACATTTCACCAATTTGGTTGGCCGGCATTCGTAGACAAGGTAATTCTATGTATTCATCAGGTTGTTTGTGATTGACGGGCAGAGAAATCCCATCAGAGAAAATAGAAGCTGGAATTCTTCCAAATACCAGAGATAATTTGCTGATTGCTGTAGTCACAGTCAAAACGAATGGCAGGACCCATAGTTTGTGACGTTCTTCCGCACGCTCAGAAATCTACACTAAATGGTTCATCATGATTCATCTGCCATAATGTTTGACTTGGCAATCATCACGAATAGTGCACGCCAGTTTAGTGACTGCTTGAGTCAAAGACTTATTTACTGTTTGCTCTTTACTGCGTTTTTCGTCCTTGGGTTTCGGTCGGTTCAATGATCAACCATTAACCACATGCAATCTGCAATACGTGCACCATACGCATCGCACCATTTCATCTTCGACGTAAATAAGGACTGATTCATTATGCCTTGGGTATTAGTGTAAGAAATGTTTCATGGATCTGTACCTCTCCAAATAATAGTTTGCAGTGGTAAGATTCAATGTGAACTTCTAAACTATTCGTCCTGCAATGTCAGCGTCCAGCTTGCTATTGATAATCACGGGAGCACTGTACAAATGTCTCATCTTTTTCAGTGGTGCAAATTCATCGCATCACCCCGATTAGCGTCGTGGCCACAACTGTTTACTCATAACAGTTCGTCCCGGGTTCCCTTCCTGGTTCTGGCGTGATCTGCATTGCTGACAATAGTCGATTTGAGTGTGAAGGTTCCAAGCCTCCAAGCCTCCTCCGATGGCACCCCAAATTGCTTTTATGAAACAGTCACAGTCATTAGATGAATCTGAAACAAATCATTCAGTGAAGCGATACACTTAATCTGTCGCCTTAGTGTTATTTCCTGTTAGCGAGCACCCAAAGAGTAAAAAAACATTGTGGCAATGGGAACCGGTTGACACAAGCAGACAAACTGACAGCAGTCAAGTTTGATGGAAAAATTAAGTTGACAAACTAGGTTTTTTTTCATTATTTGCACTACTGCCGTTATGCCACAATGCATTAGGGAGATTCTGAGAGATGGAATGGGTTATATAAGAAAAGGATGTGAAGAAGGTTGATGGTGTTCCATGGATAACCTAAAAAAGGAAAAAAAGTGTCGTATCAGTTATCATCTGGTTAGTTTTTTACACTGATATTCGTCTAGCTGCCTTAAAAATTCTCGAAGATATCTTGACTTAATGACATGACTACAAATCACGAAAACTAGTTTTTCTACTAACTTATGTTGGCCATTCGTGACCGGTGGTAGCATTTGAGCAATCAAAATTGCGCCGTATTTCCACCATACAGGCTACCATTCCGCAGCGAACCGTAAGTCAAATGATCGTGAAAGATAAAAGCTTGCAGTCGTTATATTTTCGGCCGGTTTAAGCCTCAGGATCCGGAGAGCGGCGCAATTTGACGGAGAAGAGTTCTTCATATTGATTAACAAGAAGCGTGAGTTGTAGGAGTTTCACCAGCATGAACTGTATACAGTTAGGTATCAAACGAAAAAATGTGAGGTGTAGCAGGCAGCCTCTTCAGTCGGTGTGAAAAGAACTGATAGAAAGCATAAATTGCGAGATACAAGCGTTTTATTTAATTTTTACCGTCAGGCACGTGAATAATGTCAACTGATACTAAATGACGTTTCGGCACCGTGTGTTATCCAAGACGGAAAATCACTTACTCATTCCTCATCAAGCTCTATTCAAAATACGCGATTCTGTAGTCGCGACGAGCAGTTCTTTACCGCTGGCCTGGCAGATGTTTGGAGAAGAAATATGTTCCAGATTACCGATGAAAAAGATCGTTTCAGACACAGTGACCAACATTACGGGCACGTAGTTGACCGCAACTTTACCCGACTGCGGTCAACATAAATGACGAAATGATGTCCATTGAATTAGTTGCTGTCCTTGCGTCTGATATTTTTTGTTGGTGTGGCTGTTTTATTTTACCCTTGAAGCTTTGTCATGAATCCTTTATTCTGACCGGTTTCACCAAATTACCGTCTCAACGACAACATCATGTATTGAATAAAAAGTGCCAGGAAACATTATTAAAATATTTTGATCTTAGGATTTTAGTAATTCATCAGATCTAGGAGTTTCCCAAAACAAATATCGTTTAGTGCAGTCGACCCGAATGAAGCATTACGAACAGTAAAACCTTAGCATAATTTGTTTGGTCTTCTCAGGTGGCTTTGGTTTATTTCCTAATTGGATTGCACCAACTATTAAAGTGCAGTTCGATTCCCAAACAATCACCGTATATATATATATATATATATATATATATATATATAAGTCGTTGCTCAAAAGTCAGTAACCGCTTCGTCGGTGGAAAGCGCAGTTGACCGACGTTTCGGCTAACCTGGGTAGCTTATCTCAAGGCAGGGATTACAATCACATGATCTGGGGCAATATTTATATGTTAACTGGTATCACGAGCTTGTTTGTTTGTGCTGGCATATGAAATATATTTCCCCTTTCATATGTGATTGTGTGTGCGCGTGTTTGTATATGTGTGTGAACTCCAGTGTGTACTAGACTGAGTAGGTGGGTGTCAAATTTTAGTCTATGCTGTAGGGGTTGATGAGTTAGGAAACCGGGTCTCTGTTCCCGTTGTCAGTGTTAACTGAATTTCCTGTAGATGCTTTGATTGAAGATCTGTCATTTACTTTTAGATGACAATTCAGAGAGTTTATTATACTTTCATTGCCCTCTGACTTCACCGTAAAGTTAGTCGAGTCAGGTAACACGGGAAACCTTCCTTGTATCGAGGTTTCATAGTCACAAATAGATCATCTACGTGAACATATCGAATCATAGTAACTGCATTTACAAGATGAGCTGCAAGAACTGCCCAGCAGAATAAACTAGACAGACTTGTAGATAGTTAAAGTCTGGGATCGCATAGCACAGAGGAAAAGAAAAGTCCCAACCAACTGACAGAATCGCATTCTGAAAACTAGAACGCGCCTCAGTAATTGCACTTCACGCTATAGCCGAGAAACACAATATATTATGAAATTCTTCAATGTGGATTCCGAGTCTACACCGATCGCTTTTACCTAGGTGGTTTGCATATCAGCGCCCACACGACATCCATCAACAGTAAAGACGGGATAGAAAGCTGTAGCATTTGGGCCGGACCATCGTCGTCTGTCAAAATGTGCCCTGGTAGTCGAGGTAAACTGTTGATCCCAGGTGATGCTGACAACGGAAACAGAGACCCGGTCTCCTAACCTCTTTGCATTTGGGAAGCTGGTTTTTACTCTATTAAACCCAGCGACCCTTACGAGATTAACTGTCTTTGATGAGCGCTATACCTAGGACCACAGGCGAAATTTGCTGCCAAATGCATAGCCTGCTTAATTTGCTCCCACTTATCGTCTCCATTGCTACTGGTCGCAGTTCTTAGTTCCTCGGATAGTTTCTGTTTGTAGCTGTTTCGAACAGCTGAATCAGACAGACGTTCGACGGTCGATCGGGTTTGTGGCCTGCGTCGATGGCCATTGAGCTGCAGCAAAAATCGCATTAAAACTAACGCACGGTCCGATTCGACGTACGTGGTCTAGTATGATCTACAATTCTGGACAGAACCACGTAAACGGTAGCTTACTGCAACATGGTCAATATGACTCAGACTACCCGTAGAGTGACAGCGCCATGTCGCTGTGCGACGCGAACTGTATCGGAAATTTTTATTAGATAAGAATACACGATTGTCTGCACAAAAATGGAGAAGTCTTTCCCCGTTGTCTGTTCGCAGAGCAGGCAAGGCGCATCCTCCACCCAAACAGACGTCGGGTACATTCAGTTTTCCGACTAGTGCATTAAAATCACCTGATGCCACTACCACTACAATGTCAGAACCTCTACTCTTCTGAACAAGAGTGACGAGGTTATCGTAAAACTCGTCTTTTTGCATGCCAGTGCTGTAATCTGCTTGGGAACAAGCCGAGATGACAAATGAACTGCCTTAACACAACTACCCTTAGGGACGCCGACTGATCCCTGCAGTCTCAAGGTGTACAAGCGACTGTTAACTGGGATCCAGTCTAGAAAGGCTGCTTCAGCCTTCTCAGTCAAGACTATTCCTACACCGAGTTCATCCAAAGCTTGAGCTGCTTCGTCTCCTGAACTGCGAAGAAAATATCTTGACGAGACGTTTGGCGGAGTCAATTGAATTACTCTACTCGAATCCTGAATTCGTATTTCACTCACGCAGCAGACATCAATCGAAAGTGAGTCCACTGTCAGAGCCAAACACGCCTGTTGGCCAGCCTGCATTAAAGTGCGCACATTGAGGGAACCGAGATTCAGAGGCTGACGAGGCTTGAGAAAATGTGAGCTAGCAGACTGAAAACCACCTACTACACTACTTGACCATAAATCGTTGCGCGTATCGCTCTGAGCTGCTAATTCACATCAACCCCAACTTGGAGGACCAGGAGACTACTTCGTCAGACCTCTACCCATTGACCTTCCGGGCATGATTGGATCTTCGGCTTGAGATAAGCCCTGCTGTATAACTCGTTGTATCATGGAGGCACGCAAGCCGTCACACCACGTCAAGGTGTAGTTTTGTTGTGATGGAACTAATCTGCAAATTAGTGGAACCCGATTCTACATATAAGATGGGGGGTAAAAGAAGAAATCTGCCTCGCGAGTTAATTAAAATGCAAATAAAGTTTAGTTTTCCCATTAACTGGATTCGAACCTATGTACTACTATTCAGTATGCACCAATAACAGTGTGTTTTAGAAATTCTGCTCTGATTCATTCTAAGGTTTTCGTATGTTTCTTTTAAATGATTTAATCAATAGATTCATCAGTTTGAATGGATCATGCATGCAGTCAGGCAAGAAACGAACTGGTCAGTTGGCTAAGAAGGCCAAGAACCAAAATATTTAGACTTATAATCAAGAATCCGAGGTTTTTATGAAGATACACCTAAGGAACTGAATGTTCACATTGCTCGAACTGAGGGTAACTTCATACGGATGAAAGAATCGGACTTCGAAATCAGCAGATCAACTCCACAACGCCTATAAACAAAGGTCAGGTAAAAATACAAAAAAGTAATCTTCAGTCCAAGGTCGTCAACAAGGCTCGGGTTCATGGCTAGTAACAAACCTATAAAAATGAATTCCACAAACTGCACACACACACACACACACACACACACTGATGATGTCACCGCGAATGGCGATAAAATGGTTAGCAATTCAAGTCCCAGGTGATTGGGACCCTGCAATGCCAAATAACCTGTGCTGAGACCAGTACAGTTTATCTTAAGCTATTTCACATAAATGAGGTTATTTGTTAACGAGGTCTGCTTAGTTATTGTAACTCGATCAAAGGGGATAATTTTGTCATCAAACCCGATTGTCTATTGAATGTTCCCCAATGCATCTTTTAGGGTATATGCTAGATTATTTTTTCTTACAATTCCAATCAGCATGTAGTGCAATTTCACTGAAAAGTTTTGCTATTTCTTCTCGATTATGTCCTTTAACAGATACATTCGAAATCCTTTGCTTCTGGATGGCCGTAAATTTGATATTCGCTGTTACATGCTAGTGGCCAGCTCCATGCCTTACCTGGTTCTCTATCATCCAGGTTACGTGAGACTATCAATGCATCCCTATTCCACTCATGATCCGAACTTGATCACTCACTTGACGAATCAGGTGAGTGCATAGCTGTCTACTGTTTCTTTCTTTTGGATACCAATAAAGTACCTATCCATGAAGCACCTTTCATCTCGGTTTTATACTGAATCTGATTTTTTTGCACTTCACTTGCCGATAAAATTAAACCTTGCATTTTCACAATGATTAACTTATGAAATCGTTGTTCCGTCACTCTATCAAGGGTGCTTGCGTTGGAACGTGAATAAGCATAGGACTACATAATTACGGTTTGAATAAATACAAGGAACCAACCATTGACAGTTAATTAAATACTCCATTGACTAGTGAAGTGGATATTGCCTGTAAACATGAAAAGTTGTTTTCTCATTTGAGTACATTAGCACCATATCTCTCTCAGAAATCATTTATAATTTATGCATTTCCATGCTAGAGATATGGGTTCATTAATCGTCGCAATGATGGCACCAAAAACGAACTTGTCCTCAATGCGGCGTTTTCTAAAATTAGCGATGTACCTTTCGTACCAGTGGTTATGTGGGATTCTGCGTGATTATATTTTTCCCTCGTCAGGCTTTAGACAAAACTCGTAATTTCTAGGGTCAAATCTGTTGTTAACTAACTACGATACAACTTATCAACTTTAATTCCTAGGCTTCAGCCACGTCGCTGTGAGCCGGAGAGATCAAAATTATCTAAGCATTGCAAGTAAATGTTGAACAATGTTTGCTGTTGTTAAACTGTCTGAATGGGTGAGGTAAGGTTGTCTTAAGCTCCAAAGTTAATTGGTGTAATGCTGTGGAATTTCGCAGCTCAAAATGACAACTGACTACAGCAGTACATCCATACAATCGAACGTATTTCCACATTCCACCCCACTACAGTTTCGCCAGAATAAGAAAGCCTATAAATAGTCTGCCGGTGTTTATAACATTATTAAGGCACGGGTGTAGTGGAAAGGACATCCCCATATCCGCCAGGATCCACAACACACCTGGGAGGGACCGACAGTCGTTCCCCTGACACTTGAATTTACACAGAGCCACATGCGGTCTCATTAGCTCAGATGTGGTTGCGAGGCGGGAGATAGCGAGGACCGTTTACCATTAAAACGGCCAGTATGTAAGGGATTCGGAATTGCGACCGCTTGGACGACAGAGGCCTGATCCACGTGATCAACGCCGGCCTTTAAGCGTCTCTCCCGAGGTGGAGTAGACGAATTCTGGGGATAGTGTGATTGTGCATCCAGTGTTTTCTGAGAAAACCTGTTTTTCAGTCAAGTTTAAACAAAACTCTGTTCAGCGAAGTGAAACCCCAGCACGTTGGGGACAGTGCACGCAGCTGACACAAAAACATTCGAAGTACGGCCGTCTTCTTACTTGTATTACAAAATCTAACAAGTTAAATTAGTCAGAACCCACTTGTTTCACCAAAATATGTTTCTCAACATTTTTTGCCTTCACAGTACTTCCAAACGTTTGTTCCGACTAGCTTAGAACGGATTGGCTTGGGTTTGTGTGTCAAAGCTAAAGGACCGTGAATCGTGGCCAAATAATTGCGAATTTTAACTAAAGCTTGCTGAAAAATGTTTATGCTTATTGTTGGTGTAGACTTAACGTAGACTGCATAAGGCTTTGGACTTGACGTCATTTGTATCACATGATAAGTCCTCAAGTGTTCTTAATCGAAGCTTGGTGTGATGTAACGATAGGAGAATTAGCTTAAATTTACGTTCACTTTCAATTTCCTGTACAATGTATAAGGTCCTACTCACACACTGGCCGGTAGGGACTATAATGATCAGTCATCCCACAGGTCACTCTCGTCACGTGATAATCCCTCCTTATTCGCTATATCAACCAGGCGGACGTTGGTCAATGGCTAAAACCGCCCACAAGATAAAGACAAGGAATGAGCTCTTTATCATGTGATGTGATCGTAAAGACTGATCAAAACATTTGGATGGATTATGGCAACCCCCATTATCATCCTACTCATTGTCACAAAGAGACTAAGATTCTATGAAATTCGTTACATTTTCCTTATTCATTCTGTAAATGCTCTTCTTCAGAAGTGACGTACGCGAGCAAGGACAATGTATGAGAGGGAGTCATGGCTATGCTTTTACCATTTTCTATCCATATTCGGGTTTTGATATTCTGCTATTCCAGAAGAAACTTGAAAACAGATGGCTTTTGACTCCACGTCCATTTTCTGCATCCTCCTAGCCCAGCCACACACATCCATGCATGCATATTCACGCATCCGTCACTTCAGAGGGCTGTCGTGTTGTATTTATTCGATTGTAAGATTTGTGAGGCATGCAAAGAAATGCAAAATGCAGCGCAGATAAGTAAGTCTCGATCATTTATTTGTGGTGATAGAAGCAACGGTGACAACAGCAGTAGCATTTGGAAGTAGTAGAGATTAAACAAAGTTGTCTTATTTTGAACAATTACAAAAAACGGTGAACCCAGATATCTGGCACATAGTACAACAAAAAATGAAGCAGCAAGTGCTGCGGAGAGGGAAAGAGAAAAGATGCCAAATTGGCAATGTACAGACAAATTGGGTTTCTTAGTACGCTTGCGCCTACTGAAAAAAAAATAACTGAAAAACCGCTGCAGTAGGCAACATCATATCCGAAACAACCAGGGCAGAAGCAAACGTGGCATCAGAGGCAAGCCAGGTCTCCGCTCTTGGAAAGGCACTTATATGACATATATAATGTGCATGTAAACGAACTGAAACGGGAGTTCAAAAGGAGATGACATTGACCGGTGAATGAAACAGACTACCAGCATCCAACACCAAGCGGTGGGTCAGCGCTCTGTCTAACCATGCAAACCATTGCTCTTATTGGTCCAGAAAATTACATTATGTCCAGTCTAGTTCGCTGCAATTTCTGTTCCCATTTTTCGGGTTAACTCAGACCAGCGTTTTTGGTGCCACAAGGTGAACCAAATTATTATTCTCTAAAAACTTGTCTCATTATGAAAAAAAGTGTTTTAGCAAGATAGCAAAGGTTTCCACGGATGTTCTAGACGGTACTCTTGGTGAGCTAAATATGTGCAAATGTCATGAACGGATGACTTAGTTATAACCAGAACAAATGTTATTTTAACAACAAGGAAAGGAAGATGAAGTTCCGATGTCAGAAACTCCCCCTGGTTTCAGTCGATCTGTTGAATAATGGAGATGACAGTTATGAATAAAGTAAGCATTTGAGACCGTTACCAGGGTGAAGAAATGGTCAACGTTTCTGGACATTTTTAGCAGTTTATTGCCATAATTTGAGGCATTCGAAAGAAAGACATATAGTCAGGGAAAAAAGATAAATTATTCTTTCTGTACAGCAAACAAATGAAACATCTGGACCGTTAGATTGAAAATCATTTAAAGACTAAACAACTAAAGCGGCCACGTGATAACGTTCTTTTCATGAACTTATTTTTAAAGTCATGAGTTTCACTATGGTCGCATTTTTCCGGGAGTTTTATTGATTACTCATATGCTACCGAAAGAGAAAAAGTTCCGCCGTGCAAAGCCAGGGAGCAGCGACGGCAGCATACAAACACCACTAACTTGTTCGCTTGCCCCTACGTCTCCTTCTAGAAATATATGTACACTAAGGCAAACTGATAGATGAATAAAAAATCATATTATTGCCACTGTTTTTATCGCCGTTTCTAAGAGGTGAAGCTGTCTAAAAGCTGTGAATCGATTAGCTATTTGACGATCAACAACGTTTTTATCATAGTTGTTTCCTATTAGTTCACAGATGACCTTCAGAATTATGACCATCGTGCAAAAGTCATCCAATTTACTTGTAGTTCATTGCTCATATCAAAGACCGCATGGAGTGTTAGACGGGTTGACGTTTTGGTTGCTCAATTCTGAGACTTTCAGTGGTCTTCTATTTTTCTGCGTTTTGGATCAACAACTAATCAACGACTGCACTTCGTTTTATTATGTTCCAAAACTGCTGCCGCATGAGATAACGATAAATACACACCTTGAATGAAAGCCTAGGACGATAAAGTTTTCCACGTAATATCACCAAGAACGATTCCCCAATATTAATACAGTATTTTCATGTAAAGATTAACCAGGTTTCACTTATAAAAGGAGCGTCAACAGTTGCTGTAACAAAGTCCATAGGAGATTCACATTTTACTGTGCGTCACCGTTTATTGGTTGATCCTCCTGGACCTATGAGTCCGTCAATGAGGAATTTCTCAGCACTAAATGAGAAAACAATCTATCAATCTCGTAATCAAGCCCCTCTCTAAATATCTTGTTACCAGCACCAATGATGCATATTCTAGTGCAAACAACATAGCCAATGTCTATCCGTAGCTCCATCTGCAAGTGTGTGAAATTTTGCTCGCATTTGACCTCATCCACTTCAGTTTCAGTGGTTACGATTGAAGACAAAAATGAGAAAACTATTTTTCAAACTTAAGCTGAATTCCAATGATGAAAGGAATTGCTAATCAGGATTCCGGCGATCTCTCGTCAGCCATCAATAACCCTGTCAACCTGTAAGCACAGAATTTCAATCAGTGCAGATCCGCAGTATTGAATTTGACTTAGAAGCAAAATGAATCGGAGTGTTCATGTTCCATGCGGCTGACATCTTTGGTCATCTTTCATATTTCATTCGCTTCATCGCAGCTAATGTGCAATAAATGTCCATTACATGACAACTTTTTTATTGCATAATAGGACATGAAAACCGCACCGAGTCAGCGTGCTCATGTAAACTGCAATCTTGTTTTCTTACAGTATATTCAAAAGAAAGATCCCAATTACAATGAAGTAAAAAATGAAACCGTTTGGACGATTGAACATATGAACGAATACGTGAACAAACATTTTAGGGAGAAAAAGAATTTGCCAATGAACTGGGTGCAGTCCGTGCTCCAAGTGAGTGCATATTTGTAAACGAAATTTGAACAGGTTCGAAGTGCGGGAAAAATAAGTCATAAAAGCCACCTTAAGATCATCGATCGTAGCGATTTTCATTCTGTTGAACACACTGAGTTTATAATTCAAACCACCAGCAATAGTGGTGAGTCATCTATAGGGCAGCAGAAACTTTTTTAATCGAAATCATTTCCATTTGTCGTATTGTTTCGATTTTCGTCATATCCATCCAGTCGTCATAAAAATTATTTAACTGGAGCCTCTAGGGTATCCAGTTCCATATACTACTGAAAGGCCTCAGTAACCTTGAGAGCAAGATCGATGGTTAAAATCTACGCACTTGTTTGGACTTTACTTGTTGCGAATTCTCAACTTTTTCTTTTCTGAGATCCTAATCTGTAAATCAGAGGTTCTTGATAATACTCAGCTTCTCTCCTTTTTTAAATTCCTATATCGCAGATGCTTATCCCTGCTTCACAGTGTTTCTATCTTGTTCAGTAACAGTTGTCCCTGGTCACTGGTTATCTTTATAGCTTCATGTATTAACTATGGTAAGGCCGATCCCGCCAAAAATACTTTGGATCATAAATTACATTAGTCACATTTATCTACAAATGACTGATCTGCGATTCACGGTCCATGATTATCGCCAGCGTTAGCCAAACTACGGGATTTGGTTTTATCGTATCCAACGCCATAGGTTGATAAACACGAAACGTTTACTATAAGAACACGGTATAATCGACTTTGAATAATTAAGGAAGGCGAGGTTAGTCATTATTCTGTCAATTCTCCACTGGACCTGATAACGTCATTAACTCAACCAATCCTAGATATCATAAAATGCCGATTCCGTAGTCCATTTCGTTGCTAATACAGAAGAACAGAACGAATTTCCTTTCTTGTTATGCACTTGGTTTCTTCGTCAGTGTGCGTAGACGGCGAAAATGCAATCAGCACATTTTATGTTATCTCGCATTTTTCTTATTTCGCACCTGGTCTACTCATGAGTAACAAGAGCTGAAATCTTTGTTTCCGGTACCCGATGTCAAAAGATTTTCCAACTTAACCGTTCGTGGCGTCATTTCAAATCTGCTAGCATGTCCTGAAAAAGATTGACGACCTACTGTGAACTTCATGAACACTTGGTGGTGCAGTCTTTCGGCAAATATGTAGTTTCGCGCGAACGGCTGTGTTGCTATGCAACTGACCACTGTATTCGAATTTCCTGAGTCTCGTTTAGACATGCCTATGATCAATTTCATTTCTTATTCGTCAGAAATATCATTTCCTTCGTATACCTGAGCTCCTTTAGTCTAGGAAATCGCTTTTAAAAGAATTTTTACTCTTAGACTTGGAAGTCCTCAGTTATAAATGCCAGGCAGCATGAGCGATGCCTCAAGCCTGTCGGATTTTATTTCCCACAGCTGTCATTACCCCAGGAATAACCGCCAAGATGATTCAACCTACTTTTATAACACACTGGTTATTTTGTTGTTCAAATAGGATATCCGTTTTCATACTTGGGGAGTGAAATCAAACACTTTATAAATTCAGCCGTGTAAATCAACTCACTTTGGTTCGACTGCTTACACTTATTTTTCGTTTCTCAATAAGTGGCGAATACAGCGAATCATCTACCATGTCTTTTTGGCCGTGAAAAATCGTCTAGCTACCAGACTTGGGCTATTCCAACTTTTTGGTCTGGACTTCATGCTGGACGAGGACATGAGAGTGAGTTTTCGAATCCAGTTGACTTGCATTGAAGTTATTTCTCACAAGACAGTAGTGCCAAATCTGTAACCATCGAAAATTCGTTCGTTTGTCGTGTTGTAATCATGAATCGCTGAAATCGATATCAGTGTCTTATAAAGAGGCCGGATTGGAAGAATGCACTTCCAAGTGACATCTATTCACTTACTTAGAAATGATACTAAATAAGCAAACCCCCATTTTCTGGCCTGATGCACAGGAGTCTATGCTAGGAAAACTACGACATAGGCGTTGGTGACTGTAACCCGTCTGACCAAATTCGGCCTTTGTTTAGGCCAGTATTGAGTTTCTTATTAACTGACTCAGTTTTTTGTCTAATCATCCATGCCAACGCCAATCGTTCTTCGTTCTCCACTTCTCACTTGGCAGCTTCTAAGTGCCAACCACGATAAAGGAATAGAAAACGCTCAATCATTTCACCGACTTTAGGAATGGATGGGAAGTTAGTATGTTTCACAATGTGGTAATTAGTGCCTAAGTCATATTTTGATTGAAAATAAGTTAGCTACTTGAACACAAGCCAAAAAATTAATGGAGAATAGCGGACTAAGTTCCGGTACATATTTCATATTTTGCACTTTCCTGTGCTCAGATTTTGTGGCACTGGAACCATGGAAAGGAGAAACCAAAAAGAGAGAAATTGGGAGGACAACTAGGCTTCTGTGTACTATTCATCACACACACCTCATCTATTCCGCAGTCCTCTTTCACGCTATTGATTGTCCATCGTCGCATATGGTTCCAGTGCGCGCAGTTCTGCAACTCTGTCGCACTGTCCAGAATTGGCTTGTGTATTCGAGGGTGTTATCGTAACCGTTACCCACCAAGTGCAACAAGCAAGTATTCAGGGATGGTCCAGACAGACAAGTAAAGCGGAGGTCGATGATCTATTCACCGACCTTTCTTAACTTTTTAATACACCATCTTTTGTCAACAGGAATAAACCCAACGAGAAGCCCATTTAGAATACTAAAGAGAACGACCCTATCTGTTTTTTCAGGATTAATTAGGTCACAGTTGAAGAAATGTATGACGGTGCAAAATACTCTGAGATTTGATTGACACATTACTCCGATCACATAGTCTGGATTCAGCCAATAGGATCGACAGAAGTGTCCCAAACAAAAGAAAAGGTAATATCACCTGTAACAAAAGCTGGTACCTATATGGTCCATAGGTAGCCGGTTGCAGACAATGACGAGGACAAAGAACATGTAAGGGGTGACGAAATTGCACGAACGTAAATTAAATTACATTAGCAAGAGACTGACGGAGATGGCGAAATGCAATTACCAACCGAATAAAACTGCTCGTCATCTCGGACCGGATGTGAGCAGACCTATCAGCCAACAGTTACAAATAGAGCTTCCGAAAGAGGAAGGATGTGTTGGATGTGGCCCTATTTTACCACGTAATATCGGTTTTTGATTTGTCCGTAAAACACCTCGTTCCACCAAACTTTAAACGGATCATGGGAGTGATTGCAGCACCGATTAATAAACCACCTTTTTTCAACACCGATCGAGGTTTCCTTGATGCACGCTGTGAAATACGCTGATTGCTTTTCTTGAAGAAATGACTTTTAGCGGATATATATACTGTTAAGTGCTTTAATGGCCGGGCAATTTATTAAATACGAAAAAATTACTTCAAAAATACTCTCACAATCTCATAATCTCTTGCACATTAAACTTGCAGGAGCTGTATTTGCACATCTTGCATCAGCAAAGGTCATGTTCTAATTCGTCTTACCAAATCTCGTTCGACTGCCCCTTAATTCGATGAAGAAGTCTTCAGAACTACGGAACTATCGGCCTGGATGACCTTAGGATTGCTCCTAGATTTCATTTTCATTTTGCCGTTACTGTGAATTTGTTTGCACTTGTAATGTTGAAAATACTGAAAACCCGCCAACTCGAGTTCATGCAGCTACTGCTGACTTGGACTGGTTTCAACTAAAGCAGGTTGTATCATATCTTAGTGAATGGGAAGCTTTGCATCTTTGAGTTTATGAGGGCTGTGGTTCGACAATACTAAGATACAGCATGAGTACCAATAAAAAATCGTAGCTTATGCAATTTTTCTGCCTCGCCGAATGCTGACTGTAACCAGTCTTGTCAATGAACACTGTGCTAAGTTTTCTATTGGCAAGAGGGTCCTACTTTTCTTGCTTTAAAATTCTGATTCCTTGGTAAGTATAAATCAGCGGGTACAGTCGCAAACATAACCGGTGAAAATACCACACAAGCTAGCGCATTTAATTGCGCCTCTAATTCAATTTGAGAACTTGACTACTCTAAAATTTACCAATAGTCAAGATTGTTCATCGAAATTCTCCCCGAAAATTCAGAATGATCGGAAGCCCCGTGCCTCCAAATCTGATCCGCCTAATCATAAATTCTCGTTATGGCATTCCTGTGGGCTGACATGTTTGCATCAATATTATTTCACTGTCTACATACCCTTCATGCACGTATTTGAGACGGATTACCTAAAGTCACGCTCCAGCCTCTGCGAGTGTTTCCTGACCGACTGTATCAAATGAAAGTTCTCTGCATCCGTGCCGTATACGTCCAACGATTGGGTGAACACTCGGACATGATTTGCACCAATATCAAGAAAGCATGAATCATTTAGCTATTTAAACTTATCTCAGATGCCTTGAAAATCGTGTAAAACCTGCGATTAGCGAAATTATAGTATCCCATTTCACTATCAATTAATCCTAAGTGAATAACCTATGCGAATCAGATGCTTCTCTGAGACACAAGACTATTCACAGTAAGTGGACTAGGTGTTGTGAAACAGCTATTCATGGACCTACGCGTAAGCAAAACAATAAAAAATAAAAACATTTCGGTTATTGTCCAAAGTGAAAAAGATTATGTAAAATTTGTTCATGCAAATATCCCACCCTTTGAGGTCTCATGCAGTCATCGGTGTGGAAGGGAGCACCTGCTTTGGTACTTTCAGGCTGTCTTGAAGGATCTGACCCATGTGCTGTGCTGTCTGTCGAGCGACTAGTCCATGAGGGGCAGCCCACTTGAAGCACAAATATTTCACAAGTCAGTGTGCTCTATTAGTCACCGTGATTAATAAGGCATCGCGGGGCAGAAGTACGGTATGCAATGTACTGAATGTAGCCAGGCGGTTCTCGCCACTCCAATATGAACAAGAATGGATAACAGGCAACACGAAGCCGTTGGACATTATTTGCCAGCGCACACCTTCTCTTTCAAAAGTTAGACATAAGCTACTTCTTGCTCCGTTTCGTCACACCGAAACGCCAAAATTGATCAAACGAAATCCGAATGTTCCTTGATCGGCGTCAACTACTCAGCTGGCCTAAATTATTCTGCCAAAAGGTCAGGCATCGGAAGAGACATGTAAACATTTTATTAACAATCCTCACATGATAATACACTGAAATTCACCTTAAGTCAAGATTAACAAGTTATGTATATATATATATATATATATATATATATATATATTCTTCAATCTTGCGCGTTTATGTAACTTCTTTTGCAATGGACTCTTTTGAGAACTAATGTTTAAACGCTGTTTTTATCGACCATTAGATGGCTGCATCATGTGCGAGCGGAAATCCCGTTCAGAATTAGTGTATGCAACGTGTATCCTTATTTTATCATCACCAGAACAAACTTATCTTGTGTTTGCCTGTGTTTTTGCTACCATTTACAATTAGGAGTGAAATGACGAACAAAATAAAAGTTTAGATAACACTGAAATTATCGGGGTCAAAATTCACCAGTTGTTTGGCACTCTTTGCTGTGTCTTCTGATGTCCACTTCCACTAAGTGATTAATTCGGACGTCCATTTGTGACCTTTACAGCCTTGGCTTCTGGAGGTGAATTCCAATCCCGCAATGGCAATAAACTGTGAAGTTCTGAAACAAGTTCTACCGGGAATAATCCATCAGTCCATCTGTGAGTTACCGAGATTTCACAAAAATAATCTCCTTGGGTTCGACTATTTATAAAGTTTGCTTGAGACATTCAGGGCATCCATCGATTGTCAGCTCTTTTTCACCCGAACTGGGTGAATAAATAGAACAGGTTTTCAGTGTTTAAAATAGATCGATTGTAAAAAGTTGTATATTGTAAACCTCTTTCTAGATTCTTTCTTACTCTTCGAGAATTGCACGGAAGATGAAACAGTTTAAGAATCACAAGTTGATTCAAATTAGCCCTGCATACACAGTTCTTTTCTGTCGTTTCAGGTATTCAGATTTTAATGGAAGATCTCTTCTCCTTTAATCAGTCACACAGTATCGGTATCGTACCATCCCACTCCTACTCCCTTAGACCCGACAGATACGATGGTTTAAGCTCGGTTGGGTGTTATTCCCTTCATGATTGTGTTTCTTTTCACCGTATGATTTCTAAAGGGGGAATTTCGAATCTTACTCTATCTTCCATTTCTCTCACAGACGTGGCGCTGGAATGTTTCGAGAAGGCTCGACATGAGAAGCCGCTGCTACCTTTGTTAGGCACAGTGCATCCATGTTCGGGGTCCCAAACTGCTCGACATCTCAGACAAGACGAGATAAAGCAGACAACCGTGAATTCAGTGCGTGGATTTGGCCTCCCGTCGGGATTCTCGCTAATTTACAATGAAACCACTACAGCTTTTCGAAATCGATGGTCTGTTGCACAAGGAAACATACTGCGTAACTGGATTGTGCCCCGCTACAAGCCGTCACCATTACCTGTGGCTGCGGTCGGAGATAGTCACGCCCATTCGACACTATTACCGATGCGATTTCAAAATATCCCCGGTAGTGTAACAGCAAATGGGATCAGCAACTTCCCCAATCAGAAAACCGTTCCTTCTCAAGCCTTTGGAAATACTGTACGTAGATATCAGTGGCATAATGGGCGCCTTGGGAATCAGGAATCAAGTGCTTCATCATCTCAGCAAAGGCCTACTCCATTCGGAGTCAAGCCTTTTGAAATGAGTCTCCGGAGTTATGCAAAAGTGAACAATACTGTGGGAAGCATAAAAATGAACAATAATCACATCAATAACCCAAGCGGAATAACCACAAAACCATCAAATGAGTCCCAGGGTACCGAAGCAGTTCGTCATACCCATCCAGGTTTTGATTTCATTTTTGTTCCTCCACCACAAGGTTATAAGTCCCAAGTTCACAGTCATATCGTATCTCAGAGAGAAAGCAGTGGCTCTAGTCTGGAATTTGGGCAAACCCCGGAGTCTCCAGTTGGTGTCCTTGAGGAAGACAAACTCCTTACTCTCATCATTGACAGTGAGGAAGACAAAGGCTCCGGTTCCCATCAATCCTCATCCTGCAGTTCAAAACGAGTCTGCCTCCCGCATCCCGTTAAGCGATCGGCTCTTCTAAATAGACCTCGTGAAGAAATTCCCATGGCACGCATTCAGCTGGTCACTAAAACCAGTCGTCGTTGTTTTCGTCAATTTTACACACCGAGGACGACAGATTTCTCGCCCGGTTCAAGTGAGGAGTCCCGACTTATTGTGAATCCGTTTACTGGGAGAATCGTCCAAAAAGATGGCCGCTTGTTCCCGGCAATTCGATCGAACAAAAGTAACGAGGATTCATTAATTACCGGTCAAATTCGGTCACCCAAGGACAGAGGCAGTTAGGATCACCTTCAGGCTGACTAGTATGATATATAATCACATAGGAAAATTATGCCGTGATCACTGTTTTACATGATATGACTGTACAACTTCCTCAATGACTTCGATCATATTTTTATGATTTAAGCAAGTGAAGACATAGATCTTTTCCGGCAGTGTACTCATGCGACTCACCTTCATGCATCGTCAAATACGTTCATTTGGTGCTTCAGCCAAGGTTTGGACGTCTCAATAGGTTCTGGACAGTCTTCATAGAAATCTTGAGAATTCTGCTTGTCGTTCATTTTTAATTAGTGTTTTATTTGTGGACCTATGTGAAGGAAGTTATGTAGTGAGACTTCGGTCGTGCTACCTCACGCCGATAGTGTTGAGCAATCAGGTGAAAGGATGGAAGTCAAATGGTTGTTTAACCTGAACCAGAGTGGTCCTGTTCCAGAGACTGATCTTATTAAAAATCAGTTCTTCCGCAATTGTGAACGAGCCTAAGCTAATGTGGAATCGAGTTTCTTGTTGCAAAGCACAACCAGAAATTTCATGTACGCTGACTCATGAAATCCTCTTCACAAAAACGCTGGTAGTAGTATTCCTTAACGCTTTCTCTACATTGTTGCAACTTGACGGTCTTGTCATTGCTGGAAACCGTTGGACAGATATGAATATAGAAATATAAAACTTATTCTGCTTTTGCATTTTAATCCGAGGAACAGCGTAAAAATTCTGATCTCGACCATCTAAAATCAAGATGTATGCCTTATTCTGGCAAATCTCCTCAGCAGCATTCTATTGTAGGGCCTCAGGAAGAACTAAACAGTGTGAAATTTAAAGAAACTAAACCCATATTGTTGGCACCCATCCTCAAACAGCAGTTTTCAATATCAGCGGACTTAAGATGGTTTTCCAATGACCGACCATCGAGCATTAATATTCGGAAGACAGAAAAAATCTGTGCCATTGTTTTGCCTTTTTTAAAATTACCGCTGGTGTATATCTGCAACGTCAATTCAAGGATACGAGATCGGGACAAGTGATTTCGAGTCGAAAATCTTAGACGTCACTCCAACCACGTAAACCCTCAGCGATTGTTTCAACATCAAAGCCACGTGATTTGACGGTTTGGAATCTGCAGGCCACAGCTTTTTGCTGCCCAAATAATCGACCGCTAAGTGAGAAATTGGTACGAATAATTTACAAGCGTCAACATGGATATTTGTTACATTATGGTTTGCCGTATTAGATAATTCATTGCCGTTTCCTAACAACTCATCAAATTACCGATCAATTGGACTTTTATCTTCTGGTGAGCAAAGACTTTTGGCCTGCAAAAGGCGGTGACAGACAAAAGTACCCCATCATTCAGTGTTGATGGTTGATAAAACATTGAAGTTGTGTCAAACCTAACTGGAATAGGAGCAAAGACATTAAAAATTAGGGCGAAATCATTCGGATTCCGAGAATGGTAACTTGTAAGTGGTAAGTGATTGGTATGATAGGTCTGAAACGTGGTTCACAACATATTGTGAAAAGCAAAAATGTGAATACTTGTGCTTTATGTCCACCTATCGATCGTCGACCGGTTCAGATTCCAATTCACTATCATCAGCTTCCACTGACCATAATTGGGAAAATCAAGTCGAATAGACTAAATCAATTTTGTTCATTACGCAAAAGTGAATCACTTATATTGTTTTTGGTGATCAGCACTCACTGATCGATTAGTGCAGTGGCTAACTCAGACTATCGTTGATGGCTGATCTTATCACACGGCATTCTCGCTAAGCTAACCGGCTGACGCAATCAGTACGATATCGCCCCAGTTGCGCTGACCTATAAACTGCAAATTCATAATGTGCAGGTTACCAAAACTGACAGAAAAAATGCATCATAATCTTAAAGAACATATTTCGCTAATTGTTAAAAATCAAAAGCACAAGCAAAGAAAAAACATCTCAAAACGTGCATTAAAACCACAATTCAGAACAAAAACCGTGTTTCAGCTACCTGTTCTCATCGGCTATTTTTCTTCCCGTCGGCCTCGTATTCCACCTGTGTAAATTACCCGATGAACGAAGTTGATATTTTGATTACAAACGATAAACTAATCGACTGTGGCTTCAAAGACGTCAGCCGATTGCTCACAAATTGCCCGAGCCTCATCGAAAGTGAGATATTGCTTGATCAAGATTTTTTTCTGAATCTCAGAATGGTTTATACTAACAATCAGTCGGTCACATAACTGGGCCTCCAGTAGATCTCCGAAACTGCGTTTGGATGCCTGTGCCTGTGGTGTTAGAATCAATTCACGAAATCACACGTTATAGTTGCGGATCAATAAATGGAATTTCGCACATTCACTCGTTTGCTACTCCACTGGAACAACCTTCTTGAACAACAGGGTATTCAGTTCTTTGAACGGAATCTATGCCGGGAATCTGAGAAATGCCAAATTCTTGATAAGCAAATACAATGAGCGACTGCCAGGAGTGAGGAAGAACGCCGTCTGGTTCTCTTTCTACATGTTCGTCTGGATACTGCGACACAAATTAAAACATCTAATCCAGTCCTCAACTTCGGGCACCTCAGGATAGGGGTTCAACTGCTGATTGTTAGTCAGCTCCGCTACATAGGGCCAGTTGCAATGTTCTTAATTAGAATAGTAATAAGAAAGTCGTCCACTAGCACCAATCCACGTTATGCACTACCCATACGTAATACAATGAATGACTCCTACTAGAACTAACTAACTGAACACACCAGGAAAACCAGGTCTGCTGGATGACATTTTCGTTCAAGTCTACTTACAAAACCACGTGCTTCGACTCATAATACGAAGACTCCTAAATAATGGAATATATTCGGATCAATGGGACCTGGGGCATGGTAAAACTACTCTTCCGTGTGTAACCACGGAACTGACTCTCTGAAGGTGTAGGCCGGCTACCGGATTGATATACAGCGACTGGTCGTCAACCGTTCACAGATAAATTCACCCAATAAATTTGGACCATTATTTTCAAGCATCTGTTGCCCATACGTGATAACATGTGGAATGCTGAGTCACATTGATATTAAGACTAGAATAAAAATAAATGAAGAGGTCAGATTTGTAATTAGTAGACGGAATTCGATCAGTCACGGTAACGAGCGGATACGAGTTACCAGTAAGTACGGACTTGGCTTCGGTCCAGCCTACACGAAAGCCATCAAAAGAAGACTACAATTGAACAAGAACAAGTTCAGGTTCTATTATCACCTCATGAACTTCCTTACAAATTTGGAAATATTCCGACTGGAGGAATGTTTGGATTTCACGGTTCCCATTGGTTCCCTGTCTGCGCAGACGGGCGTGAAGCCCTATCATACTGCATCACGTGACCTGCGCGTTAACTTATAACATCCTTCCTCCCTCAAGAATTCTTCGAATTAGCTTGCTTGACGTACCGACTTCCTATTTACTACTGCAGCCGGTGGCGTTGACGTGGGTTCTGACCCAGTCTTGTCTGTCAGTAGATTACCTGGATTCTCGTTCTCTTTCTGGCTGTCATCCAAGTCGACATTCGGGACACTTGGTTCTCTAAATTGGATCTGACTAAGGTGCCTTCGATGAATAGTTGCACCATTCAGATTAGTTAGTTCAACCACTGACTGGCCCAGTTTTCTCGCAATAATTCCACGAGCTGTGAGGAGTTCATTGCCACGAAAGTACGTAACATCACTCGAATCAAGATATCTTAATGAGCATCGTAGTCGCCTGGATTTGAAAAGCCTGACAGGTCTATCTTTTGTGGATGCACGTGCCAGATTGCGATGGTGTAGGAGGAAGTTGTCTATGTTGGTCTCCATGTCCTGAAATGTTCTGGGACTGGTAGATAACAAGGAGCTCTTCACTGAGTGTACCAAGTTCTTTGCTGCGGAATTCGAACAGCGGTAGCGCGGGGCTGTACGCCCTTGTCGACATCCAATGCGACCGTGCCAACATTTCAACCCAGTTGCACGAAACCGCTACCCGTTGTTAGCGACGAAGACTTGTGGAGTTACTTCGCGACCGAATCACTTCCTCAAGATGTGAATCAACATTGACGTAGGCGGCCTAGATGTTAAAGACGCATCGGACCATTTGGAATAGAAATCTATCATCACCAAAGTGTGATAAAGATTCAAGACTGAACCGGAGAAGTCTGCATGGATAGACTGCCACAAAACGTAGCCAACGGATTCCAATTTTCTGGTTGAGAGTGGACTTTGTGTAGCCACATTTTCAGGTTCTTGACCGTTCTGTGGATGCCTGCATCCAATTCTGGCCTCCAAACCAACCGCCGAGCCGAATTCTTCATTTCCACGCCAAGATGGTCCTTATGCAATTCATCGAGAACCGGTTTGCAAATGGAAGGTGAAATTATCAGTAAGTCCTCAATGCACAGCATGTCATCCGGTTTAATGCCGAACTCTTACCGAGGCGCAAAAACTGCAAATGTTTACTCCTAACTTATGGTCGCCATCCTTTATTAATTAGCGACTTAATGGAAAGAATAGTAATGTTTCGTTAATGCACGCAAGTGGACCCTCGGTACCGGTACGGCAGGTTTGGTGAGATTGCATTATTCCACCATAATTAGCATCTAAGCTTCATGGGATGTTATAAGTAGTGTGCTTAAGTAAATACATGACTCCAATTACAATCACAATTTCAAATCCACTGAAGTTGCAATGATTTCTAACTGGAATTAATCACTTTGCACTAACTGTAGTGAATCGAATGAGGATAACAGGCAGCACACGAACACAGCAATTCTCAAGCAATCCGCCAATTTCCAAATCACAATTGAAGTGAGTAAAACATAAGGATGGCAGACCAATACAGTACATAACTGACCCAATTAAATTCACGGTGTCGAAAGTGCGAAATAATAAATGAAACGCTTTTAGTTAAATTACTGACAAGATCCCGTGCCGTAATGTCAGCAGAAGATACACGAAAATTAACAATGTCTTCAAAGGAACAAACCAACAAATACTCTCGACAACTTATTAACCAAAAGTAGAGAATGAGCACACAAAATTAATTTATCCTAAACTGTTTGAATTTATCAAACCTATATTGGCTATGTGGTCTCGTGGCGTAGCAAACGGAAGAACTATATGTGAAAGTTTCATCAATGGGAATCAATGCCGAGAAACACTATACCCATGATACTCCAATCTGATTGGACCGTCCACAGACTAGGTGAATTCACATGGGACCAATCAGAATGGGGATATAAATAGCGCTGGCACGAACGCGTCATGGGATACTTGGTTGTTCATTCGTTCGGAATCATGCCAGGTAAGTGTGTTCGATTCGATTCTGTTCTACTCTATTCTGTTCCATTATTCTAATTTCAATTGTCCATTAGGTTGTGGTGGCGGAGCTGATTGTCACTGTTGTGACGGATGCAAGAACGGTACGGGATGTGCGTGTCCCAAGGGAGCATGCAAATGTGGAGGATGTAAATGCGGTTGTAAATGTTGTGATTCTTGCAAGTGAATTTTGTTTGAACGTACTTAGTAAATAAAACAGATGACAATTTTTCGACAGTTTTCTTGTTCTTGTTGTTGTTTCAGTCCGAGAATGCGGGATTGATTCCGGGTTGTTTCTCGTGGCCATCTTTACTTTGTTTTCAAGACATTTTAGTTTGACTGCATTCGTTAGTCTACCATGTACCAAGCGAAAGCAGTGGTCTGTGTGGTCAATGGACCATGCGAGTAGTGGTTTGTTTCTGGAGGTGCGTGTGCACTCCATAGGATTCTGATAATGAGCGAGTGAGTTGTGTATTACGTGTTTGTACGGTTGAAAGGTGGTTGTTTTCAGTCATGTTTATAGTCGCGCTACTTTGATCATGTCGAGCGTGGTTAGTGGGCCTGGTCGGGCCGGTTGTTCTTGGTTTCAATGTATCTCACGTTTGTTTGCTTAAGGTGTATTTCAGCAGCAAACGTGATGCGGATGTATGAACCGTCGCCTGTATCGATTGAATTTGGGTAACATGAGCAATGGATTTCCATCGTATTCATACGGGGGAGTTGTGATGAGGACGATTACCTAATTTGCCGTACTGAGGGACTGATGTGAAAGTAGAAGCATATAGACAACCTTGTCGGGAACAGTGGGTAGAAAGTGGTGGGAGATCACGTGCAATGTATTTGATCGTTAAGATGATTCGGGTTGAATGAGTATTTTAGTAGCTGTTCGGGATGCGGTCAGTGATTTACAGGACAATTTTATGGTGGCTAACCGGAATGACCAACTTTGCTTGGTATTTTCATCTCCGTCACAGTCCGTTTGTTCTGCATACATAGCGAGGTGCACTGAAGGTATCCGATTTCATGTTTATGTGAACATTTATTTATGTGAAATATTTTTGAACTTGCTTGATTGTCGTTCGACAAGAAGAACGTTGACTTCGATCCTGCGGTTACTCTTTCACCATCTGGATGAGAGTTGGCTTTCCATCTCAAATACGCATCGGTTATGCACTATCAGTTTGGATTTGTGAACTGGTGTAATAATGAGTAGTGAGAGAAATTGTTCATTTATGGCTAGTGATTTCGATTTGTGTTCATTGTAGCTGAAACCGGATCGGGTTAACGTTTGTCCACTTTCACGATGATTGGGAAATAAGGGTGTTGGTCATTTTGTTGCAAAATACCGGGCATCGAGTTCGGAACGAGGTGTGTTGAACGCAGACGAACTAGTTTCATTTTGTTCAATCTTCTTAATTGGAAATCGGTTTTGTACACATGTCGATTATAAGAATTTTGGGCATGGACCCCTGGTCTCTCCTGCTGTATTTCGCTGTGGCTGACGCATTAGAGACACAAGTTTTATGCTGTTGAATGAATGGTACCAGATGTAGTTTTGACCTGCTTGTTTCATACGGGACGCGTATTATGAATTCTGTTTTATTTAGTGTACAAATTGTGAAGGAACATGCCTGATGTTATGCCTTTGAAACAGTTTGCCACGTTTACTTGCTGAACCCAGGGCAAACCCAGTTGATTTTTTTCCGTGTACCGGTTATGGATGAAGGATCGACGGTCACTCGATCGAAAATACCCTTGCAGAAAAACCAATTACGTGTGCTGTGATAAATTGGATATTTAGATAAATTTATTCTTAAACATTTTCTCGTGGACTTGTAGTGTCTCAAGCAGATAGACGGCAAAAATGGCCGATTGTGAACATTAGGGTCATTATTGACGTTAAGTCGCAGTAGGCTGAAATATCCAGTACAGGTTTAGGGCAAACTACATATACAGTCCAGCTTCGCACTAATTTCCTCTCTCCTTCCAATTCAACTGTTCCCCCAAGTGCTTAGTCCTAATTCCCCTCAAGGCTGAATTGCCGATCCAATCCATCGACCTGTAGGGACTGGTTACAGCACGAACTTGAATCAACAACGACCCGAGGTAACACAGGTCGTTGCGCAGAAATGTGTGACTTTTACTTCGTAAAACAACAAAACACCAAGCGCAAAATGGTGCCGTGGGAACTAAAGGACGGGCAGTGTAGAAATGCCACAGAATCGAGCGGTATTCATGGTGCACGTATTCCAACTTCTTCACTGGCAACCAAGATCCAGGGGATTAATAGCAATACGGCACAAAAGATTTCACCTAAAACCGACCTAGATACGGTCGGTAGCTCAAAAGGCACACCAAGTTATAGAAATTTTTCCTAAGCACTAAGTTAAGCAACGGCTACGGTCATAACGACTCTTTTTATTCTCATCAAATACTCGGTACTCCTTCACGGATTTCGTCTTGCACTGCAATTGTGAATGTTAAAAACATGACAGTTGAGCTACCGTAGATGGAATAACGTATTGGGTTGCTTATTTGGTCAAGCCTGCCGCACACTTTTCATTCAAGTGTCAACCAAAGTTAAGGGAAGTAAGAGGGTTGGTTAATCATCGTTGAGGTTACTTGCAGAGGGAGCTGTCAGCCGTGGTGTTCGCGAGCAAACTGAACTCACATTTTCTCAAATTCACTTGAGGAACCCTCGATTGGATATAAAGGTCACGGAAATCAATAATGAAGAGCCACCGAGATCTACTCCACAAAGATGCCTGCATCAGCACAAAAGACCTTGTCACTCAGCGGATACTCCTGTTTTCAGCAAACTGGGGCTACCTGGAGTCGGAAAAATACACATCGGTAACGCTTCACTTTACATATCTCCTACTCCGGTGAACAAAACGAATGGAAAATTTGGTATCCCGTACAGTTTACTATCCCATAAACCACCGGAACTCCTAAGCACTTGCACAAAACTGTAAACACTGACCACAAGTCGGTGAGCAAAAGAACCTGTGTTTCGTCACCAGGAGCTGACAATTAATTGAACTGCAACGAATTCGGGTGCATGGCCTTCATATTACGACCATTTTCACAAACTCTCCGTCAATTTTTTTTTACTAAACACGATGGGGCTTTCGGACTAATGAATCATGCAATTGTTACTCAAATAGCTTTGTCCATATAGCTACCTGTTAGGCCCAACGAAAGGAGCATGCCGCGTCCTTTTGGCCCCACCGGCCACCTGCCCACCCACTCAATGCGCGCCAGTGACGAGAATTTGTGGTTTGCATTCAGCCCAGAGCCGAATCACGCGTAGCCCACATCCCCACCCCAGTGACTCCTATGCCTGAGTTGATGCATCTGAGGCCGTGACAGAAAGTGTGTTGGCGCGCGCGCGCGCACACACACATACACACACACGCACAAGCCCTGTTTTCCAGCCTACTTCGACCTTGATTCTCATTGGCTGTTTGTAAGTACCAGACTCGTGATTTGTTCCGCATACCATTAGTATTACCAACTTTCAGTGCGTGATCAATGCCTCACGGGCTGTTCTCGGTCTTGCGTACCATTGGCCTGAGTTGCCATCTTAACCGCAAGCGCACCAGCAAGAACACTATGGCAACCAACAGCTCGAACTAAGTCCAGCACACCTTTTGGATTCACCGAGATGCGTGTCGGTCAGTTGAACGCATGAAGCAGCTGATTGGCGTTTGCAACCTTGGCAACCACTGGCCTATGCGTTCTACCACCCTCGTTGCCCATCGAATCCAGGGTCAGACAATTCCCGGCTCGGAGAGTCAGATGCACCAGGCACGTCGAGGACGCGGAGATTTCCTCCAAGAATGAGTCCATAGTCAATGGCCTGTAGTGGTATCATGTCCAGCCGTTTGAGACCGTCAGACTACGTGGATGCAGTTGGCCCTACTCAGGGTACAACAAGCAGAGTTGACCGACCGACTGTGTAACAATGGGATTAAATGTAGTCTACGTGTATGGCTGATTGAGGGCACCTGACGAGCTTCCGGGGATTAGGGGTTGACGGCGGTCGGTGATTCGACCGAGAAACTATACTCACTCTCGGAAGGTTGAAAATTTAACATAACGCGACTGAATTTTTTTAGTTAATATATATATATATATATATAAATATATATATATATATATATATATATATATAGGCTGGAAATGGTGAGCACAAGAAGCAGAAAAGGTAGACAAATTTGAATTCGAGGTATGAGCGGTTGTTTGTGGTAATTTAATTTGACGTAATAGCGTAGTGCAGTTAAGTACGATGCTTACAACAGTGACATTTTTTCACCGGTACGGTTACAATTATAGGAATTGGGCCTATCTTAAGCCGACTCGTAATGTATGCGTCAACGACACATGCACCCATGTGGCGTTGACAACACAAATTACGAACTCGGGCATAGAAACCGATACACAAGCTGGTGACCGAGTCAGCTCCAAATCGAACGGAATGTCAAAGGCCAAGGTCAGTCGTTTGCCTCCGTACCGAAAACGGCCGCGTGGGGGGAAGGGAGGCTAAGATCATCATAGTAAAGTGTAAGGCTAGTGATTTCCCATTATCATAGAAACTACCATCAGATATGGGCAATGCCTTTCGTAAAAGACAAACATGCAAGTGAGAAAAAAAGATTTAACGGCTATCCATTATTACAAAACCGATATCCAATTAAGAAGATTGAACAAAATGAAACTAGTTCGTCTGCGTTCAACACACCTCGTTCCGAACTCGATGCCCGGTATTTTGCAACAAAATGACCAACACCCTTATTTCCCAATCATCGTGAAAGTGGACAAACGTTAACCCGATCCGGTTTCAGCTACAATGAACACAAATCGAAATCACTAGCCATAAATGAACAATTTCTCTCACTACTCATTATTACACCAGTTCACAAATCCAAACTGATAGTGCATAACCGATGCGTATTTGAGATGGAAAGCCAACTCTCATCCAGATGGTGAAAGAGTAACCGCAGGATCGAAGTCAACGTTCTTCTTGTCGAACGACAATCAAGCAAGTTCAAAAATATTTCACATAAATAAATGTTCACATAAACATGAAATCGGATACCTTCAGCGCACCTCGCTATGTATGCAGAACAAACGGACTGTGACGGAGATGAAAATACCAAGCAAAGTTGGTCATTCCGGTTAGCCACCATAAAATTGTCCTGTAAATCACTGACCGCATTCCGAACAGCTACTAAAATACTCATTCAACCCGAATCATCTTAACGATCAAATACATTGCACGTGATCTCCCACCACTTTCTACCCACTGTTCCCGACAAGGTTGTCTATATGCTTCTACTTTCACATCAGTCCCTCAGTACGGCAAATTAGGTAATCGTCCTCATCACAACTCCCCCGTATGAATACGATGGAAATCCATTGCTCATGTTACCCAAATTCAATCGATACAGGCGACGGTTCATACATCCGCATCACGTTTGCTGCTGAAATACACCTTAAGCAAACAAACGTGAGATACATTGAAACCAAGAACAACCGGCCCGACCAGGCCCACTAACCACGCTCGACATGATCAAAGTAGCGCGACTATAAACATGACTGAAAACAACCACCTTTCAACCGTACAAACACGTAATACACAACTCACTCGCTCATTATCAGAATCCTATGGAGTGCACACGCACCTCCAGAAACAAACCACTACTCGCATGGTCCATTGACCACACAGACCACTGCTTTCGCTTGGTACATGGTAGACTAACGAATGCAGTCAAACTAAAATGTCTTAAAAACAAAGTAAAGATGGCCACGAGAAACAACCCGGAATCAATCCCGCATTCTCGGACTGAAACAACAACAAGAACAAGAAAACTGTCGAAAAATTGTCATCTGTTTTATTTACTAAGTACGTTCAAACAAAATTCACTTGCAAGAATCACAACATTTACAACCGCATTTACATCCTCCACATTTGCATGCTCCCTTGGGACACGCACATCCCGTACCGTTCTTGCATCCGTCGCAACAGTGACAATCAGCCCCGCCACCACAACCTAATGGACAATTGAAATTAGAATAATGGAACAGAATAGAGTAGAACAGAATCGAATCGAACACACCTACCTGGCATGATTCCGAACGAATGAACAACCGAGTATCCCATGACGCGTTCGTGCCAGCGCTATTTATATCCCCATTCTGATTGGTCCCATGTGAATTCACCTAGTCTGTGGACGGTCCAATCAGATTGGAGTATCATGGGTATAGTGTTTCTCGGCATTGATTCCCATTGATGAAACTTTCACATATGGTTCTTCCGTTTGCTACGCCATGAGACCACATAGCCAATATAGGTTGGATAAATTCAAACAGTTTAGGATAAATTTATTTTGTGTGCATATTCTTTGTTTAATTACTTATGTTTTGAAAGTATATTTTGTTATTATTGGATTATTCGTCCACTGGCGATGTTTCCCATCGTGGATTTCAGTAATTTAACGACACTGTTTGAATACGTTGATGGATAAAATTTTATCGTTATTTGATCGCTGCAACTGCCTTTTTCATTTTCACGATTTACTATTTCGTTTTTATAAATATGGGTAACACTTTGTTTTAACTTGATTTCTTCGAATTCTTTTTCATAGGATTTTTTAGAATCTCTCGTAATCTCTGCTGTATGTGCTGGCCCATCTCGACTAAAATATTTCTCATTCTTAGACCGGTGCTTTCCCCGATAATGCTGTAATCTCAGATCGTGACAGGAATTTATCCAGAGCAGAAAATTCACTCACGACAATTTGATGGAGGCGAAATGCTGCAAAACTGTTAAGTTAACTCTGACATGAGTTTCTGGCTCGAATATGCCTAAATTGGTAGATTCACTTTTCAGATATTGTGTTGCGGTGACTTTAACGTGAAATCACGATAAGTTTTCTGTGTATGCTTTTGACGATTGTCGAAACCATGTGATGATCGATAATTTCGCATTTGCCCTGTGTTTTAGTCTCTCGTCCAGGAGCCGACGCAAATTACCTGCTTATTGGTCAATATATCAGCCAGAAGTCTCCACAAAATCACTTTACATTTAGCATAATCTCCTTAATTCGGCAAGGACATAATTGCGATCCCACTAAACAGTCACTAGCATTTTTTTGCTAGGAGATTGCGAATCTGTACACTATTTTGCGGGATCCGGTCTGAAGTTCTTGTCAAGTTTAAAAAAATGAAATACCCAGGTGAATGTACTTATGTTATGCGAGTTTATCCGACGGGTTCCAGGAGATGCATTCGTGCAGCGGCCTCCTAAAATTCTGTCACTTTCTGAAGTTATGTAGAATGCTTAAGTTGAATTTGTTCTCATTGCTAAAATGACTTTAATTCTTAGGTTTTTCGTAATCGGCCCTTTTAACCAAGGAAATTCTTTCCAAGTTTGCCCAAAATAATTAGCTTCTCTCAGTTTTTGCGACGTCTGTATTTCTACAAGTGAAATATTCATCTCTAGTGCAATCTTCCTCTCGGATGCAAAACGTGCTGACGTTGGCGAGCTCGACTTTGCCGATTTCAGTCCACTGTTTGATTGTGATAATCTAACTGACAAGTACTTCAACATTTCTCGGGGTCCCTCAAAGTTGTGGTTATAATAGCTACATTTCGGTACTTACCATTAAACGATCGAAGGTTCACACCATTTCGTTTCTTGATTTCTGCTTTAAAAATCACGCAGAAGATTACATTATATATTTTTCCTTCTTTTCATTAAAATTCACTAGCCGCATGTGCTTGAAATGCACCTAAAGGTGCAATGTTTGGAGGTTTATGAAAGGCAACGCCTGTGATACATACCCTTCAGGCCGTTTGATTAAGTCATTTAACTGACAGGTAATCTTTTATCGCATTTGAATTTACCATCCTCCTCTGACTTTGACAGCACTATAATAACTTTTGTCCATGGTTAGAAGAAACCCTTGCACTGCCGTGATGCACGTGTAATTCCTCGGATGGAGAAAACCGATGAGTAGTCAAAAACCTTTTTGTGTGATGAATTTTTCATTGTAAAGCATAATTGCATAAATGAAAAAGATACTTCCTTCTGACTGGGCCACACCTCACGTTAGTCTCCATCGAATATTTCCTCGGCTAGACATTTATGGATGAGAAGCACTGCACCAAGCCACATCCATTTTAATAAATAGACCCTTACACATAAGTCAAGAATGATGGCAAATAAGAAATAGATAAGATTCTTGAAAACCTCAAATTGCATCCGTTTCCAGGACCTTGAGATGTCCAGTCAAAATTTGTAAAAATCAGACTGAACCATTCTTAAGACAAACAGTCAGGATTTTGTTTACTGTTAGAACTCAACACAGTAACACCAGATTTGATCGATAGATAAATATTCGTTCTGCAGTGACCCTCATCCGAACTACGCAACTGAAAACAATGATTAAGCCATGGCTGCCGGAAGGCACATTCGTCCGAGTTTATTTACAAACCAGTTGTCTACATATCAAACGCGGGTATCATATATTGAGGTCAATGCGGCTTGGGGCATGCTTGAACTTCTCGTTCGCGTGTCGTCACGGTTCTCGTGGGCTAGTTTTTTATATAGACTATACTGAAGCTGTGCAGGACTGTATCACTTGACTTGCACGTGGACCCATCATTTCGGGTTGCTTTCCGGACTGACTTCTGAACTGGCACTGGAATTCCTGAAGTGGACTCTGCAACAAGGACGTCAGTTGGTAGATCGGTCTCCACCCGGTTGTCACCTACATAGACATGGTCTCGTTATAATCCCATGGGCCGGATGGAATTCGTTCCTACGAAAGTAAGCAACATTTCTCGAATGAAATAATGTCAATCAACAAAGTAATCGATTGGATTTGAATGTCAAGGCAGGGTTTCCTCTGATGAGTCCATGTGCTATACTGTGATACTGGAAGAGCACGTTGTTTGTAAGGGTCTCCATGGCCTGCAAAGTTCTGGGATTGGCGGAAGTGGAGGCGCTCTTCACTGATCGTATCAAGTTCCTTGATGTCCCGTTCGAGCTTGAGTGGCAGCAAGCTGCATGATCCTGTAACCATTCAGTATGCGTGATCTAACAATTCCTTCCAGCCGCACAAAAATGCAAACCATTTTCAATGACAAATACGTATAGAATCCTTTCATAGAAAAAATACTGTCCCGCTACTCAGATCACGAACGACGTAGTTGGCAAACTTGTCAGAAACACCTGGGACCATCTATAAAATGAATTTCTCAATGCGAGGGCGTGAAATCAGTTCAAAAATGGACATCAGAAATCAGGGTGGAAAAGCTCTCACTGAATCTAGCTTTTCCCATGCATTCCTAATCTTCGGTTGGACGGACACGCCCTCTAGGTCTTGACCGTTGTTTGGATGTCCGCGATCAATTTTAGCCATTAATACGTTTGCCCAACCAAAGACTTCATTTCCAGTGCTCCCAAGTAACCTTTCTGTAAGTCATCCAAGACAGCTTCGCAAAAAGGGAAATCGCATTACCAGCCGACCACCATGACACAGTACTCCACCTGGCTGTACGCTGTACTGCTGTCAATGTGCGAAGAACTGCGAATATTTTCGCTTCAACTTTGGTTGCCATCCTTTCCTAATGACCGGTATTATTTGAGTGTAGTAACGTTTTGTGAACTTACGCAAGTCCTACTTCGACACGGATGCAGTCGGTGTAGTGGAGTTTCATCGTTCCATCGGAGCAAATCGTGAATGTCATGACAGGAAGTCAGCTTATGCAAATGTCCTATCGGGTAGACGCACTATGTCATTGTTGCAAATCGATAAAACAATGCCCATCTCTGAATTATGGAAGGTTTTGATTTGGCCACTAATTTCTCTGGATTGAAAAGGCATTGAAAAGCTTGATGACCGGTGACATTCAAGAACCTCAGATCGAATATGCATTTGTGAAGGCGGAGTACTGCACCAAAGTGATCAAAGCCTGAGAGTATTTCCCTTTAATACACTATACCGCCGTTTGGATCGAGTACTTTAAACTATTTCCAACAATTCCGTAAATATAAGACCAGTTGCTCCTCATTGGAATCTCACTTTAGTCACTAGAAGCCTAGATTGATGAAAAATCCACTTTAGAATCACACAATGTTTCGTCGGAATAATCGAGTACGCATACCTGTCGAGTCGCAGGAAACGCAAAATCAGTCTTGTGTTTTCGGGGAAATTTTACTCATATATCTATGTACAAAACACGCCACTAACAAAATCAACTGTCCTTTCTGGCCAAAACTGCTAACATCCGCCTAGCAAAAGGACAAAGCTCAGGCAGAACTGACGGTCATTTGCAAAGAATTCACTAAGTTCATGTAATCAAAGTTTTACCTTCTCCTACTTTATCAATAAAAAAACACAAATCAAATAACTGCATTTTACGCAATTCAGGATGATGACTGCCAATGAAGCGGCTGATTCCGTTTTAGTTCTTTTGAAAATCCTACCGGATAAGGCTGAATTTCACAACTCGAAATTTCAAAATTGATACTAGATTTACTTCGCTTTATTAGCTTTTTGGTAAAGCATTTGTTCTTCTTTCCGAACGGTATTACCCCCTAATCACCCCTGTGGGTCAAACAGGGTTTACACACCTCTGTGGAATTGCTTACAAGGGCGAAAACATCTTTTGTATAATGCACTTAAAAAGACGTCGTTCAACCGTTTTCCTAATCCTGCGAATCCGAAATGAATTTAAATGGTTCTTGGTAAATATTTGCTCCTGAAATGTGAGGAAGTCATACATTTACCTCACTGTTTTGTCCTCGAAAATGACCGGTATATTCTTACGAGTAAACAGACTGTCAAGTTTCATTGAAGTTTGCATGGGATACGCAAAAACTATAGCAATCTTCAAGAAGTTTCAAAAATTCCGTCTAGAAATCACCTGCAGAAAACGTATTGAACAACTGCTTCATTTTGATATACACCATCAATGTTCATGAGAACAGACGGGTTTGATCATGAGAGTTCACATGGGATGGGTTTCGTAGGCCAAATGCTGTTCAAAGAGCCCAATCCTGCAGATAACTGATTGCTACAGCTAATCTGGAGATGGAAACAAATACCAACTTCAGCAACAGGATAGGTGTTACACAAAAGACCAGTTGCTATTATCTGAAAGCCACACCAAATTTACATATTCAGGGATGTCAATTAGAAATAGCCCCTAATGGGAAATAGGTAGCCTGGTTGCATATCGAAAATCACAATAGTCTCATGTGTAGATAGTGAACCCTGGATTTTGCAAAAACGAATTTACTTCAGTAGATGATTTTTTGAATAACGTTAAGTCATGCGCATATCACGTGTATACCTAGTAGAATCCCTCACCAATTATGCCTGCGACGCTTCGATTCAATGGGCACAATCCTCTTCACTTCCCCTCTCGAACCAACTGTGGGCTCACTGCTCATGATTGCACATCATTCCACTTCAATAATTCAAGTCGAATTATTCATTTACCAGTTGATAGCTGTGATTCGCGTCAACAGAGGGGCGAATAGCCTCCGTACTCGCAAATGCGTGATTTCGTTTGATTTATCGGATAATCTGGCAGAAAATTCCAGTCAGTCACACCGCTCTAATCGGATAGAATTCATTCATGTGCAGATATCCATTCATTGGGATAAGAATAACGGGAAATGGTGCTTTTGTTGAGCAGGTCGGAAGTGAAGTCGAAAGTTGAAAATATTTGCTGTTCACCATCGATTTGTTGTCCGTCGCTTTCTCTGACCCATGCAAAGGACTCGGTATATTTTCGACTGGCTTTCGCACCACAGAATGTTGAACGAGAAGTAATCCATTGAAAGAACGAAGTGTCACTAACTAATTACTGCGTGATGTGCGGAGGTGGAGAGGCGACATTTGGTTCTACCTAAAATTCAAAGAAAATAAGACTGCTCTTAGAGTGAAACAACGTAAACTGCTACAATACACGAGCCGTGTCTGCTTCCATAACTAAGGTGGTCGACATCTCAAGCTAGACAGCGAGTTGAAACGAATATGTGTCCTGAATTAGCCATTGCATTTTGAGAATTAGTTGAACAAATCTGCGATTCTCGATAATTTTTCCCATTAAACTGCAATATTGGGAAGCGAATACGCATGATATTCACGTGTGCTGCACTGACCAAAAAGCACATTCCCAAAGTAATCATATATATATCAATATATATATATATATATATAGATATATTGCTATATATATATATAAAGGTAATCGAGGAGCGTTGTTTTCTTTCTGCCATTCACGGCAAACTCAATAATTACACAGAAATAATTACTCCCAATATTTTAATAAGCGAACACAAAGAATGTGCACACAAAATAAATTTATCCTAAACTGTTTGAATTTATCCAACCTATATTGGCTATGTGGTCTCATGGCGTAGCAAACGGAAGAACCATATGTGAAAGTTTCATCAATGGGAATCAATGCCGAGAAACACTATACCCATGATACTCCAATCTGATTGGACCGTCCACAGACTAGGTGAATTCACATGGGACCAATCAGAATGGGGATATAAATAGCGCTGGCACGAACGCGTCATGGGATACTCGGTTGTTCATTCGTTCGGAATCATGCCAGGTAAGTGTGTTCGATTCGATTCTGTTCTACTCTATTCTGTTCCATTATTCTAATTTCAATTGTCCATTAGGTTGTGGTGGCGGAGCTGATTGTCACTGTTGCGACGGATGCAAGAACGGTACGGGATGTGCGTGTCCCAAGGGAGCATGCAAATGTGGAGGATGTAAATGCGGTTGTAAATGTTGTGATTCTTGCAAGTGAATTTTGTTTGAACGTACTTAGTAAATAAAACAGATGACAATTTTTTGACAGTTTTCTTGTTCTTGTTGTTGTTTCAGTCCGAGAATGCGGGATTGATTCCGGGTTGTTTCTCGTGGTCATCTTAACTTTGCTTTCAGGACGTTTCGTTAGTTTAACTGTATTCGTTAGTCTACCATGTACCAAGCGAAAGCAGTGGTCTTTGTGATCAGTGGACCATGCGAGTAGTGGTTTGTTTCTGGAGGTGCGTGTGCACTCCATAGGATTCTGATAATGAGCGAGTGAGTTGTGTATTACGTGTTTGTTCAGTTGAAAGGTGGCTGTTTTCAGTCGTGTTTATAGTCGCGCTACTTTGATCATGTCGAGCGTGATTAGTGGGCCTGGTCGAGCCGGCTTGGAGATGAGTTCAGGATATAATATTTTCAGTTGTCTTGGTTGTTATATTCACATCCGTGTGTACATTCTTATTGGGATAGTGACTTAGTGATCGTATTTGAGATGTCTCGGGAAATCCAGTTTTTTCGCTTTCGGGTTTCATTCGTACCATATAGTCCGCATTTATAAACGTTTTAAACACCAATGTAGTCGAAATCTCGTATTGCTCTTCCCTTCATGATATTTTCTACCGCTGAGGATACTCCAAGTTCAACCGCATTTGGTAATCCGGATAATTGTCTTGAGTTTTTCCTCAGGCAACTCGAAGTTTACAGTGGAGTAGCTCAGTGAATTTGAAATGGATGTGAGCACTAAGGCGTCGAAATTGAACCACTTCCTGTCCACCTAAACGACAATCACGAATTCGGACCAGGAAAGTGCTCAACACATACTGCGGTCTGGGAGGAAGTGAATGAGAATTTAATTACTCGCAATTAACAATATGACAAATGGACATATCTGCAGCCACAATTGTGTTCTTTTGGGATACTATGTGGGTTGGTTGATAAACTTCCGGCGATCTCGGAATTACATCGTCGGTGTAGCTGGCAAATATATGGCAGTCGTGCTCAGGCGAGAAAGGTATGCATGTGGAAAACGGGACCACAGAGTGGATTGTGTCTTGTAAATTGGCTTGTGTGGTTCAAAGTTTGGACGATGTCCTGGTCTGAAATCGCATAGACTGTTAGTTCACTTTAGGATAAATTGAGAATGATTGTTTAGTACTCTAGCGAATTCGGCGGTATTCCGATGTTCGCACCATCCAAGCCCTGTTGACACCATTCAATACATCAACGCGAGGACGGGAACATTCCGAATGCTGTGCATTTCCGATCAGTTGGTGACAGGTCATAGCGGATTTGTAAGCTGTGCATTCAGGTTTAAATAAAAACGGTATTGTGCTGGGAAAACTAAGCCGTGATTACCTTTCTCGTGTCTGCTGCCGACGAGTTATTTGGTGATTTACCCATCCGCGAAAAGGTTGATAGATCCCCATTTTAAAAAACAAAGAGGAAATAGTTTGGTAAGCATCACATCCAAATTGCTAACTGACGTTATCAGCTATTTGCGGAAAATGCATGCATGAAAACCCAGTCGGTTTCCGTCCCGGTTTGGATTCTATTGACCAATCTTTCAATTTACGACAGGTTTTAGAATGTGAACATATGTTTCGTAAACGCAGTTCATCGATAAATATTTGATTGATGAAAATATTAGATTAGGTTCTCCCGAAGTCGCATTAATCCTGCTCTGCACACTGGATATGAATGATCCTTACCCGAAATGAAAAAGAAAATACGGGTGTAAAATAGTAATTTTGCCTGTCCAAGTAATTTGAGAGACTCTTTCTTTTTGATTGTGTCAACTGCCGATAGCTGACAATAGTGAACAGTTAACGAGAGAGCAACTGCACAGTCAATGACACAATGCATGATCAAGATAACACTTGAATGTATCACGGTAATTGGTATAGCACATCCTAGGTACTTTATTCATTTGTTCAAGTTAGGGTAGGAATTGCAGTGTTGGTATTACGGGAATGTCACTGATTCATGTCATATGTTGCGAATTGAATCTTTCGAATACTTTTATGGAGTCTGAATTAAATGTAAGCAGGCTGCACAAGTCCTAGACACCCTTGCACTGATGCATCCGGTTCATAAAGTTCTCCATTTTACACAGGATAAATCTGTTACTAATTTGACAGTGACCGGAAGGCGAACGAAGACTCAGGAGACTGGTTATCCGCTGAATCTGTGAAATCATGACATTCTATCTCCTGATAATCGAGACATTTGAATCAACACCCCGTTTGCGCTATCTGCAAAATACAAATTGGCATTTAACTCACTTTGGTTCCGGTTTTTATTGTTTAGCCTACTGAGTGAAGCACATTCACGTTGATCACAGGTTGCACGGGTAGGAGTGCAAGGAAACGGTGTGAATCAACTTATTTTACTTCCTCATTTGTCTTATTGCTCAATGCAACCGATATTCTTATCTATAATCAAACACAAATCTCCCAGGGCATCAGATTTCCAACATGGCCTACGTAGAGCATGAACTAACTGGTGAGTGACGAATTTCACTTTTGGTCCGAGCGTTTTAATTCTGGTTGATCTGAGTGTCTAACCGATGGTCATGTGACCTAGCCTAAGTACCGATGCACGTGGGAAATCAATCATGTATTCATGAATGTAAGCTTTGGATTTAGAATGAGCACTTTTGCTGCAACAAGACGGCGGCTTTTGCCTTGCAGTTTCACTTGTGCAATAGATCTAGCAGAAGAAAATATATGACAGAATTAGTTAGCTTGATATAATCAAACAATTTCTATGCTGGGTGCCGTTGTGCTTCGGTGCTTGCGATACAATGATTCCTCTTCGACCTCGGGGATTTCTTTCCACAATCCACATAAAAATGATAATCTATGAAGTAAGATCCAAATTTCTCTACAGCATTTTATAATTCAGGCTGTATGATAGATTGAATTTCGAACGCCGCCTACAGGGCACATTTGACCGTTTCGTCATTCCGAAAATAGTCTTCTGTGTACAAAACCAACTGAAAAAACAGTAGCAGGAGTAGAAAGGTTCACTAAACGTGAAGCTCAAAGCAATCAAAAATATATCTTCATATATATTCATTCATATACATATGTAGATTTGTGTACTTAAATATATGTGTATTGAAAAGACGCATGGCTAAACGCGAAGATCAGATAACGATACAGAAAAGCGTCATAGCGTACACAAACCACCAACCTGAGTTGTTTACCGAATTTGACACCGTGGCGGTCCATGCATGAACAATTATTGGGACGTCTTTGAACTTTTTGACGAAAGTCAACTGTTGCTTCAGTTTCGCTGTCCATGCTTGTCAAGCACCGTGTGCCATATGCGTTTTGCTATGCGATCTGGATTGCTACAGATTGCTACAGACTGTCTCATCCGAATTCATAACTCATGATCCATAGCATAACCGGAGTTGCTGGCATTGTGCAACCTTTGTGCACCTTAAGTTACATATCCGATTTTACTCCTGAACAAACTGGAAGGGAGAAAGTCATCATTAGTGGTAGGACATCAGATCAATTTGGCGAATGTTTC
Source organism: Fasciolopsis buskii (assembly GCA_008360955.1). Lineage (NCBI taxonomy): Eukaryota > Metazoa > Platyhelminthes > Trematoda > Plagiorchiida > Fasciolidae > Fasciolopsis > Fasciolopsis buskii. The sequence continues at coordinate 200,037 of LUCM01005208.1, read as the reverse complement.
ATCATACGCCGTTAACTTTTAAAAAGCAAGTTAGACAATAATTGCCTGGTCTTTCTTTGATAATCGGATATAGACGAACTGTAAAAGCAATTCGCCGAGGCTTGCTACAAACAGACTACTTCGACAGATTCACCACGATCAGTTCAGTTTTGCGATATTTGGAAAATCTTACTAATCTGATCTTTACGTTGATGTTTGGTTAGACTAGTAAAACAATGCAACATGTCTTTTCAGTCTGCGTCTGTTTACTCTATTAGATCGTTCACCAAAAATAAGCTGGTGCTATCTCGCAGCATCTGGGTGGAGAAATTGTGCTCATCCTCTGATTAGGCTTAATTAGAAAGTCGTTCTTCACAATGGAGTCTAGAACTACCTATCCATTAAATCTCTGCATTGAGGTCATTCCGGATACTTATTTGTGCCAAGTGCTCCGGAGTTGCACTTTATTTTCGAACGCACATTCCACACAGGTTTACGTAAAAAATGTCGGTTAATTTAATTTTATTATTTTTGAGATGATACCATACGCCAGAAGTTATGTGGAACAAAAAATGTGCTTACGATTTGCTTATCCAGAGATCAGCACCTCGAGTTAGAATCGAACCGTTGACCCAAGTACTTGCATTCGCAACAGGATTATAGCGTCTAATTTCGAGTGTAGAATTAAGTGTATATTCTCCATAGTTTGGTGAAAGGAATAGGTTAGCGAACGAGTCTTTTTTATGTAATTTCATCCTCTGGCTTATACAATTACATATGCGCGGTGAGATGCCTATTTTGTGAATAAAGCATGAGGACTTACCGTAAATAAAATAAAACCAAAGTAAGATTCGCAAGTATTCAGTAAAAATCACAAGCGATCTGGCACTTCATTCGCATTTTGTTGATACCACGAAATTGTTAGTAGATTACCGTGAATGAGTTTTTTTAAGGCAACTTCATAAATCAAAACAATGACTTAATGTCGCGGCTACTAAAGTACCATTTTACCAACGAACAAACATTCCCATATTACTCAGTCTCATTGATATGAAAATATTCGTAAAGTAGGACACTTTCTGTTGATCAAATGGAACAAATAGGGGAAGAAGATCCAGTAGTTTGCATTTATTTCTGGTATTCTACATGCATGGATAAAATCGCTCACACTGTAGGGCATGTACCTACGAAAAAGTGACACGACTAGAAGAAGTTCAATTTAGATTTCACAAAATGCTCTGGTTGTAGTTGCTACCTCACGGCATCATCTAATCAAACAGAAAAAACAAGGGGTAATGAAAGCTCGACTGCAAATTAGAAGGCTGAAGAAGTGTACAGAAGAAGAAATGGGTTTCGAATGCAAGAAACGTCACTAACTGCGGCACTGAGCCATATCGCCTACACTCTCCAATCATCGGTCTGGTGATCTCTTGGACCCCAACCAGGTTATCTACCTGCACCTACACGAACCAATCCACTGGTTAACGCTTTTGTGCTTTTTACCCATGTCATCGGCAAGGTTCGGCTATGAGCCAATCCAGTCCCGCACCGGAATTTTACGCTTCGGAGGTGCAAGAGGCATACCAAAAGCAGGTACACCATAGTTTAAACGATTGAGAAAAAGCCTACAACTTGTATTTTCACTCAATAGTGCAACGCCGTCCGCATCGTCCAAGTCAAACAGATTACTGTCTTAGCGAATGTCAATACTAATATCCTCATATGAGCACGGGACTATCTCCATAACCATTTCAATGACTTGTGGTGCCGAAGGATTCTATAATCAACCCACTAGAAATCGACATCCATGACCTACTACTCATAATCGGTTGTTGAAGTTAAGGACTTTGTCGGACACCTGCATCACAATCCAATAATTTGCACTCGTATATCCACTACTGCATCTGGACATCTCTCAGGCCTCTCGAAGCTTGACGTCTAAGGGATTTACGGTTCTCGTTTTATGTGATATCCAGACAGATGGATCTACAAGTATCTAGCAATACACATTTAGTCTGGTATATCCGTCTTTTCAGAGGTTTATGTGGCAAGGATTCTTGCGTGGCATTTACTGCTGAGACTTGACTTCTTCAGTGTGCTCTCAGTATTCCCTCGGATCCTGAGCATTCTGCTGAGATGAAAAATGTGTCGAAACCTCCTACCAGAACAGCAGTAGACGGTTATTACCTAAAATCATCTATGCCGACTTTTGTGTTGGTGTGACCACGGACTAGGCGCAAACTAAAGCAAGCACGAACCCAAGCATGATTTTAGTCTACGGGTGTGGATCACAACGATCGGCGATCCTTGATGGATCCAGGTAATTAATGACCGATGGCAGTGTGATCGATCTGTCCAATGCTGTGAAAGCGGTGTGAGGCACCACGTGATGTCTTGCTTTTTTGACTACAATTCGTGTCGGTCGGGTACAGCCTGTGGTCAAAACAGACTTGGATGAGACGACTTCCATTGTGTGTGGGCTAGAAGATTGGCCTCCGATATGTCGTTCCTTCTCCGATAGGTATGGAAGTTGGGCGTTGAAATCACCACTAGCGACTACAACAAAGGTTGAACGCACACTTAGAATAACCGAGGCAGCTGTCACTGGATGTTGTCTTTAGCCTAAGGAGAGCTACAATCAGTGGGCGCATAAACAGATGCGACGATAAATCACCGACGATTCAGTCAATTTCCACTGACACGTACAGAACCGTCCAGCGGAAAGGCGCACATACAAATGTTAACTGGGATCCAGTCTAACAGTGCATAATCGGTTTGCATGCTTGAAACAATAGGAAAGCAAGCCTGATCACGAGCTCTCGAAGCCGGATTATCGGACATGTGACGAATAAAGCGAGAAAATGAGACTGTTTTTGGACGACGAAGAGTGATCATGCATATGGGATCCTGTATGGGTATTGGGATACACAACATATGCCTATTTTGAAGTTTCAAGAGTTCTACCAAGGACACCTCGGTGTCCTAGTTGGGTAAGTGTGCGGACACTCAAAACAACATGATAAACTGAACATCTAAGTGTAAGTAACGCATCCTAACTATTTCTTCCTCTTCCTTTAATGATGCAATCAGACAAATCGTTCGGGCCACAATTCCTCCAGGCTACTTGCGTTTTCCATACATCGGAGAAACGAGAATTAGGAGGGCTACTTGCAGAAATGATACTGAAAGTATGGGGGCTATCGGTACTTTACGACGGCCCAGACCGCAGAAAGGGCTTTTCTCTGGAAAGCCTACCGAAACCAGTGAACAAAAGGTCTTATTGACGAGGGAGTGGGGCGTTAACCTACAACTGGAACTCGGAATAAGCACATAAATGTCACTGCCCATCCTGTTCGAAGCAATGGGTGGGGCGGTGCCGATTTCCATGTGCGCAGAACAATGTAGCATAGAACTCATTGTTTGTATTATTCGCTGAGGTTATTTGGATGCACATTGTTAAGGGGTTTAGACACTCGTCTAGTTACATGGATTGTCAGCTCAAATCAGCCTGCAAACTGGAGGACCAAGAGACCAACTGGACAAGCTTCTGCAGACCGACCTAACAAACTTGATTTTATATTCGGCTTGAGCTAAGCCATCTTGGATTGCAAGCTTGATCGTGAAGGCAAACAAGAGGTCACACACAACAGGTCAACGTGCAGTTTCACTGTGACACGGTTTTTCGTGACGGCTTCATCATCATCATCATCGTTCAGCGTTAAACAGCAAGGCAAGCCTCACTGACCGCTGCCTTTCCCCAGAGTTACACGTTTATATAAAAAGAGTGAACATCCAACGGGAACAGGGAGTGGACCTACACAGGCGAGAAAAGACAAGACGCTGCAATGGCCAACACACGAAACACAGTCTAACTGTACAAACATGCACGTGTTTTCAA